>WBNH01001008.1:328698-529259 GCA_013401255.1 Urocolius indicus
CCCCCCCCCCAACTTCTTCTTCTGTAGCCAGACTGGGAGTTGGCAGCAAAGAGGGCCAGGGCTGGGATATCCCGCTGCCACCCTGCTTGGTGAGGTGCAGCAGCAGTGCGAGCCTTTTGGCTTCTACAAAGAGAGAGCAGTGTCCAAACTGGCCGGGAGGAAAGCTGCGGTGTGATGGCTTTGCAGTTTATTTAAGCAACCCGGAGACCCTCCTTCCAACTGAAGGAAATCATGTCACCGGCATCCTCAGCAGGCGATAAAATCAGATTTCCCTTTTCAGGGCCGTCTGGTCGCAGCTTGGGCTTTTCTCCATTGTGCAAACACACACGCATCAGGCAGGGAGGGCTAAAAATAGGCTTTGGGTAGCTGCTTGGGAGATTTCAGGCTATCTGAGAGGTCAGGGCTAGGCGGTTGCTGGCCCTGAACTTGGTGAGGTGATGTGAAGCACGGACCCATGCCACTGCCAAGCTCCCTTTTAGATGTCTGTGCCATGTTTTGCCGACTCGCTGTGTTGGTCCAGGGCCCCTGGTTTTACTTGTAAACTGAGTTTTAAAGAGCAGCAGTAAGGAGAGCCATACTTTGCCTGGCTCAGTGTACTTGCTCCTAGGTTCACCCCCTTCCCTATTAGGATTTGTAGCCCTCCCAGATAGATTTTTACTAGCCTCGTTTTTGTTGTGAAGTTGAACATCCTCCTTCACTGCCCTCTGCAGTCCTCAAGCACTGAAGCTGCTGCCTGAGATGCAGCTGTGATAGAGAGAACAGCTGTAGGCATGTTCCCGTAATATGGAGCTGACACCGAAAGGATCAGGCAAGGGAAACCCGAGATTTTTTTTTGCCTGGGGAGGTGAAGACATCGTGGGAGGAAGGCAGTGAAGCTGATTCCTGCGAATGTGTTATCCTATTAAACAGTGACATTTAAATTGGCTGCCGTCATCTGAAACTCAGCAAAAACTCTAGAGGGAGATGGACTGCAGCCCCTCTGCTTGGAAACGTGGAGTCCTGGCTGAGGCACCCGAATCCGTTTCCTTCTCTGCACAGGGCTCAGATAAACAAGGAGCACATTGCTTTCCCCTCCCGCCTCCCCGCCCCATCTCCATTTCCCCCTCCCCCAGTAAGAGACAGGATTTGGGTCATGTTTATCATTTCATGGCTGCATTTGTTAAAGAGCACATCCATGAATGCAGTTTTAAGGTTAACCACTGCGCTGATTTCCTTTAACAAGGCTCTGATTTCAGTTAAACCACTTCATCCCTTACCTGGTAACCTGTTGGTAAAATACATAGTCTGTGTAGCAAGGGCCACATTGATATTCTTTGTATCTGCTCATAAGCAGGCTTTTTATGATAATGGGGGCAAAGGGAGATGTAGGTGGAGAAATGCATGATGAAGGGGGGAAAAAAAGTGCCCAGACCACTCTCTTGCTCTCAAAACACAGAAACAAAAAAAAAGGCAGCAGGATAGGGGAAACTATTTATTTTAGGTTTTGATTCTGTGCAAGTTAATTATCTATGCAAATTGTCAGAAGCCATTGGGAGCTGCTGTTCCTGTAGCTGTTCTGAGAAAGAATGGCTGGACATCAAATGGAGCCACAACTTATTTGCCTGTCAGGGCTGGACTCGTCTGTGTGCAATTTTGAATTTCTGTAAAATCCTTTCCTTAATTCACAGTTTGCTTTTGAATGGAAAACCTCTTCCTGCTCCAGCAAAAAACCAAGTTGCATTAGACACTTCATGACTGAGTTAAATAAAAGTAACAGAAAATGTAGGGCTCACCCTGCATTCTTCTAAGGGGATTCTGGGGCTTTTTACTCAAAATACACATAATATACGTCTTACAAAGCTCTAGACCTGACTTTCATATTTTGTATGAGACCTGAGTCTTTTTACCCTTCCCTTAAAATGCACAGATGAGTCTTAACACATTTGCAAAGCGACTCTTTGATGACCTTCACAGGTTTGCACCTTTTCACTCTGTGACCTGCAGGTTACAGGATCGCCTGAGCTACTTCAGAAACAGCCACGAGTGACGTAGTTTCTCTCTTTTAACAGGATGCATACATCTTGTTATATTTTGGCTTCCCCTTTGGTAAGTAAGGAAACCAAGAAAGGATAACATCGCTAACTCAATCTGCAGAAGGAGTTCAGACAGGCAGATCTGAAATCAATTTGCTCGGTGTGGGGAGCCCAATTAAAAACTATAGTAGTTCTAACTAGTCACCAAAATTAGATAAAATCTTTGAAATTGGATGAATAATGCATTGTTAACCCGAGACATATACAACTATTCATACAGATCCTCTCAGAACAACTTCTTGAGTGGAAGGAAAAAAGTAGTATTACCCTTCAGTTTATAGATGCCGAAGTGACCTAGAGAAAAAGAGGTAAACATGATTGTTAGGGAAAGGAATCAATACTACAGCAGGAATCATTTATGTTCCTGGAATCAAATAATGCATTAATCTGCATTATAAACTATAAAACCCAGCGTAGCCAGAGTGCATTTCTATTTGTTTTTTTTTTTTTCTACGTGGCATATGCACTTCAGTGACACATATTCTGTTACTGGGACTGGATGTGGCCAAGTTAAAATGGTCTCATGGCGCATATATGTACCCAACACTTTGAGATCCTTTGAATATAAAGGGCAGATCATCAGCTGGTATTAATTGCCATAGCACAAGTGATGTCAGTGGAGCTGTTTTGTAGCAGTTGAGCACCACTCTTTAAATGCCAACATTCCTTGGTGTTTTTCACCAGCCTTCCCTTGCTTCAGTTAGGAAATTTAAGGCAACTCCTAAGCATGAAATCGAGTATGTGTGTTAAGTGAAAGAGACAGCACACGCAAATATTGTGTGTTTTTAATGGCTGCACATAGCCCCATATTTTTCAAGAGCCTGAATCACAGAAGTCTAGCAGTACCATCTGTACCATGGTATTCAAAGCTGTATTCACCGAGCTGATACAGGCTACTTAGTATTTTTCACATTGAACCTGACATCAGTCACCTGGGATCATTTCAGCTGTGAGATGAAGGGATGGAAGTCAAGTTGGCAATCCTTATTAAGGCAAAGTTTCATGTCTATCTTAGCAACTTTACCTGGGTAAAGGCTGGAACTGGACCCTGATTATCTATCAATGCCTCTGAGAAAGAGGAACAAGTGGAAATGCTGAGATGGTTAAAACTGTCTTTGCGCATGGACAGCGTATCCATTTGTAGCAACAACTTTCTATGCTAAGGTGAACGAGTAACTTGGGTACCTTCAACAATGCTCAACACTTGCTTGGTTTCTCCACTTTGAAGAACTCTGTAAACATGAGCTGACTGTGGATTTTAGAGCCTGTAATTTCAGAGATTCTGCTACACACTTTGCAGAAACCATATTCTTATTGAACTGTCCTTGCCCATCCTTTCCCATCCTTTGCAGATTTAGGTTGTTACTACTTAAATCTTCACATTAAGTGACGTGACAGGATGTTCCTAGTACTTTTGTTTCATAGCACTTTGAAGTTTATCAAGATATGATGAAAGAGACTTGCTTGGATGGGAAAGGCTGGTGCATTTTCTCCTTTGAACCCGATTTTGGAGTTTGGGCAGTCAGGAGAGGGGAAGATCCCAACAGGGTAGCCCACACAAAGATACATGATGCCCTCTGCACGGTGCAGAAACGTGTGGAGAAGCTAGGGCTGATAGTTGAGCTCTGGAAATGAACGGGGTTGAAGAATTGTGTTTATTGCCCATTTCACCTACAGATACTCTTTTACCAGCTTTCATGTATTTGAGATGAAATCTAGTGAAGGAACTCTCTGCTGGCTATACCTAAGGAGATCTCCAGCTCCTCAGCTGGCATTGTGGTAACCGCCAGATGTCACGGGAGCTGTTATATTTACTTTATCAACTTGTTCCTATTTTTCCATTTAATAACAGTGAGACAATGTATTTACATCCATTGCTAAATGGTTACAATCATTTATAAAACTCAAGGCAATTTTTTTAATTAGCTCGCAGTGTAATCGTGAAAGTAGTCTGAAAACAAAGCAGATTTGTGTCTTGCTCTAGAAGACACTGGTGCTGTGTGTTTATTATTCCTAAACTTCAACAGAAGGCTCTTTTTGGAAACTTACTTTAACCACCTACTCTTTTCAAGATTGAGGTCTAAATATGTAAGCAACCAGATGATGTTTTATTAAAAAAACAAAACCCAAAGGTGCAAATTTGGAGTCATCAATAGAGTCAACTTCATGATCTTCCCGAGTACAAACCTCCTAATCCCAAATTACACATTCGAGTAATACGCTGTCTTTGTGTGCCTTTCCCCCTCGCTGTCTTGTCTCTCCTTTTCAACTGACTTTTGGAAAGCTGTTCTCTGTGAGTGAAATGTCAACTCGTAAGCAGTTTTGCTCCTACTTTGCACAGGATTCCTGGCCCGTGATACAAATGCACCACAGGCAATGATGCTGTGAACACTTTCTTAGTTTAGGCACAGATCTCACAGTACCTAGCGTTGTTCAGCTAGTGCTGTTTAATTTGGTTGAATTAAATCAAGTTTGTCAGTCTCCCGACTTTAGGGACTGGTGTTCTGTTAGCATCAAGTGTTCCTCACATCCCAGTTGCGATTGCATGCCATACAAGTTAGCATTAAGTAGCGAACTCTGTCTTCCTGTCCTCTTGTAACGTTCAACTGTCATTTACCTTCGAAAGACTTCAGGAATTGTAGAAAAATATGTTCTTGCACAATTTGCTATTCCTGAAATAAAAGTGAAGAGGAAGAAAGGAAAGTGGAAAGAACAAGTGTCCATTAACATTGCTCTTTCTTCCTAGCTGTGCCCTAGTGTGTACTGTGCCACGGGACATACTTGCACTTGCCCAAATTTGATACCATATTTTTGAGAAAGGAGAACTCTCTCTCGGGTGAAGAGTGAGACAAGACAGAATCATCCCTTAGTTTCACAGGGATGTAAGGAAAAGCAACTATGTGTGCACTCCCATCTATTTTGAGATGGAGTGAGTTGAGTGTGTCTGGATGAGGGCCACAAAGATGATCAGAGGGCTGGAGTGCCTCTCCTATGAAGACAACTGACAATAGTTGGGGTTGTTCAGCCTGGAGAAGGCTCCTTAGAGCAGCCTTCCAGTTCCTAAAGAGAACCTACAAGAATGCTGGAGAGAGACTTTTCAAAGAGCATGTAGTGATATGACAAGGGCAAATGGCTTCAAACCGAAAGAAGGTAAATTTAAATTAGACATAAGGAAGAACTTCTTCGCTGTCAGGGTAGAGAGGTGCTGGAACAGGTTGCCCAGAGAGACTGGATGCTCCATCCCTGGAGTGTTCAAGGGCAGGTTGGATGGGGCTTTGAGCAACCTGGTCTAGTGGATGGTGGCCCTGCCCATGATAAGAGGCATTGGGACTAGATGATCTTTCAGGTCCCTTCCAACCCAAACCATTCTATGATTCTACGAGAAATGGTATTAATGGTGGGATTTAGGCCCTATTATTATTCTAACAGGAATGTAAATAGTATGAAATATATCTTAATAGAAACTTGGACTTTTAAAAATGGAACTTTTGACAATTTAAACAACATAACTCAATTGAAATGATCCTACATGGAGGATGGTGGTGGGTTCGCATTTTAATTACCTGGTGCAGTAACACAGAACTAAGCCAAGAGGCCTGCAAGGCTTCATGGTAATATTTCATTTCCCCTATTATGAATAAAAGCCCCAGCAAAATAAATGAGATACTCTGGCTTATATAAAATTAAGATTGCGGCAATGTATCTGCAGCGTGAGGCAGGTGGAAACCATGGATTTGGTTTCATTTCTCATTAACCGCTTTGTGTTTAGGTACCACGGTATTATATTAGCATATTAAGACATGTCAGTTCCCTTTCTAGACATATAAATAGAATTGTGGGAACGTAGAAGCCGCAAGTATTGATTGCTTTCTTATGTTTAATCTGGTCCATGCAGCTAGGACGTGTGTGTTTTATTTAGTGTTGCTGTGATTTAAACGCTTATTTTGAACACTGGCTACATACAAGCCACAATAATGTTGGAAGTCCCACAATTCAGAACACGTGCTGACATTTCAAGGCTGTGTCAACTGCCAGATCCAAGATTAAAAGGGAAAAATGACCCTTTCTTCCCCTAAAAGTAAAGTTTGCTCTTTAACAAAGACAAGAACGAAAGAGTCACAAAAATAAACTAGTGGGGGAAAAGAAACCCCAACCCAAACCATACGGAAAGCAATGTATGCATTTGCCAAAGTTGTCCAACGTTCTTACGCTGAAGGATACCACAGGACTAGTCGGAGGCACGGAGGAACCTATTGCATTTAGACACTGTCCATGCAGTCCTCCATCCATTCAGTTGCCCAAAACACCTCCTGCGCTCAGGCCTTCCGAGCCGCGGTTCCTCCGTGTGCATGAAAGGTGAGAACCGCGGCTTTCTACCAACCACAGACGGTGCCCCGGCTCGACGACCACGCGGCGGACCGAAGCCCCTCTTGGCCTCGCGCCGCCGTCCGCATCGGGTACCGTCTGATGCAGGCTGGGCTGGTGTGGGGGGCGACGGACCCCTCCTCTCTCACCTTCGCCCGTTTCGCCCCCCAGCCTCGCCCCGCCCCGCCGCTCACCTGCGGCACGGCGCGGACCCCCCCACCCCGCGCTGCCGGCCGGCACCGGCTCCCCGCGGCCGCTCGCAGGGGCTCCCCGGCGGCAGGGGTGCGGGAGGCTGTGCCCGCCCGCTCCTCCCCGCCCCATGCGAGCGGGGAGCAGTGGCCGCCGCGGCCAGCCCGGCCGGACCTTCCCCGTCAGAAGGGGGGGGGGGGCGAAAGATGGCTGTCGGGCGCTCGGCTGCGCTCTGCTCCGCTCTGCTCCGCTCCACTCCACTCCGCCAGGGCTCGGCGCCGTCCCCGCAGCCTCCTCCTCCGTCCCCTCCCCCCCGCACCGCCTCTTTCCCCACCCTCCCGCGCCGCCTCCTCCTCCTCCTCCTCCTCCTCCTCCTCCTCCCCGGGGAGGGGAGCGGCAGCGGCTGCCCTGGCTGAGCCGGGCTCGTGTGCTCTGTCTCGGCAGGAGTCCGGGAAGATGGCCGGAGCCGAGTCGGGGATGAGCGGCGCCGGGATCCCGCAGCAGCCCCAACCCCAACCCCCGGCGGCAGCGGCGGCGCCGGCGGACGAGTCGTCGGACAGCGAAGGGGAGCACGAGGGCCCCCAGAAACTCATCCGGAAAGTGTCCACCTCGGGTCAGATCCGCAGCAAGGTAAGGCGGGCGGGAGCCGGCGAGTCCAGCAGCCGCCGGCGTCTAAGTTCCTGCATCCCCCGTCTTAGAGCGGGGCCAGCTCTTGGAGCCAGGGTTGCCGCGGCAGCCCGCTCGCATCCCCGGGAGAGCCGGCGGCGGAGGCGGGGGGGGGGGGGTGTTGTTAGTGGTGTGAGGCAGCCGTGCCTCTTCCTTCCTTCCCTCTCCCCTCCTCCCCGTCCAGCTGTTGCGTCCACATCTGTCCCCGGCTGGCAGGAAGAGCCCCCCGGGGCTGCGCGGGGCTGCAGGGGAAGCCGGCGGCCGCCTTGCCCTGCCCTGCGCTGCCCGCCCGGCGTCCTGGGTGTGGGGGAAGCGCCGGGCTGCCTCCCTCCTTCCCTCCGGCTCCTCTGGCTCGGCGGCGGGCAGCGCTGCCGCGGGGATGCCGCCCGCCCTGCCTGCCCTCGGCGCGGGCACGCTCTCGCAGTGAGCCTTACCTCGGCAACTTTCTTCCCCCCCCCTCCACCCCGCTCCGTCTTCTTTGCCCCCCGGAGCCCGCGGTGGCACATCGGGGCTGCAGCGAAGGAGGGAAGCGCCGTTTCCAGGTTAAAAGGCACCTCGCGGGGCAGGAGTCAACTTCTGTACGTGCTTGCTCGTGGGGTCGGATACCCACAGCAGCTGTCAGAATTTCAGGTTAATGCGGTTTTGGTGTGTTTTTGTTTGTTTTTTTTTTTTTTTTTTTCCCCCCGCTGTCTCGGGCTGCCGAAGTCATCCTGGTGGAATTAACGTTTTGATGGATGGTTGTATTTACGTCACGTTTTGGGTTGTTGTTTTTTGTTGTTGTTTTTTTTTTTTCCCTGTGAAGCGAACTTCAGCAGGCGTGCATTTTAAAGTGCAAAAATAATGAGACCTGACTTACTTTCTGTAAGTGCAAGCTCACTTTCCCGTGAGCTTGTACAAAGCTTGCTCCACGTTCAGTGGTGAGGTCTGTACAAAATCCCATTGGGGAGAGCTTATGGGTGCAGTGACATCACGATCGGGGTTTTTGCTGGTTTGAGAGGCCCAGACAGATCACACTTATATTTTGATTTCTACACAATAGGTCATGTGTGTTGTTTTTTCCTTTAGAGAGCACCCAGTTAAGTTAGTAAGGAGCTGTCTGTGGAGTCCTGTTGGATCAGTGCTGTTCTTTCCTTGAGCTTTTGCTTCACGTGCT
Source organism: Urocolius indicus (assembly GCA_013401255.1). Taxonomy (NCBI): domain Eukaryota; kingdom Metazoa; phylum Chordata; class Aves; order Coliiformes; family Coliidae; genus Urocolius; species Urocolius indicus. The sequence goes on from WBNH01001008.1 coordinate 337,144, forward strand.
AGCTTACATCCAAAGGGGCAGCCACCTTTAAACAGAAGGCATTGGGCTGTTAAACAGTAGCATTATCCCATTATGCGAGATGGAAAGCAGTTTTTCCCTGAAACCTCCTAAACTTGACGTGTGGTCCCATTTTATTGCTAAATGTTAATTTTGCTTTTGTAAATGTTACGCCTAGCTGAAGAGTTCCTGTAGTGAATAATACAAAGCTATTGCATCGTGTGAAAACACATAGTCTTACCGAAACTTTCAGCCTTGACACTACTTCTGTGTGACAGTCTTCAAAAGGTTTTCAAAGTGATGGAACATGATGCTTTATTAGCTGTAGTGGTGTTAAGTGTGTTTGAGGGTTTGCTGTCATAGAGTTTGATACTTGAGTAGAGAGAACATGTGCCTTATGAATGCTGTTGAAACTGGTTTGTGAGCCTCTGATCCCAGACAGTTCTTACCTACTGACTGTTACACACTAGCGAGATATTCTGTGTCTGAATGAATGTACAGCTGGGATTACTTGAAGTTCTAAGACAACTGTACAGGTGATGCTTTTTGCATATCTCAGTTTGTGCCTCAGTTCTGTTTTTGAGAATCAGATATATATATATATAGAGAGAGAGGAAAAGCTGACAGCTGACCCAATTGAAGTCATGAAACATTGCTTTACTGGTCACACTTTACAATAACATGCAACCCCGAATGTAAAACATCTTTCTTTCTATATAATTAAATGTGATATATCTTTGTTGAAGATGAGACTCATGTTAAATAATTCAGTAGCACTTTATTTTATAACTCATGATGCATTATTTAAAAGTAGCTATATTTAGACAGACAACTCCCATTTAGTTTAAGGGTGTTGTATGCTTGCTGTTGTAGTAGTTGGTGATCAGTGGTTACATGAAACCACTAGAGCAAGGAACATCAGGAAGCTGCTCTTTTACCCAGCTAGTTCCTTTCATTCAAATTAGATTTGTTAAGCTTCACTTACTTGCTGAATGTGTTTGTAAGCTAAGGTTTTAATTAAATGGATTGGGTTTGTCTTACAGCTAAGAATAGCCCTTTGAAAGAACCCAAAACATGTATATTGCATTTATCATTGATGCTTAGAGGCCATTTAATGCTGTGCCATTTTCCCCTGGAGGTTGCTTATATACTTACTTGAAGCATTTCAGCATCGTGGTATTGATTCCTTAGCTCAGAACTATACCCAAAAGTCTCTGCTGGTAATTATTTTTATTTTACTTAAGGAAGATGTTATTTTTAGATGTTTTGGTACAGTTGATCATTTGTGAAAGCAACCATATGGTGACACTTTGCAGATAGAATCATTCAGGAATGGATTTTTTTTTTTTAAACGTGTGTATAATAAAGATTTAGCGAATGTATGTGTAAGAGCAAAGCCTTTCCGCTAGCACAAACACAGGTCTAGAGATTTCTAACACCTGTAGTGCTCAAAGAGAGTTTTTAAGCTTTGCTTTCTTCTTTCTATATTAAAACAATTAATTATTTGCCTGAGGGCAGGGAGTGGAAAAAAAAACCAGCATGGGAAAAGGAAAAGAAAGAGTACTATATTGGGAGATGTAATTACACTGAAGTTGATGGCTTGTTTTGTGATACACTAATCATATGCTCACAGTTCTACTTAGAAGTCTGTTGTCCATTTTTGCCATAGTATGCCCACATTGAATAGCAACTTCCTCTGCAAACTGCTTGCTTGATTTCAGTAGAACCGCTTTTACAGTAAATTGCTACGAGAAACGGGTGGGTGATAGGGCTGGACATCTGTGTAACCTCTGTTATGGGTGTATTTTTAGTTTACAGATACGTATTCTTCACGTTTTTAGAGTACTTTAAAGGCACATCTGTGTCAAAATATGGCCATTAATAATTCCCCCAAACAGAAAACTTGAATACGGGCATGTTTTGGAGCCTGTAGACCTGAGGAGGAGAGAACAAGTTGTGGTGTGAAGGACTAAACTATTCTTTGGACCGACACCTTTTTTGTACCTAGCAGTTGTTTTGTCAAGCCGCATAGATGACACTGTAGCAGCAGGGATCTTTAGGGGAGTCGGGGCCAAAATTAATTAGCACTTTTGTGAGATTAAAGCCAGCATCTTTAAGCCTCATCCTGGAAGCTTTTGCATCTGTGGAGCTCATATGTGTTTCCTGGAGGACATGCCAGAGAGTAAACAGGTGGCAGATACCCTGTGGCGTTTGAGCGGTGTTGAGCCAAAATCTCCAATGGACAGTGTTGAACTAATTCTTGACTTTGTAATACCACTATTTCCCCCTGACTCTGAGAGACCTGAATATTTAGTATATAAAAAGTGTCCTAGTTAAAAAACATTGTTGGAATATACATTTTGTTTTTGTGAGGACTTCAGAATATAGTCATATAGTTTTAAAGCAGTATATATATGATGTACAGGCAGTCTTATGTTTGGCACTAAAGTCGTGGAAAGTTCTCTGTGTTAAACTTGACTTTTGAACTTTTAAGGATGCTGGTTAAGACAGGCAGCATTGGTGCCTTCCTTAAATGAAACAGATGACTTCATAGCCCCAGATAGCTCTTGGGGCTACAGCCTGAAAACTCTGCCTGTCATCAACTGGCTTCTAGCTTCTTTAAAGTTAATGACTGTAGTGCAAAGTGCATTCTTTAAAAAGACAGTCTTGCTTCAGTTCTTTATAGCTGCAACGTATCAAGAAGGGAAAGTTCGAATGAGAACTGACACTTTTTCTCTTCATATTTTACTTGTATTGGGGACAAGCTCAAGATGAAATGAAATAGTCCCTGGATACTTGGAAGCAGAGTCTTCAGATGATCACAGCTACAGTTCCTCTCTTGTCTTGAGTACTCTCTGCTAAAAAGTGGATATGAAGACCAGCACTTTCATCACTGACCTGGCTTCCTACTGTAATGGGTCCATGTGCAGTTAATGGGAAAGCTCTGCTGAGTAAATGTTTTGCTCTCAAATTGGTGATTGCGTATCTGGCCTGTGTTTATTTTTGGTTGAAGCAGACGTTCTGGAGCAGAAAGTATAAATCGGGAAATGCAAGAAAATATGGTGTATTGAGCAAGATAAATACACTTGTAATGTATCTGGGAGAATGCCTTCTTCCTCTCCTTCAGCCTTAGTTTTTGTTAATAATGAAATTGCTGTAATGTGGGAGATGTCCAGAAACATGAGTGTGTTGCTATTAGTGAAGATGCTACAGTGTTGTTTAGTTCGATAGCAACAGTTTTTATTAGAATTATTGTATCAGAGGTCTTAATACATTCTTTTGGAGATCCTAAATCATTATGGAGTAATAAAAGTAAATTAATTAAATTCCCCGCTGTGTTTTTATTGGCCCTAGTGGATAACACCAGCCACTTAGGAACTGAGTCTTCAAAAAGTTTTTAACCTCTTCCATATGGTGACATTTGACAGTGCCAAGTCCCAGTAGTCACTTCCTGTTTGTTTCTGGTCTACATTTCTCTCCCATTACCATAGTTTGTTAATTCACCTAAATGTGAAGTTCAGTGGTCAATAACGACTTGATAATGCTCACTCTCTGCAATGTAATCTGCTTTTTCCAGCTTTGGTAGTTCCCCATTTACTTGACTAAGTAGTGTTTGATTTCTTTCTGATTAAGGAAACATGATTTTTGTGCACCAGAAGTTCTCAGAACAATGCCACAGTAGCAAAGTGAACTCCTGTGAGTGCATTAGGATTGTTCAAATCTGCACAGCTTCAAAATGCCTTGTAATTTGCAATTTATTCTGTGACTGCAGTAGCATGTATAGTGTCACTCAACTTTTATCGTTGGGTTTACACAGCATGAGGCAGAACCAAAGCGACCAAGTGCACAGCAATCATCCTCAAGTGCTCAGAACCTGTCAGTGTCCGCAGCAGAGCCTGAAAGGTGCTGCAGAATATCTGTCTTCAGCATGCACATTTTCCACTGTTTTTGGTCTGCAGTTAAATTAGTTATACTCTATATCCATCTTTAGTAAAATGTTTCACCAACTTAACTTTTTTTTTTTTTTTTTTTTTACACGACTGTTGTAAAATCTGGCAAATTTGATTAGTATTTTTTTCCCTCACATCCTGGGTGCTTTAACTTATTTTTAAAGTGAAATGTTCTGATTGAATTTGTCAGTGTATGTTCCTGATACGTGCTGACACACAGGCACAGAGCAATATATCTAACGTTTCACACACTCATATATATATATATATATATATATATATATATATGTATATAAAATTCAGTTCTACAATATGCCTGAACAAAGCAAGCCAATTTTTACCATGAAATGGTGTGTGATATTTGTTGCTTCTCATACTTGCTGTTTTTCTACAGAAGCTTTGAAAAAAAGGGTCCATTAATGGAAAAGTTCAGCCAAAGACATGATTGTCTGGGGAAGTTAAAAATGACTGAGCACTACGTAGAAGTGAGCAGGGTTAGAATGGAAAGAGTTACACTATTTAAGGCACAGTGGTCATTACCACTCCAGATTTTGACACATGTTTGTATAAAACTGAAGTGAAATCTGCTAAGGCATTTTAGTGATGCATGGATTGGCAAAACTTAAATTGCAAGCTACGTACCAGAACGGAGGAGCTCGTAACGTTTTTCAGTAGATGTTTTTGCAAGGGGGTCCTCAAAGAAAATGTTGCTCTTGGTCTTTTTTTTTTTTTTCTTCCTTTTTAAAATCTTGAAAGGATTAGTGCTATTTTGTGTTGAAAGATAAGATGAAACATACTTCCCCCCCCCCCACCCCAGCCAGCTGGCGAGCTGTGAATTTTGAAAAAAAAGATAAGATAATCACACTTTCAGCTTTAATATAAGAGATTTTGATTGTTCTGTGTTTTATTCCAAGGAGCTGGTGAATGCTCTTCTGCCAAAAGGATCAGGTGAAACACATTGAGTTTATTGTGTAGTTTAGAGAGAATTTCTGTTTTTTAAGAAGCATGAGAAGAGACCAATTCAAGAATAAATGACAACTGGGAATCCCTTTTGAGATGCCTCATCTTGTGAACTTCATGTGCACAGTCCTGAGGACCCAGGAGCCAGAGCTCAAGAAAGGACTATTCGATAGTGGAGTCTTTATCCATGTAAGGCTATATAGATTATTTGTGGATATTTTGAATTGTTTCCAGCAGTTACATCAGAATCCAAGATGCAAGACTGACTGCTGTATGACTGATGTATGACTGCTGTATGACTCTGTGGACTAGCCAAGTTAGTTTGGGTATTGTAGCAGGATATGTAGAATTACAGTGATTTTGTAACTGAAGTAGTGATCAAAAGGATAGTCTGACTGTCACAAAGCCTTTAGTTGAAGGGAAGTATTGAATCTTCTTGACTATCTGGAGATGATAAAAGACAGCTTAGACGAATGTTCTTGCTCTGGAACTTTCCAAAAGGCTAACTCTTTTTTTTTCTTTTTTTTTTTTCTTTTTTTTTTTTTTAAATTAAAATAAACCCCCAAACGTAGGGCCCAATTAAACTCTCATTTTCTTTGAACTCTGAGCAGTCATGCTTCTGGAAAAGGATCTATAGAACAATATATATAGTCTGAAGACCTCAATATTTAAGCCCAGCAAGAATCATAGAATGGTAGGGTTGGAAGGGACCTTTAGAGGTCATCTAGTGCAACCCCCCTGCAGAAGCAGGCCAAATTAAATCAGGTCACATAGGAACGTGTCCAGGTGGAAGACCTTCAAGGAAGGAGACTCCACCAACCCCTCTGGGCAGCCTTTGCCACTGCTCCGTCACCCTCACGGTAACGTGTGTTTGTGTGTGGATTCACTGAAGCTCAGAATACGGAGATTTGGGTGTAAAAGAATGCTTCTATAGTCCTTCTGATGTTTTGAATGTTTTTGTCTGGTAATGATGATGAAGATGCAGTTTGGTGTCTTGCAAAGATAGTTCAGTAGCTCACTTGCAGAGGAAGCATAAGACCAGTGATTTGTAAGTTTTGAGGATTATAGTTGTTTGTAACGTGGGTTTGATGTGATATTACAAAGTTATTGACAACATGACTGGCCTTGTTATTTTTTTTCCCTTCAGTTTGATGCTTTGGTACCTGGACTTTGTCTCTTATGTGGAGAGAGAACCCTTTCTTTCACCTTTGTATTTGCTGCCTTCTTACATTACTATTTTATCCTTTCTCCTCCTGCCTCCAAAAAGTAAGTTTCATTCTCTAAAATCTTAGTTTAAAAACCCAAGAACAGACTACTAAATAACGGTGTGGTAACCATAGCTTTATTATATTAAGCTCAAGCCACAACTCTCAATTTGCTAACAGTGGCCAAAAAAAAAATAGCCTGACTTGAGGGCATCCATAGCTTCCATCCTCCACATCATAATAAAAAGAAACTTAGTTCTTTCTTAATTTAAACACTGCATTTATCACAGCAAACAAGCTTCATACTGACCCAAAATAAATATTATTTCATTGATATACTAAAAATAAGACCATTGCATTAGATACTATTTAAAATGAAATAAGGGATTTATTCTAGTAAAATATTTAAGCACATACTGAAACACTTCAGTCGTCCTGTACACTTTTATATGATTAATTACTTCTTAAAATTAAGCTGGTGCTTAAGTGCTTGTTGGATGCGGGCCATAAAAATTTCGTACACGAAGTCAGAACGCAGTTGACTTATAAAACTTTTACTGTGTAGCAATTATCCTGATATATTGCACAATTATGAAGAAAGAGCAAATAATTTCTTTTTCCAGCTAAGTTTTTTGTTTGACTAATGTTCCTGTTTAGGAATATTTCACCGCTTAGATACTGAAAGTGCAATTAGAAAAACCCAAGCTGTACTCTGGGGAGAGTTAACGTTATTGTAATGAATTCGGCAAGGTTTTACACTTGATAAGTATTTATTTGTTTATTAGATGGGCGGTGTGAGATTTATGATGACCTGAACCATTCATTTCCTTGCCTTTAAACCTTTGGGGTTTGCAAATGGTGCGAGATCGCGCTACTTTATTGTCACTTAGCAACCTTGATAGGGTTTGAAGCTGAGTAGTGGCTTGTGGGCGGTGAGTCTCCCTATGTATTTGCTGGGTGGGAAGCAACACGAGCCCCTGTGTGGGCAGCTTCCGGGAGGATGCGTCTCCGGCCCCTGCCAAGGTCTTTCTAGATGAGCTCTCTGAGGAGAGCTGGTTGTGCCCTCGGTGTCATTTTGCACTTCTGGCATAGTTTCGTGCTGGGAAGATCTGCAGAGAGTTTTCATGCCTGTGGAGATTTAAGTGGATCTAAAGGGCTGTCATGCAGCTCTGGTCAGTTATGTCCTGTTTAGTTACTTAAATTTAGCAACCGAATTTGACTGGCTTCAGTTTGACAGCTGCTAGTCCTTACTGCTGCTGTGAAGCTCTGGAACGAGAGGAAGGTCGATGTCTTCCCAGCTCTTGATGGGAAGGGTGGCTAGCTCTGTTTCAGCTGAGGCTGTCGAAACGGGTAAGTGTGGCTAACCAGCGCTCCTAGCCACCCATCAGGCAGAGACTTCTTCCCTCTCTGTGCACACTCACTGTTGATTGTGAAGACAGGCACATACTTCTGTGTTTGTTTTAATGCTCCCATAGAGACATCTTGCTGCTTGTTCTCTCCCTCCTTTCCTTCCTGCTGCTGTCACAGTTTCTTTAGGAATTTGAACAGAGAAAGGATGACATCCCTTTTTCCTTTCAGCCTGTGCTTCTGCAACGTTTCTCCCAATGATTCCCGTAAAGAGAAGAAATGCCCAAGACCAAGAAGGTTGTTAGGCATGGACTCTTAGAGAGGGTGCAGATATATGAGTTTGCTCCTCTGGATAGTTTCACTCTGCATTGCATCCTTCTTCAGTGGTAGTGATCAGTTGTTGGAGCAGCTGGTTCACTGGAGAGCACCCTTTTTGCTGATTTTTTTCAGCTATCGTCATCTTTTTTTTTTTTTTTGCCTAATATCTTAAGGAGCTTCACACAAGTTACTCAATAGATGAACATTGAGCTCGGTCTCAGAGGTCTGCTAATGTGAAAAAAGAGAGAGCAAAAAGGGTAAAAGGGGGTTTGTGAGTCAAGGACTCCAGACCTGAAAGAACACGGTGGTTTTTACAGTGTAAACATAAATTCTTTCTACTGTGTATTAACTTGATATTTTTATAAATACTTGGATTCTGCCTGTTAAGAATGCTGAAAAGATGCAAGTCTGCAGTGGGGAGCTAGTGTAAGTTACTTGGACGTGAGATGAAGAGCTAACATTTCTGATTTAACCCAGATTTTAAGGAGATAAAAATATTTGTATCATTTACACAGATTTTCATTACAGACAAAATAAACAGGAATAACCGTCAGAGCCATCTATCTGATGTTGTTAAACTTGATTTTCTTTCTCCCTAGTGACTGAAGTTGTTTAAGCAAACTTTGCATATAACTGCATTATAATACTGCAATATAATCCAGAATTTAAGAAAACTTCATGTAGCTCAGTTGACTGCATCTTTCGGTTTGTGGGGTTTTTTTTCCTAGCTATGAATGAATGCTGAGCTAATACTCATGTTTAAGAACCTGCTTCTTGCCTGCCGACACTTTACAGCTTAGGCTGGTGGCCTCCAACCTTTCCTGATCCAGTGGTAAATAAGCTGTCAAAAATTCAAAGGCAATTACACAAATTAGGGTCTGTTCTTGTATCCTGTCTACTAGATGTCAAGTTTTTTCCCTTGCCCTACTTGGTAATTTTCTAAAATACATTAAAAAAAGAATACTCTGGGCTTCAGAAGGTTGTCAGATTTCAATCTGTGCCCCTGATGATGCATTGCAAAATTGTGTTCTGCTGCTTCTTCAGCATTTTAAAGGAAAAGAAGATCCTAATAAGTACAGAACTTCTGACGAGCTCTTGTCAAAAGCAAGCTATTAAATGTGCTGGCAATGTCAAGCTGTATGCTTAAAAACCCATCAGTGCTTTTGTGTATTATCTCATTTTACCTGATGTTGCCAGGTAAATGCAACTGCAGTGAATGGCTTTTTTTTTTTTTCTTTTCTTTTTTTTGGAGATGACATAGTCCTCATTCCAATATCTTTAGGCTTTGCGTTTTTCCGTAGTTCTAATAATACATGCACTTCAGATGGTCTGACTTCTTGCATAAAAAGATTCTGTGCACACGTGTGCGTGCATGTGAACCAATACTGAGTTATGGTTTTGCTTATGCTGTTTAGGGTAAAACAAAATAAATATACATTTTTACTTGGTCACTGTGTGCACCACTAAGAAGGTAAAAGGAGTTAACATCACAGGTTCTACTGCTTTCCCACCCATCATCAGCCAGGGATCTGCTGCCAACAGTTTTACAAAGGGCTTGTGTTTCAAATTACCCTCAGAGCCTGTGATAAACCTGTGTCCCTGGGAGGTTGTGACATATTGAGAAGTTAGAAATTACCAGGAAATTGATATTTTTCTATTTGAGTTGGGGAAAAAAAAAAAGTCACAGCCAGGGCAAGAGGCAAATGAGCTTCTGCAGAATTTTGTGTTAAGGACGATTATACCTTTTCTTTGCAATATACATCAAGGTTATTTATAGCTAATCCCCAGTTTAAATTACTGTGCGTAGGTGTGAGAGGTTATCAAGAGGGACCTGTTCTAGAAAAAAAATTAGTTATGGAGGTTTTTACAGAATGGTGACGGTAACTGGGATTGGAAAACGCTTTGCAAGGTCATCTGGTCCCACCCCCATGGTCAGAGGAGATGAAGCAACGTTGAGTTGCCTAGAGTCATGTCTCTGAATATATGAGAGATTGCTAGAACATGATTCCTGATTTATTTAAAATCAAGATTTTTCTCTCTTCCTTTTACACAGGTACTTAGGATAACCTATGTCTGCTGAAGATTTGTCAATATTTAGAGGCCTGGTTAAATATCTTCATAAGTAAAAAAATTACTTTTTTTCAACCTAAAGAAAGATCTTTAAAAAAGGAAAGGGCCTTTTTTTCCTCCCCCTCTCATACCTTGTAACATGGAGCTGGAGTGAAATGGTGTGGTTGCTGTCTATTTATAGTTTCTGTAATGTGCCAGTGTACACTTATTACACCTAATTAGAAGTATTCTAAATAACGTTTTGTTTGCATTACGGATAAAGCTGTGTGATTGCAGGTGTATGACATCGAATCATGTCACGCCTTATCAAGGTCTAAAGTCTTTATCCTCCCTCTAAACTAAACCTCCCTGCACTGATTGCTATTTTTTAATAGTCTCCTCACTCTCCTCACCTGTGTTTTATTTGCCTGTAGACCGTTTGTATACTGCTTTAATTAAAATTGGAAAGCAAGAATTTTAAGAAGCACTCAAGGGAACTGGGAACTGAAGTCTCCTACAAAAGGAAACTGCAAGAACGTTTCTTTTGTTTCTGATGTCATTCTGCATCATGTTTGATCCTAGTGTTTGACTGAGACACAGTTGGTCAAGATCTAGTTGAGGCTGCCTGGATAGTGCTTGCATCGTCACGGTTTCCCCAAATCACCGTGTCTAGCCAATGAAGGTGATTCTGCACCTCCTGTTGGTGACATGACTCAGAGACCATGAGTATGGTGCAGAAGAAGAGCCATTTAACTGTGTGCCAAGGAAATGCTTGGCACAGATTGTTGATAAAATGTAAACTTTTTAGACATTGGTGTCCTAGATGTACTAATGCTTTCCCTCTGGTAAATTGTTTATCATGGAAGTGGTTATAAAACTTCTCAAACTGTGCACTTTAGTTGTAAGACTGTATGTCTCCCGTTTGAGCTCAAGGTTGGTCTTTCATTTTACTTGTCCTTGGACCGCTTTGTCAGTTGTTGCTAATACCACTAATCAGTTTTACCACAGCATATAGTGATGCAGAAATGTGAATTCCAGCTCTTCTCCCCAAGGTGTTAAGCAGTACTAAACCTCTGATCCTTGATGCATGCAGAATTTTGTCATGTATGGAAAAGCACTTTTGTGCTTTTTCTTTAGTTGGAGAGATATGTAAGTTAAAATTTAAAACCAGCTGCATGACAAAAATAATATGGAGTATCTACAGAAAAAGAACCTCGTAGTTGATCATGCTGAATTTCACTTGAAAAATTGGATCAACAATCAAAGCCTAAGAACATGTGCAAGGCTATGCAATAGAACTTTTGTTCTCCACGGTATATAAAATTATTCTTCATCTTGATCAGTATAAATAAGGAAAGATGTTCTGACACCTAAAGCGTAATGGTACCTTTTGTTTTAATTGCAAAATTACCTTATTTTTTAGATGGAATGTTTGAAAGTCCCTAGCAGTATCTTGTTAAGTGGTATAATAGTCTTGTGTTTTTCTGTTCTTTAGAGCCTCCTAAATTTGACTGAATCTGCACTTTATTTTTACCCTAGGGAATGGAGTTAACAAGGGGAATTTCTATACATACTATGTGGAAATTACTTAGTCTCTTTTTTTTTTTTTTTTTTTTTTCCTTAACTGTTGTGTATAGCTTGGTCATTCTAATCTTTACAGATGTTTCTTTCAGGTTTAAAAAATCAGGAAAAGCAGTACTGGGCACGAAGCCTGAAGTTCAGGCAGTTGCCTGACAAAGTTCAGAGTAGCGCCTATTATAGAAGCACTGTTTATATAGTTCCAGTTAAGAGCATCATAGCATGTCTATTACAACTATCTCCTTTTATATATTGTCTATAAAAACTAATTCTAAACTGAAACAAGAATGTGGTCTTGATGTTTTATGGCTTAGAGTTAATATATCGTGAAAGCCCATTTGAGAGTATTCAGGAATAAATGCTGCTCATCATTACGGTCTCTTGGCAACCCCGTGCTGGGTTCGTTGCATATAGGCAAGCAGCTGCCTGAACATTGGTGGGAGGTTTTTGTCTTCTTTGTTATTTTCATGAGTTGCAGAGAGAAGAGTACGATTTGAAATGTCAGCATCCTGGGATTTGGACAATGGGGATGGGTATGCTTAGCGTTCCTAAGAGCTTCCATACAGGAGTGTGAAGGATGAAGAGGACAGCCAGCGTGTTTCGTTAGTGCAGTTTAAATGGAGTGTAATGTGTGGGACAGCTTCCTTTTGGAGCTAGATCAAAGCAGAGGCGGAGAATTGTTTGCAAACAGCAAAGTAACTTGGGAATAGTTTTTTGGGCAATGTCTTGGAGACGTGGAACTATGCATCCCAGTACATGCTTAATGTGTCACTTTCGGTGACTTCTAAATCTTTTGGTTTTGACCTGAACATAGACATAATGTTGCCAATTGAATAGGACCGTTGTAGCTTCTAAGGGTGTCTTCATATGTTGTCACAGGCAACAGAGACTCAAGTAGAGGCTCAGCAGAGAAGAGGCTGTTCAGCACATCACAAGGAAGGACTTTGTACTTGATCCACTCCTGTGGAAGCTGCTGCTCTGGACAGGGAACCAGACACAAAGGAATAAGGAGTATCCCTGGAGTAGGAGTGAGAGTGTGTGAACTCAGTGCTTTGTGCAGTGTGCTTAGCTCACACTTAGCTTTCAGTATTCATAGTAAGCAAATCACACTGAGGAAGTTTATAGCAAACAAGAAACAGGACTTAAGTGCCTGTAGATTGTACTGACTGCTGCGTTTACCTAGAGATGTGGGATGGCTTGGTCTGGAAGGTGACCTTTGGGTGTTCCATCTCTAATGTAGTATCAGGTATTGCTTGTTGTGATGGCTTTGTAACAGCTTTTCTACTAGAAGCTAGTGATACTTAAGGGCTGTGCTTAGTTGTGTGGGTGGATCTTAAAAGGGAGGATGTTGCCTGGAAGGCAGTGTTCAGCCAGTGAAATGTTTCATTATTTTTCTGCAATCCATAGCTCCTGAAGCATGCTGTCTTTTGTTTTCCATACTGCTCTTCAGGTGGATCCCTACCCGTGAATTCATGTTGTCGTTTCAGTTAAGAGTGTATTTTTAATTGCTGCTATTGGAGACTAAATAGGAGAACGTGATTGCCTGTCTTTTTAAAAATCCAGCTAACACTTTCCATCTTTCAGGAGTGAAATGATGATGTTCTAAGCCTTGTCTGTTTTCTGATGATAAGAACTTATTTTAATTTAAAAACATCTTATTTCCCTAATCATCTGCTACAGATGTGTAAGGCGTGGTAGGCTAGTGGGATCAAATGACTGGGATGTGGATGCAAGTACAGGGAGCCCTTCTGCAACTACTAAGAAATTTTCATTTAGCAAGGCATATCTATTCTGAAATGTGTGTTCTCATGTCATAATTATCTGTACTTATGACATGAACTTACATTTTACAGCCTGTCTGTCAAACTATAAAGGCCAGATTCTTCTTTATTCCCTTATTTCTTCTTTTTTGTTTCCCCTCTCAAATGATCTTGGGGATTCTTCAGAAAACATTTTAGTTCTCAGTTCCTGAGAAAGAAGTTAAAACTCCTAAGCTGAGTACCACAAAATCTATTGAGCACTTGTTTAAAATGCCTTTTTCCTTAGCTGAATTGTGTACCACTGAGCCATTATGTCAAATGCCTGTGAGGTCTGTTGTTTACAGTGGTGGGAAGGGAGGATGGCTGCCATGAGCGAGCTTTTTTAAGCTGTTTTCTGTTCTTGTGTCTTTTCTTTTCTAAAACTGGATAGCTTCAAAGGACTTTTGTGTTGCAGTGAACACCAGGGTAGGGTGCTGGGCCATAGTCATGATCAGATATGGCAGAACGCCGATCAACAGCTATTTTCTTGGCTGGAATAAACATCATGACCAGTTGTGAAAGCAGCAGTGTAGGAATCTGTGCTAAGACAGGATCCGTGCTTTGCCTGCTCCTCAAATGGAGGACCTCTCTTCCAGCTTTGGTAAAACAACTGATGTTTTGAGGTATAATCAGTTGTTCTTTCTCACCTTTTTTTATACTATGTACTTCAGAACCACATTTCCAGTGAAACTGTGCCTCTGCCATGGTGATGCTGCTGTTACTGCTTATTTATTTTATCATATCATGCTTTACAGCTTCAGCTGATCCATTGAGGAGGTATGTATCTGGAGGACAGTAGCGTCGTACTGAGGTGCCCTGGCCAGCCCTAAATGAACTTGCTTACCTTTTGGCTTTGTTCCTAATGCAGCCAATTAGCTGAGGTGTTACATCATGCTAAAGTAGTTATCTTGCTTCCAGTTCCCATATGCTTCATTTAGCGATAGTTCACCTATCTTTGCAAAACACGGTGTTGTATTGTTTAGGCCCGTCCCAAAATACTTATGAGGAAAGATTTATAATAGGGTGCCCAGTTCTGCTTCCTTGTTTCTTTGGTCTTTGCACAGTGGTGAATTAATTCCTCCATCTGTGACGATTTCTTCTGTTCTGCTGAAAGCCTCTTTTTGCACCTTGTCTTCTCTTGTTTGTCTGCATGTGCCTTACTGCTGAACTCACCATTCCACCTCCTAACCAGCTCCCAGTGCTTTGCTCGCTCACTCAGGGTAACCGTTGCCCTAGGAGCAGCCTGTCTTTACTTCTCTCTCTGCTTACTTAGGAGGATGGTATCTGAAGGATTATGTGAGGAGGGAGAGGGAGTTGTGTGCTTCCACTTTACCAGGACACAAGAATCCAAAACCTTGCCTGCTCTCTGTAGGGACAGTATTTGTTTTTTTTCCCCACTTGCATAGTGCAATAAAATATCACTAAGTGGTACGCAGAAAACCTCCAGATGCATCTTGGCAGTTACCTTCATTCAAGAGCTGAGATCAGTTGATAGGGAAAATGGTACGAGGAAGAACCGTCTCACATTTTCAACCTCTTGAATTGTTTTGTGATCTGTGTCCCCAGTAAACAGTTACGGTAATGCTGAAGCGGAAAGAGATTCAAAGTACCATAGTCCAAGTAAAAATGCCGACACTGAGATGGTTTAATGAGAATCAGAGCTTCCCTGTTTCAAAACTTTCCAATGTGTGTTTGTTGCTTTTAAAAAAAAGTTTGTTTTTTTTTTTTTTATCGTCCATTGACCTAAGAAATACAGTTATTATAGTTAACAATACTTTTATAACACACACTGACAAAATCCAGATAACTCGAAGTTGGGCTGACACTTGATCCTTTACTCATACTATTGTTCCATAATATTTTTTCCTCCATGACATCATGAACTATGAAAGTGCCAGCATTTTTTTTTCTAAACTGCCTAGCCTTTTCTTCCTTCATGCCATAACCTTTATGTTTAAAAACAACTTCTCTTTTTAATTTATAGAAAAAAAATTAAGTGCCTATTTCAAGAGGAACCCGGTGGCCATGTGAGAATGTTTAACATTTGCAGTGGTTTTACCACCACGTATTCCAAGCCGTTGGCACATGCATATATCTGCAGGGGTACAATGACATTTTTCTCAGCAGCTGTATCCATGACAACAACTGGGAATGTCCATGCCTCCTCTTTAGTTTTCAGAGAAGTATGAATTCTTACCTTCCTAATGAAAGGCCTTGGAAGCAAAAGCTGTGCAATGTTAATCATTGCATATTCCCTTCAGCCATTCAATAGTGGCCTCTCCCAAGTGTTTTTGTATCAAGTATCAAAAGAGCATAATTAAAACACATGTATCTATGCTTACTGAGAGAAGAGCAAGTCTGTGTTTCACGATCACCTGCTACAACCTAGAATGAATTGTGCAAGTGTCTGAGAAATGATGGTACGTGGGACGTTCATTTTATTTTCAGTGTTGACATCTGTCCAAAGTATGTAAATTGAACACTTAAGTTGAGATATGTGAGGAAGAGTATATCATTGTGAAATGCATTTGTGTAACATGACAGAACCATTCTTCCCATGTGCTCAGTGATCAAAGTTAGTCCCAAGCAGTCCTCTGTCTGTCTATCAATGCCACCTGTAAATCAAGTGAGTGGTATGTGAAGTGTTACAGAAGTAGTAGATGGGGCAGTTTTTCAAGAGCACTCAGCATCCTGCAAATCCAAAGTAACTTATTTACATGTCTAAATGGGAGTTGTTGATGCTGAATGCTCTTCAAAACTTGATGGTGTTTAAAGCAGTCTCTTATCACGAATAGAACAGAAGTTGGAGAACAAAACAAAGGGCCTGGACAACTTTGTTTTCTCTCAAACAGAAATCTGATTTCAAGGATGAGGCCAATATACACAATCTACAAATATATAGGCTGCCAAACAGCAGTGATTTCTTTGGAGCTGAGTTTTTGATTGCTGTGAAAGTGAAGGTACAAAATGCTTTGAGAGACTTAACATCCATCTTAACACATTTTCTGCCTGCTCTCTACTCTGCTCTCACAAGTAATTTCTGGACTTCCAAGAGAGCCAGCTATACCTCATACCAGGTTTTCACATCATTTGTTGCTTTAGGAAACAAGAAACACTGTGACAGATGGTAGAAGTATTTAAATTGATTTATTCATAGTTACCTGTACAAATGTTGTCTATTTTTTCTTCAGATGAACGGGAGTGTGGAAAACAGGGTAGAAGACAGCTTGCTTACCATTTTCTGCCTCTTTCCCTCTTACAAGGAGAGGGGATGGAGGGGGAGTTGGTACCTTTAGCTTTTGAGAACTTGCAGGAGAACAGGGAAGCCATAGAAGGAGCTGTAAGGAGAGACTCGTAGAAGCCCAGGGGGACTTATGAAGAATATGTTCAGTTGAAGAAAGCACTAAGAACTTAGTCTACAAAGCAGAGACTAGGCCTCTAAGCTGTAGACGGCTAAGGAGAGGCTCTACGCAAAGCTTTAAAATGGTTCACTTGGCAGTTCTGATTTTTTCAGTGTTTGTAGGTGTATTACATGTTGTAGTAAAATATTACTTCTGGGTTTCAGAGTTGTTTGATGTCTTTTGCTGTGCCCACCTAAAGGGAAGGAAGGTGAAAGCTGTCTGGCTAATGGCTCTGTCATGCTACCAAACATCACACTGTTTAAGCTAAGATCAAATGCTTTTCCATTCTTACGCAAAAAGAAGCAGCTATGGCAAACTCGAGAGTTCTTAAGGACCATCTGGGTCCCCTTCTAGAGAGAAACAACATGTCTGGAGGGGCTGTTACATAGACATTACATGGAAAAGCTGTCTGCTTTCCCATCAGGGCACTGACAAGCTTGTCTCTTCTTGTGAGAGAAGCCAGAGGTAGGATAGAAGCCCTTAAGAAGGGAAGAGGTAGCTAAATGTATATGGGCTTTGGAGTGGAATAAAGAGAGGTCTTCTCTACCTTGTTGCAAAGGTACTGAACTACTCTGAAGAAGATCAAAAGACTTCTTGCTGGGAAGAGTGTTAGGATGATTTCTGTTTGTTTTGAGCTCCCAGACTCCCAATGAAAAAAGCTCAATAGATCTGCCCCAGTGATTCAGACCCCAAAGCTTTAATCTTTTCCTGGGAACAGATTCACTTGAGTTTAGTGAGTTAAGTAAATAGAAGATTTTATTCTGAGAAAAACCTTGGGTACGATGGAGAATGTGGCAAGAAGTGAGGAAAAGCTTGAAAACCAGTCAATTCAAAAACCAATTAGAAAAAGATTGCTGCTGTTACCTGTTGCCTTCAAGAGAATTTTGATTTTACAAACAAAGGTGGCTGAATTGGATGTGTTTTTTTTTTTCACTAGGGTAAAAAAAAGCTCAGTTGCTGAAGCAGTTCTGTACCGTGGGGCTTGTGAATTGTCTGCAGCTCAGGTTGTGCATCCACAGATATCTTTTTCTTATCGCATGTGTTTAACCAGAAGAAAAGGATGTACAGAAACTGTCAGTGAGTTGTCAAGGAGGTGACCCTGGAGAGAGACCTTTGGATGCAACACATTGCCTCCGCATCTGCTGGACACTCAAGGTTTCTCTCTGTTTCTCAGCTATGGGTGACATGGCTGGAGGGGTCACCTTCCCTTTTCTGGGAGAGGAATTGATGGGCAGCACCTGCCACAGTGAGTCAGCAGAGCTGGACTGGCAGTGTTCCTGCACCTGTCAGGAGCGGGTGCCAGCCAACCTCGAGCAGTGTCGAAAGGCATAATGATGCAAGAAACAGTGGTGGGCTCTGCAGTCAGTGTTTTGTTGCTGTGGCATTAGTTAGTGCCTTAGATATCTCCTCCCACCCCTGTGTTAGTGCAAGTGCCGTGCTTGCTTCTCTTTCACAGCTTTTTCTTTTTGCTTTTAACATTTGTTACATCATCTCATTGCGAGTGATGTTTGGTTTATGCTGAATGCATACCTGATGGAACTACTCATTTGAGCTCTTGGTCTCTATGCCAATAAACAATATACCTTGGCAGCGCCCAGCATTTTTTCCCAGTGAACATGTCAATGGTTGCAGAGACTGGATGACAATAAAAACTCGTGGATGATCTTGAAATAAGCTGTACCTTTTTAGTGAAAATACTACCTTTCAAATTTTTTTAAACTTTTTTTACCAATTGTGCCCAACAATATTATGAAAGCTAGTACCATATGTTTTCTCAGAAAAAAAAAACAGCCATAATTCAGCAGTTCAATGGACTTCTTCATTTTAAACCTCAGTATCAGTTTGGTGAATCAATTTATCAATAGAACAGGCTATTTCACTACAAAGATCTAAAAGAGGGATAATTAACTCTGTAGCTGTTTCTGTCTGTCTGTCTTTTGTCCGATGGAGTCTGGAAGCAACGTAATAGAATATACAGTATTTAAAATTTCATTATCTAAAATTGCTTTCCTTAATTCCATTCACTTTGCATGTTGCAACACTGAATTTGTGTGTATTCTGTTCAAAGCTGCTAATGAACTACGTTCCATTTACCTGGTTACTCTTAGGCTTCTCTAATAAAGTCATGAACTAATAAACTTCAGGGTTGAGGTACAGCAGATGTATCTGGAAAAGTGTCTGGTAATAATGGACTGATCTTTATCTGTTTTGTTACAGTCAACATGGGAAAAGAGTGTAAACTATGGGGTGTTTTTTTTAGGGAAAGAGATCTTTGGTTTTTAAAATCAATATAATTTTCTACCTAAGTCTTGCCACTTAGGTTCACATTGTCCACACATCACAGCCATGCAACATTTCTCAAGTAATCTTTGAATAATTACTTTTTAAACCTTAGCATTTCATAAATACAAATATTAAGACCTCTTTCATTAGAGAATTCATACTTCTTTTATCATGCTTTGCCTTCAAGAAACTGCTTTATGATGCAAATAAATATAGATTATATCTGTCATCTGAAATGCTTTTAACCATCAATCTGAATATGAAACCATAGTGCTTTTTGAGGTGGAAATAGATTGGCAGAGAAGCTATATGAAAAAATTAATTTAAAAAGTACTATGCTGAACCAAATTGTTTTACATAAAAGTTGTGCAGTATGTACAGCTAACAGGGAGTAATAGAGGGAAATTCCACTTTTGGGCTGTGACTATAATAACTTTTTGATACTCTCTGAAAGGCGTATGTAAGGTGGGATTTATGTCACTTCATTTTGCTTATATCAAGGTTGTACCAACTCTCTCTATAGCTAGTGGAAAGAAAAAAGTGTCTCTCCAAAGCAATTTGTTCCACTTGCCCCTCATGTTTTGAGTGTCCATTTTCTTTTTTAACCACTTTACATTATCTGGTTGGATTTTGCTTTATCCACAGAACAGTCAGATTCCTCCCTCTTCCCAGTAATTTAATTTCGGATGTCCACTAGCCATAGAATCATAGAATGGTAGCGATTGGAATGGACCTTTAGAGATCATCTAGTTCAACCCCCCCTGCTAAAGCAGGTCCAAGTACATCAGGTCACATAGGAACACACCAAGTGGGTTTTGAAAACCTTCAGAAACTCCACACCCTCCCTGGGCAGCCTGTTCCAGTGCTCTATCACCCTTACATTAAAATAGTTTTTCCTTATGTTTAAGTGGAACTTTTTATGTTCTAACTTATGCCTGTTACCCCTAGTCATGTCACTGGAGACAACAGAAGAATATGCTGCCCCACCCTCTTGACAAACACCTTTTAAATACTTCTAAGTGTTAATGACGTCCCCTGTTCTGGGGGTGCATTCATATTTTCTTCTGCTGTAATACACATAACTTCTCCAGAGAGTTGAAGATGATCTACCCTGCTCCCAAAAAGGTGACTGTGTTGGTGCTCGGGAGGGAGGGAGTTACCAAGTCCTTTTACCTGGCATTTAGGTCACCTGGTGAAATGCTGTATTAATTAACTTAAAACAGCTGGTTAAATAAGAACCTGAACAAGGTAGCTGTGTATTTGGATAGTGAGAACAATTAACTCACAAATAACTTTCTGAATGCTCACAGTCATGGTTTCAGTCACTGTTTAAGGTAAATCTCACAGATCTAATCTTTCCCATGCCCTTTCCACTACATGAGAATGACTTTCTGTGGGGCAGTTCTACCAGTTTAAGACTGCTGTATGGAAGCACAAAGTGTTATGTGCTTCATTATTGGTTTTGTTAATATCTTCATGGAAAGTACGAATCAAAATAGCATGGGAAAGAGAAGTGTATTTTCATTTACTGAGTATATCAGTGGATTGGGTTTGCACAAGGCTTAGGAACTTGGACTATTTTTGAAAGGAGCACATACACTGTATGATGAGCATTAAAAAATGATGCTCTCAAAACAGGGAAAATGCATCTTGTTATGAACACCTAAGTTGTTTGCTTCCCTTATAGATAACAGAGTGTAGATGAGGTGCATTTAATGAGAGTGAAGGCAAGTCAGCTTTTTGGTACTGGAATATACGTAACTGATTTTTCTTTATTAGTAGTTGATTAAAGCAATCTTCTGTTTTAGCCAAGTAAAACCGATTTATTTAAAGATGCTAGTGGAAATTTTTAGGTTGTGTAGACCAGTCACAGTGTCAGGTGTCAATTGGTTGAGGTAACCTTGGGAGCCAGAGGGCTTTTGTTCACTTAAAGTTCCAGTATTCCGACTTCTTTGTGTTTCTTCCATGCTTTTTCTTCTCTATCCTTCAGTCCGGTGCTTCTGGACATCAATCATCTGTGCTATTGCATCCACATCCCTTTTTTCTTGCCCCTCCCCACCTTGCCTGCCTGCTGCTTCCTTCTGTATTTTGGGTTCCTACCGGTATCACTTGTGCCTTTCATATTTTAGTCTTTAATTTACCCATAGCATAGAGGTCATCTATTACAAGAAGGCTTTTTTTTTTTTTTGGTGAACATGAAAGGTGCTGGCAGATGAGCAGGAGTGCTTTCTTTTTTTGTGTTTCATTTATTTTTTTTCACAGCCCCTATCTCTTCTCTGACCCTTGGTAGGCAGTGAGGAGGAGCAGGAGTGTCTTCTCCTTCTTTCAGGGTCCTGGCTGGTTCAGTCTCACATTTCTCTCCAGTCTGAACAGCACTGATGCTGATAAGAAATACAGATGTTTAAAAATATCTCAAATAGCTGAAAATATTTGGAGTGTAGCTTTCTATTTACGCGTAGATGGAAATTTTCTTTTCCTTCAAAGTGTCGTTTGTGCTCATGGAACATCCCAAACTGGAACCTCAAAATATTGCTTTATATAGAAACATTTCGCTGTGCAGTTTAGCCAATCAGATGAATTCTTTCTATATTAGATTATGTGGGGAGTAATAAATCTGACCGAGGGCAGTGGCATATAAAAACCTTGAGAGGCAGAATAGCCACAGCACATACTCGAAATCTTGTGTTCAGCAGATTTGTGAGGAAACTCCTGGGAAAGAAGAGTTAGACTAGACTTTTGGTTTTGTTGAAGACATATTTCTAGCAAATCAGTGAGGCAGTAAGTATTGTAAGCAAATTAAGCCTGCAGACTTGTGTGTATTTGTACCACCAGCTTTCTATGTAAAGGCAAATGTGTCTAGGAATGATAGATTTAAACTGAGCTGATTTCGGCAGTAGCACTTAAGTTCAGTAAACTTGTGCAGTGAGCATAGTTTCTTCTAAAATAGATTTGTTTTATAATCATCAATTTATTGGAGGAAAACATGTTGGTCTGTATTTTTTTCATCTCTTTCCAGTCTTGTCTCTGTACTTTTTCATCTTTTTTCATTTTCTTTTTTTTTATTATATGTCTTAATCTATGTCTGTCCCTCTCTGTAATATATGCTATTATATGTAACTGTTTATTTTAATCATGTGTAGTGGATATCTAGTTCTTTGTGCAGCGCCTGCCTTCTTAAATTTTCTTTAATTTGAGGCACAGAAATGTCACTTACCTGAAACCATCTTCTCTTCTTCCTCATAATGTTTTCTTCCCAAATTTTTCATATTCACCAACAGTAGCAAACATCCAGCATATTGCCAGGCAGGAATCAATCTTAGGATTTTTGTGTTGCTGTTGGAGGTACAAATATATTATCCTAGTTTTATTTTGATCCTCATTTCTCTGAAGATTGAAATGATTAGTTATGAACACTTAGTGTAAAACACTGTATAATGAGTTATTACAAGAGAAACACTCAGTGGTTTGTGACTGCCTTCACACTAATTTTCTTAATTATAATGTCAGTTTGGAAAAATACAGTTTGGCAACAGCTAGATCATCAGCTTCCTTTTGAGGCTTTTTACTCAAAAGACAGATATTTGGGAGTCTTTACTGAAATAACTATGTACTTGACAGTGCAGGAACGGGTATTGAAAAATTATCAAGGAAAGCATTATGCTGTGTTGCTGAATACTTGCTAATATGTACTAGTAGACAAATGGACAGTTTTAAATGCCTTATTTTCAAAGCACAAAGAAGCAAGACAACAGTTGCCTGCTGAACACACAAATGCTTTCTTCTTTTACTTAGGTGACTTTTAAATGTGATTATTAAATGGCAACTTCTAGCATTGTGTAGTATTAAACAATTTAATAAGTTTGATTTTTTTGTGATATTTCTATTATAGTCCATATTGCACTGTGTGCATTGCTGTGAAGCAGAAATGTGCCCTGGATATCACCATCATTAAAAATACATTCTTTAAATTGTTCGTTTCATTAAATGTTTTTAGTAAAAAGTTGCGAAATACTGAACATTAAAAAAAAAATCCAGTTTTGGTCTTGACTAAGTAAATTTCCCCCTTAAATGCTATAAAAATGCAAAGCCCATTTGGAGTCAGTGAGTATGTTCTGGAAGCTACTGGTAGCACGGAAGTATCCCCAAAGGAGAATCGGGTTATTTTATGTTATCATATCTTGTATATTTTCATATAGATGATATGACAGATTTCTCAGAGATTAAGGTAGATTAAGTGCAAGAATTATCACTGGGATGCTTAGAAGGTTTTGGAAGATTAACTTCCTAGGACGTAGAGCAAAAATGCAGATAAGAAAACGAAGGAGAAAACTTGAACCCATAAAAAAGTGCACGAGTGAATGCACTGCATTGTTTGCAGTTAACTCAAAACTTGTATCAAAGCTGGCAAAACCAGCAAGCTCCCTTGACAATGGAGTTCTTCCTGGTCCTGTATTTGATACGTCTGCCTTGCAAAAGAAGTCACCCCAGCATTGGTAACTTGTGGTTACGTGACTTGCCAACATGTTTGAAAATACAGTCTTAATTTTCCCTTATCTCAGTTTCACTGAAGAGAATAATCAGAAAGCTTACAATTTTTCTCTAGTCTGGGCAGAGTTTTGCAAAACCACTAGGAATTGCACTTTTCTCTGATTTGAGGTGATGTTTTGCAAGCTCCTTTTCTCTTGTGTCTTCATGGCAGTATTTCTCTCTCGGATCACCAGTATGGTGAAGCCACACTGATTCTGTTCACTGTTGAAGCCATCATTCAGAGATGAAACCCTGTGAAGAAATTTATGCCTCCCATGGTGGTCTCCTCCTATGGCTTGCTTTCGTTGTTTTTTTTCCTGATGTTGTTGTTCTTACGTTTGCTGGTGAATTTTGATGATTCTGGCTGTACAAGAGATTTTTGACATGATCTGGGCTGAAAAATAACTTTATAAAAGTTTGGTTTGTTTTTTGTTTTGTTTTTTATTTACCTTGATTATTTCATTGATCCAAGTTGCATCACCATTGTTGATGTGGGGATGAAGCACAGATCAGTAGATGGGTGACGGGGAATGAGGAGAGAATACACATCTTCAGGCTGAGCTTGTATGCAGGAGCTCAACCTGTTTTGCGACCAAGTGAAGTTTCCTGCCTTGTTAGGAGAGAAAGAAAGATGCCTCTGCAGGCCTCAAGAGGGAGATCCTGTCCACCTCAGGTTGAGAAGCCTCCAATTTAAAGGGGATTCAGAATAAAGCTTATATTATAACTAACACTGCCAGTAAATTTTGTAGCAGCTGGTGCAGCTCCATTGTTTTAAAAAAATGAAATTAACTGGATTGATTTCCCATGAAAAAAAACCTGCATAAGTTGCCAAGTCATAATGATAAAAATTTTAGTTTAAGCTTACAACACTAAATTTCACTCTTCCTCACTTCAGATATTCCTGTTTATAAACTTAAAATGCCATGACCCTAAATGTATGTTAAACAGGGAATATGTTTTATTTTTCATCTGTGTAGCTTTGTGTCAATATCCAGATTGCTATTTAAGGAAATAAACTGTAAAGTAAAGCAAAACAGCTAAAAATAGGACCTGCTAACTAATACGTGCTCATCCAAGTAGAACATGTGGAAAAGTTCTGTTGAGCACGCTGCATATTAATTTTACTCCCCCACCCCTAAAAGAATTATGTTAAACTGGGCATAAACACAGCCTTTTAACAGAGGAAGGGAGCTGTATAAGTCTATTAGTTTTAAAACTAGAAAGGAAAATGGGGAAAGGAAAAGGGAAGATCGTGCAGACTGGGTGGTGAACTTGACCTGTCTCAGAAATAGATGGGGAAGAAACTGGGAAGCAGAACAATCCAAGGTGTTTGCTTAGGGATACTTGTCAGTGTCTGTCTTAGACAGACATTTTCATGCTGTCTCGGGCCAGTGGAGAATTTAGAGCGTCTCCAATTGAGTGATTGGAATTTGGGAAAGAAATTGGAGATTCCATGACACCTGTATGATTTCACCATCAGAGCAAATACTTGCATTCCATTTTTTATGCTTTTTATGTACACATTTTTAAAATCCTCTCCCTTTTTTTTTCCTGTAGATACTGCATTTTCTGTCCACTCATGCTAAGCAGCATTTTCTTGGATTATTGAGTCTAATTAAAAAAGGTCAGACAGAGAAGAAACAATCTGGTTTGAAATGGGATTAGGAAAAAAAAAACCCACCCTGGTAAAAAGTAAATAAATTTTTGTTGAAAGGGTAGAATACTAGATGAAATGGTCTGCCTTACCAGACCATTGGTTGGTTGTTATAACTTAGCAAGTTGGGACAGACCCACTATGCACCAGGAAGTGGAAAGCAGTTATTTGTAGAGCATGAATTGCTTGGAAAGGGGAATAAAGTCCAATCTTTCTGCTTGATTTAACGCAAGTGCTGAAATTTGTACAAAGACCTGGTTTAACTGCCATCCTGCGGTATCACTTGAGCAAGGATGAGGTTAAAAACTTCCATTAAAATAATACAGCAATTTGGCAGTAAACTGTACTATCTTGAATTCTGTTTTTAATTTAATTCACAGTTTAATAAGCATTCCTCCTTGTTTTGGGACTCCTGATAGTACAATCAGTCTTCACTAAGTTCAGTTCTGTTTGTACAAATGTGAATGATTTTTGACATCCAAGAAAAAAAAAGGGAAGAATCTTTGCCAACAGTTTCAATATCTCTGATACTTTCAGAAAACCACTTTTGAAGAAAGTTTCATTTACTCACTTTTATAAGATACTGACCTACTCTTCAGGAGAATAATTGCAACTTGTACATGACATAGAACATAGAGGCATATTTATTTTCTAATTGAGAAAAACCTGCAGGTTAGATGACTGTAACATATTGAGCAGACAGTGTTTGAGGACTGGAACATTTTATTTCTTGTGAGTTTTTTTGTTTGGGTTTTTGGTTGTATTTTTTTTTAAATGTAAAACTTGTCTGAACCAGATTACCAAGGAGTTTTTGGTTATTTGTCCAGAAGGAGAATACCTGTATGCATGGAACCATGTATATGGTTAACTGTAGTTAAAATTAATGTTGTACTGAAGCATTTTGCAGTGTATGAAATTCTGATGTACAGAACTGAGTCAGCAGACTGTTCCAATCAATAAAACCAAGAAACACAGGTTGCTTCAGACAGAATTGAGAGTGTTTACAAACTGTAAAAAAAAAAAAAAAAAAAAAAAAAGCCAAAAAAAAAGTGATAAATGTATGCAAGCAAAAAGAACTAACTTGTAGGAAGTAGTCACTCTGGAGTCAAGGAGCTCTTGCTATTTGTTGTGATTACTCTGGTTTAATAATTAAAACTACTTCCATGTTGATTTAGAAACCAGATGTTAAGTTGATGAAAACGAATCCATTGTTATGTTTTGCCAGTTCTGTTGTGACTATTTTGTTCAACTTTGGTAAATAAAATCCCAGTGCAGTTAGTGGAAGCCTTGGGCTAGAGTTCAGATAAAGCCCCCAGACTCTGCTTCACTTCCCTTAGTGCGTTACACAGCTGGATGAATCTCTGCAGCTGTGAAATAGTGGTGATAACCTTTCTGTCTCCCTGCAGGGTGGGAGCTCTTCTGAAGTGGATCAGGTGGGATAGTCTAGTCTAAGGAACTGGAGATAACCTGCTACTCCACTCTTTCCCAAAATCCACCGCTTTTTCTTTTGCTCATCTTCTTCACCTACTGCCTTATTCATGATGAAAAGTAAGGGGTCAGCATCTGACGTGGAGTAAAAAGCCTGTGTTTTCAAGAAACAAGGAATTTTAAAGTATGAGGTGAGGAGTGTGATGTAAGAGTAGAATCTGAGAGCTTAATTTTCTTTGGGTGTAAGTAATGCTTCAAACCAACGTTCCTTGTTTTCTAAGTAGTTTC
This sequence comes from Urocolius indicus, assembly GCA_013401255.1. NCBI lineage: Eukaryota > Metazoa > Chordata > Aves > Coliiformes > Coliidae > Urocolius > Urocolius indicus. The sequence goes on from WBNH01001008.1 coordinate 363,928, forward strand.
AGTTTTGTCAATTTTCTCAGGTTTTGATAGCTTTAAATATATTTAACAGTTGAATCAAATAATACCATATAGCAATTGAGTTAGAAAGTAGAGGCCAGTGAGTAATCCTTAGAAGTCAAAAAAGGAAGAAGCTTTTCTTTGCTTCAATTAAGTTTCAGATGCTCACTTTCATAAATTTCTAAGCTATGGCCTATGAATTAATTAGTGCCTTTGAGTCTTTGGAGACAGGAATATAGTGTAGTAGCTCTCCTCATTTCCAGGCTTGTCAGTACTGAGCAGAAGAGTGAAAAAGAGGACTGGAAATAAAAGTGGTTAATGTGCTCTGCTGTGGAAACAAGTGACAGTTCAAATTACATTAACTATATATTAATAAAGATATTAGTTATACTCTGATTCTCTTCAGAAAGTCCTATTCTTGGGATGCAAATTTTGAGAAAGAGACATGGCTGACATTTTGTGTGTATAGATGCATTTTAATATACACAGAAGTATATGCACAAATATACATTGTTTCCATATAGATTTGTATATTTTTGAGACTTTATTGTACACATACATAGCTATTTTTACACATTTACAGACACTGTACAGACACATGTGTGTGTGTCTATGTATCTGTGCACACTATTTAGTTTTGGGGGATACTAGAGGTTTTGAACATGTTTTCCTGGCAGAGGAGCATGTGTTTGGTTTAGTTTCATGTTTTCCCTACTCTTGGTTTTCATCCCAAAGGCTGTCAAGGTGAATCAACATGTGGTGACATCCCTGCTTTATCTCAAAGAGGAGAAAACTGTTTGGACATGAATGTTGGTTTCAATGGCCATGTCTTCCTCTGTTCTTAAACAGATGTGTAATTGCTGGGTAGGGCTGGCTGCTTTCTGTCAATACTCTGTTAGTCACTCCAGCTGCAAGCTGGCAGGATCTTGGATCATGGTTGTTTTCTAATTATCTATTTCTAGTGTCTTCTCTTTAATTTAATTTGCGGGTTTTTTTGTGTGTGTGTGATTAGGACTGAGTTATTAGCAGTTTAACCATCCCCTAGATTTTGCTTGTAGATGTGTGTATCTTGTCTATAAGTATCTGTTAGGTACAGTAATAACCCATTTCCTGGCTTTTTCAGGAGTTGCATAAGTAGTTACATATGTTAATATGAGAACCAATTGTTGATTTTTCCTATGAGTCTTATAGGGAAAGAGTAAACAGAATTGTAGTTTTAAATGGTCTTACAGTATTAACTGAGTTGTTGTCAGTTCACTGCAAGGAAATATTAAAACCATTAAAGAAGGTCTGAGAGCAAACACCCTTTCTTCAACTGATGATGAATACCTATATAAGAGTCAGTGAAATGGGGTAATCAGACTGGTAAAAGGACGTTTCCTTCTCATGGACGTTTCCATCTCAAATAATTTACCATGATAGTTGTTTTAGAGGAAAAAAAATTAAAAAACTTAGTTTTATCTGTGCCTGGTTTTGCTTGGTTTTTTTAGAGCTGTATTAAGACGTGTATGGCACTATATACGATTGTAGCATTAGTCAGAGGCGGTTCCCCTAGTTTTTGCAATTTTCCACCTAAATTTCCATATTTTATCTAAATTGCTGCTCAAAAGCTAATGGAATTTTATTATTTTCCAATTAACTTGCTTAGAGAGTTGTTATTCTCTGAGAAAAAGAGGTGTACCTTTGATAACTATAAATTTTGGAATTATATATTCTCTAATTGTTTTGCAGTTTATTCATTTAAATTGAAATCTGTTGCTGGAATGTTTCAGTGATTAAAAAAAGTACCTTTAGAATTTTTTCCCTTTAGTAGCTAATAATTAAAGTGAAAGTAAGTTGTTCTCCCTCTTGCTCAGTCTCTAGCCTCAGATGTTTTTTTAATGAAGAGCTCTTTTGCCACTTATTCTCAGTCTTTGCAATTGAAATGAGTTAATAAGCAGTACAGTTGTTACTTGAAGAAAGCTCAGGTTAACATTCTCAATAATAAGTAAATTTTTTCTATATCTCTCATTTTCCCAAGAAGTGCTGGAACCCACTCAGGTTTTAATTTGTAGGACTTGTAGGTATTTCACATCTCAGCTAAAAGTGAAATTAGACCAGTGAATTAGAGAGAAAGATGTTAGCCAAAAATCTCTTTGTATGTGAATTCTCAGTTGGTCATTAGACTGCATTAGAACAACTCTATGAAGTTTGAAAACTGTCTTTGAGTACAACAGATTATTAAATGATCACTTGCTCAGTTTAGTTCTGTGTCTTCTATATTATGTTCGTCTATGTACAGCAACAGATACTTTTACCTAACAGCTGGTAGTATCTGGAGGAAAGTCATCCATAAGCTTACTTTTTTCCTAGAAGAAAGTGCAAGTTTGATTTGCTAGAATAATCTATTCAAACAAGCTAATTGAAAAAATATAATATCATTCCTTTGATATGTGTGGTTTTTTTCATGTCAAATCGATGTTTGGGTAGAGAAGCTGCTTGTAAATACAGAGTGACATAAGAATGTAAATTCTCAAATGACAGAAAAGACTATTTTTAAATCTGTGCGTTAATGTTTCAGTGATTTACTTTGAGGAACAAACACTTGATTTTTAAACATCCTGCTAGATGCAACTTTTAGTGATTGAGCTGGACTGAGACTCTTATATAGTCTCCTTATTGTTCAGGTGTGCCGAATGTCCAGATTCCCTCTCTTTAGAGCGTACAACTTGTGTTTCCAACTCGTGTGAGGATTTATGTCAAGGCTGACAGATATCCTACAGTTGCCTGCAGTGGTCTGAAGCATGAGATTAGAGGCTGAGTGTCCCCAGTACAAGGAGTATTTGACATTCCTGTCTTCATTTGGCATGTGACTGTACGTTTTGAAAAGTGTTATAAAATAGTCAATCCCTCAGCTCATTTGCTTGTCCCATGTAATATTTCTAATGAAGAAAAGAGCAAGAAATTGGGTGATATTATTTTTAAACATTAAGTTAATTTGAGAGTTCCAACTCTTGAGAATTATTGATGTTCAATTTTTTATAAATTATAATTATTTTTGTTCTTAAAAAATTCAGATATATTTGAACAGCATAAAATACTCCTTGCTTCAGAAAGGTCTAAGATCTGTTAATTCTGTGTATGTATTTTTGTGGGTGACCATGATGTTCTCCTCTTCTTGTTCTCTCTGTCTTTGCCATTAACTGTCAAATATGTGAACTGACATAGTCCTTCCCTTCTGAACCTGTAAATAGCTCAGATATAAAACACCAGTTAGCAATCTCCTGAGGCCTGACTGGTAAGACACCTATAAAGACTATTTTAACTGCTTGAATCCTAATCTTCATACACTTTATTAAAGAAGCAGAACGTGGGGTTGTTTAGTCTAGAAAAGAGAAGAAAGGATCTTATTAATATTTACAAATATCTAAATGGTGGGTGTCAGGACGATGAGGCATCCCTTTTTTTCTGTTGTATCTAGCAAGAGGACAAGGGGTGATGGGATGAAGCTATAACACAAAAAATTCCACTTAAATATAAGAAAAAACTATGTTACTGTTCAGGTGAGAGAGCCCTGGCACAGGCTGCCCAGGGAGGGTGTGGAATCTCCTCACTTGGAGGTCTTCAAGACCTGCCTGGACATGTTGCTATGCCACCTGATCTAGGTTGCCTGGCTCCTGCAGGGGAGTTGGACTAGATGATGTCTAAAGGTCCATGCCAACCCCTACCATTCTATGATTCTATGAAATAAGTGGTTTGGCTTCCCTATGGAGCATTTTCCTTATTCCTCTCCAAAAGGAGGAAGTAGCTAGGTAAGCTAGAAGGGAAAGAGGAAAGAACATAGCAATAGACACGTATAATGTACATGCAAACATCCTCATAGTATGAAAAATAATGTAGTAATAGTAGTACTCTAATCCCTGCATTGACTGCATCATCAGGCTCTTTGGCAATTTGTATGCAGATAGGATTCTGTAAAAACAAGTCACCTGCTTGGATTTTCACTGTCAGGATTGACTTTCATCTGCCTGGATCAAAGTAAATCCTGAACTTCACCTGTAGCCAAATCCTGAGGTCCAAATGTTGCATTTATAATTAGGTTTTGTGTTTATTAATTGGATTGAAGATGTCAGGGTGGGGGTGATTTGTTTTGGTGGGGTTTCTTTTGTTTGTTTGCTGGGATTTTGGATTTTGCTTGTTTTTTTTTTTAAATAAAACAGATTTTTTTATGCAGAGAATCCAACTAATATTTGGTAAGAAGGAAAGTCAGGTGGTGGAAAACTGGAGTTTTTAACTCAGAGTATTGGAAAAGAGGAGCAAACAGAATTTAGAAATACAGACGTTATGCTGTTCAGTAATGGGAAATAAAAAAAGGAAAAGCAGAAATTATTTTAGACCAGGGAAAATGACAATCAGAGGTAATATTAATTTTACCTAATATTACGCTAGTCACACCTTATAATCAGTGGAGAGAAAATGGGCAGTTTTAGGTTGATGTCTGGCCTGATTTAGATCCCTGCTTTAGGAAAAGTGCATCAAATGATTGAAAAACCTTTTCTCCACTATCCGCTCAGGCAGGCTGGGGAGACTGGATGGGGTAGGTCCCACAGTACTGCATCAGCTTTTGCAAAAGCAGCAAAAGGGTATCAAAAAAGGTGCTTTGGATTTTTACAGTGTTACTTAAAGTCAAGCTTGTGGTATTATGGAAGGTAGGGTTCTGAATTACAAGACAAGCAGCCTAATGACTCACAAAATGAAACTCATTAGAAGAAAAAGTCTTATAACCTCCAACAATAGTGAGGAAACCTAATGAAGTGATGACAGAGGGTGAAATAACATTTTCCAACTTCATCTTGTTAGTAGAGTTCATCCTGTCATTACGAAAGAGAATCCAGCTGTAGTATTCAAGCTGTTTAGCAAGCGCATGCTGAAAACATGCTTAAACATCAGCCAGTGTTTTTCTTGAGTGTATGAGGCTAGAGAAAGAGTCTGCATGCTTTTTATGACTGAATAATCTATTGACTAAATCACTCCTATGCTTGATTTGAAGTGTGAGAGGTGGTTTCCTGTGCATAGTGTTGGGTAGCTTTTCTTTCCTTAGTCACTGCTGGGGAAGATTTATGAGGGGAGCAATGGACATACTAGTCTCATTTTTTGCTACTGTTAGCAGGTGGACCACTGATCACCACAGGGGGAACTACTATATAGCTGTTCTTCATGTCCACATTATGTCTGCATTCTGCTGTGGCACTTCTGTCTTCTGCAGGTCCTGTTCCATCCCAAATTGGCTTTTAGGGACAAGTGAGAACTTGGTCACAGTTCTAAAAGACATTAGCAGACCAAATAATATCTGCTGATTGGAGATGGCCTTCTGTCTATATGTAGCAAAATAAATTTCATCCTAGTAGCTAATTGAACATTTGGGAGAAAGTGCTTGGATTTCAAGAAAGAGTTTCTTGTGTGAGGATATGCATTTTGTCCTTGTCCCAAGAGAAGACTAGATGTGCAGAAGAATGCAGATGTAATTTCCCTGTTGAGTCATTAGCAACACAGTGTTGGCTGTTTCAGGACAATCTAATTGGTATATTGATGTTTCAGAGCAATGAATCTTCTGCAATTCAGAGCCAAATCAAACCTGTTGAATACACTTAAATAAAGTTTTGAAGAAAGATGCCTCGGTGTGGACGTTTTTTGAATGCCAAGAGGATGATTTGACAGGATCACTGAAAAAGTCATTCACACAGCTTTGAAACAATTAATCCTTGTCCTGTATAGTCCACATTTTTTGACTTTTAAAACACTACTTGATGTAGTTCTGCTGAAAAAGCGGAGCTGCTTTTTCACTGGATTTATTATTTTGAGCATCTGAACAAGGAGATTTCAGTCTTGTCTGTTACACAGAGTTTGGAGACTTTGTGTGTCATGTCCCCTTGCCATCCGTTTGAAGCTGCATTGTAGAATATTTTCCATAGAAACCTCTGTGGAGTTTTCTTTGTGCAGTTTACTCTGTAGTTGAACCCTTAGGATCAAAACTGTGATGGTTTTCTGTGGCAACGGCTATGCTTTTGGTAGCTACTGATTCAGAGATTGTGTTTCTTGTCTCTTCTGAATTTGAACTCCTAGTTGGTTCCCTCTTTTTTCCTTGCTTTATCTTTGGGTGTGTGTGTGGGGGGGGAATCCAACCTCAAACCAACCTATGAAAGACGTGATACAGCCTCAGGCAACATTATTTTAATTGCACATAGTTGATAGACCACGAAGAATGTGGGATGAGAGAGGAAGAAATTAGGTCAACATTGCATGGATGTGGAAGTATCATATTTTTTAAGGGCACCAAGAGTGTGCAGTTGCTGTTTTATTCTAGGCTAGGTTGCCTAACACTTTTCATTATAAAAGGTTTTTGTACCTCTGTTATTTTTTTAAAGGACATTCCATTAGGTCTATTGTTTACTGATCTTTGGAATTCAGCAGAGATAACTGCAAAGCCAAAAAAAGTGCTTTTTCTTTGTTGCTTGAAATCCTAGGGTGTTTTTTTAGCTCAGTTACAAAAGATTGAAAGCAGATATTCTTTTTCTCTTGTTGCTTTTGTTGTCTACTGAATTTTGGCAGCCTGTCAAAACACTGCCTGAGCACAAATATTCTTATCAAAATCTGGTCCCACACTGCTGTCAGCAGCATACAGTGCTTTACTGGGAAGGAGGGAGGGAATGGTAACACTGGGAAGAAGCTGCAAGAAAGGCAGTTTTTTTTTATTTAATAATACATAGTTAACAGATGAGCAGGGCTCAAGAAATTCAGCAAGGGTGAGGGTGAGATGCTGAGACTGTAGTTCAAAGGTGCCATGTCTCACTTGGTAGGTCACTGTGCATGTAGGCAATGAAGCCAGAGATTACAAGGACAGGTATGTTGTTCTTATAAATTAGATGAATGATATATAGAGGAGGCTGTACATAAGCCTTGATTCCTCTTTAAAGGATTAGTTAAAGCGAATTTAGGATGGATGGCCACCAGGATTGCAAGTTATCCACTTTTTGGATCCTATTTATGGCACAATTGGGCTGCAATCACTTCTCCTGAGGTCCATGAGAACACTAAATGGTAAATCCATCTGTGATCTACAGGAATGAGCTATCTGTGAATCTGCAACTGGAGACAAGTTCTAAAGTTCTGCGTTCAGCTCCATTAGTGATTCACTATCCTTGTTTATGAAAGGATAAAGGTAGCGTTCTCATTCCACAGGGCAGATAAGGAGATAACATGCAGTGATGCTTCAATGATGTGATGGTGAAAAGTGTCTTACTAAAAGGAAACTAACAATTCTGAAGCCAGCATAAAGACAGAGTGGTGTAGCATCCCCAAATGAACAGGATAAAAATAAATACACAATTCTCTTGTTCTTCAGACATCTTAGAGGCTGCTCACTGCTTCACCTGCCTGGAGTGAGACTCCAATGGGAAGAAACAGTGTATCACTTTGGAATCACGGATCTGTAAAAATATGCATGAGATTTACAGAGCTAAATTACCATCGCTCAGCGAGACTATTCTGGTTTTGGTTTCTGAGTGCTTGACTTTGTCACTTAAAAATATGTTCAATGAATGTAACATGATTGTATTTTTGAAATAAAGATAGAGCCAGTATAAATATTTGTTTCTTTGTTCCTCTTATTCCCCCTCTAATTGTAAAACGCTTCTCATGCTCTGAATAGCAACATTTGTGTTGCTAATGCTGATTGTATAATTAGGGCATTAGGGCTTTTAATTTGCTGTATGAAAAATGGGAGTGGGTTTTTTAGTTTGTTGTTGTTTTGTGTAAAAAAAAAAAAAAAAAAAAAAAAAAAAGCAAAGTGTTTCAGATTATAATTAGATGTCTCTGCTGGCCTGTGTTATTCCAGACAGCAGCTTCACTGCTTGGTTTTGTATAAACTCTGTCTAGAAGTGGATATTTTGTGGATTGCAAGGGGATCGTATCAAACTTTCTCTCAGGCTTCTTTCAGCTAAAGCTGAATTAAAAAAATCAAGTAATAATTTTAGTAGGAAAATTTTCTATTTATAGCTCAGCTTTCAGTTTGTACTCCTGTGTTTTTTGTTATGTTCCTAGAGAGCTGAGGAACAAAGGAAAGTATGTCTACCAAAGTTTTCCTTATATAGGCTGCTTAATACACTATATACAATATGGTGAATGTTTAAACAGACTTTTTATCTCCTGTTTATTCTGAGAGAGAACGCTACCTGTTTTGAGGCAAGTACTCAGCAGAAAAACCACTATCTACTGCTAGTAGGGACAAGCAGCTTCCAGTTACAAACTCATGACCTCCTGTCGTGGTTTAGGCTCAGCTGTGATCAGCCACTTTTTCCCTCCTCCTCCTCTTGGTAGGCCTTGGAAGGAAAAAGAACCAAAGGCATTCGCAACTCCCTAAGGGCAGGGAGGGCTCACTTGCCACTTACGGCCCCAGGAAAAAACAGACAAGAATACTCGAGGAAGAAAACAGAAATTAACTTAATCCATTGCTAACCAGAACTGTAACAAACAGAAAAAAACCACCAAGTGGAACAATGATGAAGAATTCAACCAGCCCTTTCAGGTCACCTTCCCCTCACTCCTCCCGTCTTCCCTGGCTCAGAGCCCTGATCCTGGTGTCTGTCTCTCCCCCATTAAGCAGTGCGAGTGCGAAGGGAATGGGGATTTCAGTCAGTCCTTTTTCAATGGCTCCTGCCACTCATCTTGCCTTAGGGCAGACGAGCTCCTCGCTGGTCCTCATGGGGTCCCTCACAGGCTGGGCAGCCCTGCACTGGCCGCTCTGATGTGTGTTCATCCCAAGGGCTGCAGCTCCTCTCCGCCTCCTGTGTGGGTCTCTGCGGTCCTCAGGCTCTCCATCACGGCTTGTGCCATGGCTGCCTCCTCACAGTCTCCTGCTTGTCTGGGAGCACTCACTCCACTGGCACAGGGCCCTCCTGGAGCTGCTGGTAACTATCGGTCCAGCCATTGCCCTCTGCGGGTCTCAGACAGCGGCTCTCTTGCTGTAGGCTGCTGGAGTGTCTCCGGTCCGGTGCTCCTCCTCCCTTCCTCCTCTGCTGATTGCAGAGTCTGCAGGGTCACTTTCATCTTGTACCACTCCTCTGCCTCCTCTTCAACACTGCAGATTTCCCTTCTTAAATTTAGAGGTGCCAGATTGGCCCAGATTGGTCAGAGGTGGGTCCAGCCTGTTAGAGCCAGAAGTTTCTAGAACTGCTTATGGAGACCAACACTGAAGCACATTCCAGCTAAAGTGGCTCCACACAAACCCATCACACCTCCTTACTATCAGTTTTCTGGAGAATGTGACTAGTGGTCAGGATTTTCTACAGTGTACCCTGCATTATAGGATTGATCTTACTCTTCTCTATATTTAGTTGGTTCTTTGAGAAAAAAAAGTCTTTTTCTTAGCAGAAGATAAGATAATTTCTATGGAAGGGGAAAGATGTTAAATGCTTGAATTCACGCTATGATTTAATTGAGTTTCTCCTTTTAGAATGAAATTTGTTTAGGACTTTGCACTGTTAAGAATTTTTCTCTAAGGCAGTAGTCCAAGCTGCACATGGGTATCTAAACCTGTTTGGCTCCTGAACCACTGTTTATTGTTTGAGTGGACTAAATTTTTTCTATAAAAGTCTTGGAATTTGGTTACTTATCCTATAATAATAACAATCCACTAGCCTGAAGATGCAGAGGAAGAAGAATATTGTCATTATGTCTCTTGATTTCCTTGGTGATTTTTTTTTTCTTTTATTTTTTACATTTTGAGAGGATAAATACATTTTAATCTGATTTAAAATACAATTTGATTCATTAGATATGCTCTTGTCTATGGTACCTTAGCTGAACATTGGAAGAGTTCCTCATTATAAGAGGAAGTGAGAGAGCAATTAAGATCTTCAACGGTTTTCATGTAATAATTTCTCATCTGTGCAGCTTCCAAATTCTTTCAGTTCTCTTGGCTGACTTAGATCTTTCTTTCAATGGAACTTTGGGCAATGAAGGGCAGTTGGCAAAGTACAGAGTGTGAATGTGGGAAAAGAAAACGAAAAATAGAATAGAAAAGTTTTAAACCTTGTAGTTTGGTAACCAAGAGAGCTGGTACTGTGGAACTGAACTTTGATAACTGAGCCACAGAAAAAAACACTGTATTAGTGAACTATGTTCTAGACTAGAGTGATGTCCTAGAGCTAGCTTTTGTTTAGTAACATTCTACATTTTCCTGTTTAAATCATAAAATCATATACTGGACTCTTTTGTACAGAAGACTGCATCAGGAAAAATTAAGTAAATGTAACCTGTTGGGTGGACTTTATTCAAATTTCTCAGCTCTTTTAAAATAAACTTAGTTGGTTTTATGACCAAAGAGATCTGAAAGATCTGCTTCACAAGAATATAAAATTATTGTGGTGCTTAACTTGTTCCAGTGCACAGGGTTCAGTCTTCTGTTGATAATAGTTAAATGTGTTAAATTTGATATGTATGACATACATACATGAAACTTTAGGCCAATAGCCTAAAGCAAAATTTTTCAAACATTTATTCTACTCCATGCAAATTGCTGGACCAGACATTACATGCAAAATAGCACCAGTTCCAACAACTTCCCACTTGAGTAACTACTCAGAGTATAGTATAATTCACTTTAAAATCAGCTGTAACGTGGCTTGGGTTATCATCTATAGGTCGGAGATGACACCAAAGAGAACAGTTCAAATTGCAGACGATGTACCACATTTTGTTAATGTTATACAGTAAATCTTTGTCTCTTAACTGTCAACTGTACATAGCAGGTGAACAGGATCATGGTATCTCTTTGAGTCCTTCTTTAGTGCTTAACATCCTTCAATTCCTTTACAATCTCTGCAGGCACAACTTATACCTTGTGTTCTCAGGGAAAACTGTGGAATAATATACCCTGTAATGTAGTTGGCTTTACTTACTCTTGACATTGCAATGATAAAAAATTGAAAAATCTGTTGCTATTGTGAGAGCACATCTTTCAATTATGACCTTCAGATTTTAAAAGTTTGTAAGTAACCCATATTACTTTCTTAAATGTCATGTTTCCATTTATGTTTTCTCCAAATAAAGTTTCCGAGCCACTTTTACAGCCACTCAAGACTAACTTCCTATCTTGTGATGAGAATGTAAGGAGGGATTGTCAAAAAGTTCTACAATCTGTTGCCTTTGCTGTACCCACAGGTTTGGTGTTCTATTATGCTTTTTAGTATTTTCCTAGGAAAAAATATTATGTATATTATTCTTTGTCTCTTCCTTTAATCTTTCTTTAAAGATAAGGATTGTTTTCATTGATCTTCCTGAGGTATACTTTCCTGACTCCCGTCTTCTCAAAGGTTGATGCTGATATTCTGGCACAAATTCTGTCAGACTGCAACTAAACATTGAGAACTAATGTCTTTTGCCAGTCATTTTTTTGAGAAGATGAGTGATGGAGTTTGGAGTCTGTACTTGTGTAACTGCTGCTCGACAGCTTTAATTTTCCCTCCTCCCCCCTTTCCAGCAAGAGAAATCTTAATCTGCCTCGAGCAAAATAAGAGCTACAGATATTTTTTCCTTCATTGCAGTTTTTTTCATCATGTATTAATTTTGCTTAATGAGTTACTACAAATGGGTGGGGGGAGGCAGGGGGGCAAGGAGGATACAGTGGAAAAAGCTTTCCATTTGAAGCAGTCTCATTTAGAATGAGATTAAATGATGGAATGATTATTTTGTAATGACCAAGCAATTTAAGGAATAAATGTCACATTGTAAAAAATAACCTCTTTAGTGTCCTTTGGTTATCTTAAGATTATAAGCTCATTTGCCTATGTCTCTAGTCTGGAAATCAGTGTCAGTGGAAATAGCAAGTATGGGCCATAATTACTGGTTCGTGGCAGGATGTTGAGTGTGAAAATAACTGGGTGTCATTGAAGAGGTTAGATTAACTGTTAGAGCTGACAAGATATAATTGCTTATGAACCACTTTTTTTAACAATGAAAATTGTGTCACTTGGAGCCGTTTCTTCTTAGCATAGTGTCTGTGTCTGGCTGTAGAACTGGTTTTAATTAGAGGTTGAAACAGCTGAGAAGTAAGTGCTCACTTATTTTTAGCCAGGATAAATAGCAACTAAACTAGATTTTCCTCAGAATTACATGAATAAAGGGTGGTGACATACAAATATTTGAAAATGGAGAGACCAGTAGCTTAATTGAGTTACAAACAAATGACTTCAGTGACTTCATGGTGTATATATAGAATGTCTTTGAATTGATTTCACCTTGATTGTGTTGAACGCTGAAATTATCACATTTAACTTGAGTTTTTTGATTGTGTCAGTGTGTAGATTCTCAATAGACCTTTTCAGTAGTCTGGTCTTGAGTAGCAAGTGGAGGTTGTTGGTAGTAAAGTGTAAGCCTCATACTGTCACAGTTACCTGAATAGGTGCGAATTTGCAGAGTAAGGTTTTTATCAGGATTCTGGGGGATGGTAACAAAGTTCTGGGATTTTAAAGTTGTGACAAATTACACATACGATCAGGCTACAGTTACTTTAATGTATGGTTCCAAACCAGACTTTGTGATTAACTAATTCCTGTTTCCTTTTTATTATTTTTTTCCTTTTGGGGCACTGCTTAATTTTCTGCACTTCACAGGGCTTGAGTTGCATAGAGAGATCAATCATGGCTCGCTTTGAGCATCCAGAATTTGTAGAGGATTTTTTGCCCATCTTGTGCCTAGTGCCTTTGTATCAAAACTACTCATGCAATGGGAGAGAATCCCTGAAAGAATTGCCATAGTGAGAGTGGTGACTGAAGGGTGACTCAGATCACCAAGGTGATCCCCACTGAGCTAAGTGCTGCCTAAATTGTTCTGAAGGATTATGCCTGTTTCTCAGACCTAGAATGGCTGCACCTGATCTACAATACAAATAACCTAATATGGTGGGTCTTCAATTCTTGAAATATTTCACGTGACAGTCTGGAGTACAGCAGAAAGGCACTGATGTGCAGTCCACCACTTCATAGTCCAAATAAGCCTTGTGTTTTGAAACAAGTGCAACTTGGAAAGAGATTTTGTCATTCCTCCTTGGGTTGACTGACTTTTATGAGTCTTTACAGATTGCTCAGCAAACTGTAAACATACTTACATGTTACTTGTATTAATGTTTCATCCTCTAGACTCAATGTATTTTGCTTAAAAGTAGTTCTACTTTGTACTGTGTTTTGATGAAATTTTGTCAAGGCTTTTAAGAGAACTGAACCTCCCATGGCTCTATGTCATGGAGAAGTTCAGCAGGTCTTGAATTGGTTTTAGGAGAATCAGGGAGTCATATAGTGGTTTATATTGGAAGGGACTTTGAAAGGTCATCTAGTTCAATCCCCCTCCCTTGGGCAAGGACATCTTGAGCTGCATCAGGTTGTTCAGATTCCCGTCCAATCTTGCCTTGAACACTTGTAGTGATGGGCATTCACAGCTTCTCTAGGCAACTTGTGACAGTGTCTCACGACTCCCATCATAATGAATTTCTTCCTTATGTCCCATGTAAACCTACCTTCTTTTAGGTTAAAACTCTTAGTCCGTGTACTATAATTTTTTCAATATATCTTCATTAAAACCAAATTTGTTCCACCTTTTTTTTTTCACTTTTGTGCTCGAAGGAGAAAAACATTTAAAAAAAGCAGCAAACCAGTATTTTAAAACAATTTAGTTGAACTTGAACCAGTCCTGTGTAACAGGGCTCAGTTAAGTTTACATTTTGTTAATTTCAGTGTATCTTCGTAAAAATTACTGGTGTGAAAAAAATGCATGTATTTTAAACTGGTACACATTCTTGGCTAGACCCAAATTAAGGTTTACCTTGTACTTCAAATGAAACTTCACCTTTTAGAAGTTTCAGTATATGCTCTGGACATCAGTATAGCATATATTGGCTAGTAGAGGAAGAACCTAGAGTGGGTAAAAAAACATCAGGGCTGAAAAATTGCCAGACATTAATCTTCTCACTCCTGATCTTAACCAGGCTGCTTCGAGTCCTAATTGAACTTCAGCAATGAGAACCAGAGCAGCCGAGGCCTGGCAGAAAGCATGCAGTTCATCACTGGATGCTGCTTTGGAGTTTTTATACTAGTAATGAGTGGGTAGCCCTGAAGGTATGAGGTGACTCTCACATAAGAAACACTTTCCCAGAAACCTGAACTTGACTTGGAGATACAGAAACAGGCTGTGACCAAGTCGATATTGGTAGGTTGGAAATTCAGAGCTACTGTATTGAGTATGTCTGTGCTGTTATCAAAGGATAGTTTTCTTTCCAGGTCATAAGCTGAGGTACTGTACACAAAGTTTTACTGGTAGGTTATTAAAGCTGAGCATTCTGATTCATTTGGCACTTGTCTTTCCCTGGAAAGAAATCTCCAGGTGAATTTTTTTAATGCTTTATATTTCTATATAAGTGACAAAATTTTGCTTCTGTAGCCTTTTTAGGAGGACATGTGGGTGGGAGAAAGGTGCTGCAGCTGTTTTCTGAATAGTTATGGAATTAGAACAGAATGTGTATTTGCAAAACTGAAAGGCAAACTGAGATACCTGATGACTACTCTCTAATAAGAAGGAAAATATCTGCCTTTCTCTGAAAGCCTTCTGTTTTGATAAGACTTTTCTGAGAGCAAGGAATCTACGTGTGTGGATATTGGGAAAGGTGGCTAGCCTAACAAGCTGTGTTATGAGCAACCAGAAGGACTCTGAGGATTACATGCCAGGAAACTTCTTGCTTTGCTTGTATGTGAAGCCTTGTTGGCAACACAGTCCATGCTAGTGTGTGCATTATGTGTGTGTTGGAATGCTTTATCTCAGGTTTACACAGTTCTTCATGAATTGCTCCTTTGTGGGTCCCTTCCATAGGGGAAACAGCCCTTCAGGAACAGACTGCTCCAGTGTGGCTTCTCGGTGGGGTCACAAGTCCTGTCAGGAAACAGTCTTGCTGGAAGAGCATAAAGGCACACATCTAGTACCTCAGAAGTGCTGAAAGACTTAAGGCTACAAGAGTACATGTAAAATCTGTGACAGTCGTTAACTATGTGTGTCGTGGTTTTCACCAAGCACCGTGACAGTCTCTTGCTCACTGCCCCGATCCACCCTTTCTTACCAGGCTCAGCTCACTGCTCGTGATATCTCTACCTCCTCCCCACTCAATGGCTCAGCGGGGTAGAGAATGGGGGATGTGATCAGTCTCTCACAAGTGGTCTCTGCTGCTTCTGTCTCCTCAGAGAAGGACAACTCCTTGCATTGTTCCCCTTCTCCAATATGGGGTCCCTCCCACAGGACACAGTCCTTAATGAATACCTCTGGTGTGGGTTCTTTCCAGCAGTTACACCTTCTGCAAGTACAGGGTCCCTCACACAGGACACAGCCTCCTCTGGGCATAGTAACAACCTTTGACATGATGTCTTCAACAAACTGCAAGCAAATCTCTCTGCAGGAAGCAGGGGAGTCTCTGCTCCGGCACACCTCCTCCTCACTGACCTTGGAGTCTGCATGGTCACTTCTCTCTCTCTTCCAACTCATTGCACCACCAATCAGCTGGAAAAGAGGGAAGGGTGTAACAAGAAGGAACTGGACGAACCTTCCTCTTCTGGCTTCTTCTTAAAAAGTGATGATGGAAGTGCCTAATTATCTCATCCCCAGAAGTGGGTCTGACTCAGAGCTGGGGAGAGTTTTGAGCAACTTCTTACAGGAGCCATCTTTACAGCCCCTTCCCCATCACCAGAAATGGCTCCACACGAAACCATGACAATGTGATTTTCCTGTTATCATCCAGTCAGATTCCTCCATTTCCAAAACTCCTGTCTGTGAGAATCATCTGTCTTTTATTCTCACCTTAATTTGTCTCTCCTTACCTGATTGTTTTTTGTCTCTCCTTTGAGAACCCATCCCTTCCAAGTTTCTTTCCTTCCTCCTCTCCTCTTGAAGGTGGGGACTTCATCAAAACTTTTAAGAACCTAAAGGGTGTGATATCAAGAGGAAGGAGTGACATTTTTTTTTGTACACAGGAGGAGGGGTAATGGTCATAAGCTAGAACACAAAGAGTTCCACTTAAACACCAGGGAAAACTTCTTTACTGTAAGGATGAGAGAGTCCTGGCACAGCCTGCCCAGGGAAGTTGTGGATTCTCTTTCTCCGGAGGTTTCTGTGTGACCTGATTGAGGTGAACCTGCTTTAGCAAGTTGAACTAAATGATCTTTAGAGGTCCCTTCAATCTACTACCATTCTCTGATTGTGTGATTCTGTGGAGATCCCAAGAGTTCTCTGAATATGGTTGATACTTCATAGATTATTTACCTGATATTAAGGAAGTGCCAGTAGCTGTAGGGAAAAGAAAAAGAGAGAGTTGGATACCATTTCCACTTGTTATCTTACAACAAGGGAAATGATGGCTATCAGGAGATTGTCTGACATTATGACTTGGAGTTGACTTCATAGTAAAATGGAGTCTGGATCCTGCTGCATTAATCTAGTGGCCCTTGAAAAGTATGCTTGGCTAGATGTGTGAACTTTATGAATGGTCTGCCTCACAGTCTCATCCCTTTATATTATGTTTTGTCACCCAGCATTTGCATTCAGATTCATGGCCTTTATAGATTTATGTCTCTTGTTTTTCTTGGTCATAAGATCCAAGAATTTTATTGCTGTTGTCACCGATGGGGAATTTTCCAGATATTTTACTGGTTGAGCAGTGAGATGTTTTTGCAGTAAATAGTTTCATAGATACTGCAGCCTCAAGAGCTATATTGGAAACTGGAATGTTATCTTCCAGCTTGTTGGAGTGCTTTTCTCAAAACCCAACATTTTTAGTTTGTGTCTAGGGACATAGGCTTCCAAAAAGTCATAGAGAAGGGACAAGCCTATTGTCAAAGAGAGTAAAAACATTATTCAGAGGTCTGTGCCTTTGTTTTTTGGGCCTCTGGGTGAAACCACTGACATGGAGCTGCACATTAGTACAATGATACTACACAGTGATCTGGAGGTTTATCAACAAAGCAGGACAGAGTACAGATGGACTTTCAAATGCTTCCTCCTAGTGGCTTGGTGGTCAAGAAGCCACGTTGATAGTCAAATACATAACACTATGTATATGAATTCTGCATCATAAACAGTTAGAAACTAACTTTGGGTCCATGATGACCTAATAGAAGGCATAAATTTGTTAGCTTTTATCATATTCAGATAAAAAGATGGGCTATCCACAAAGACAAAAGAGCATGAGGAATAATGATCGGAGGACTTGGACAGTTAGACATACACATGTACTTTGCTATGTTGTCAGTGAAGGTACTGCAGTATTCAAATACACTTTAAAAATTGATGTAATGACTTGTGTAAAAAGTCAAATGGTTTACAGTAAAAAAAATTCTAAATTCAAATAACTATGTTGCTGATTAACCTGACTGGGAACATCTCTAAGTCAGGCACTTGCTCTTGATGCTTTGCTTTGTATTGAAACTATTCTGAGATTCTGTCTATATGAGCTTCATTCCATCTAGTTCCTAGGTTAAAGTATCTGACCTTGTTATATTTTGAAATTTCTGATTAGACTTGAACAGCTGTGCAGGTATTAATCTAAACAGTCTCAAAACATTTTTTTTTCCTAGGGTTCCTGCAGCTAAAATCATGCTCTTCATCTAAACAGTTCAGATGAAAATTGTCTGCTTTGTGTAAAGTTCTTTAAACATACACAGAGAAAGGTTTTATATTTAGAAAGAAACTGTGTATTCTAGTCTAGAAAGTCCCAGATTCAAGTTACATTCTCTCCCTTGTGTAAAGACAAGAAATGCTCCCACACTGGCAGGCTAATGAAATAAATTAAGAAGCTGTTTTCGTCCGTGCAGGCATTGAATTGACATTAGATGCTTCCAGTAAATATAAAACCACTTCCTTAAATTATTTAGGAAAGTGTACATTAAAAACATTTAATAGGACAAAATGCTTTTTAACACTGTGTTATATTCATCATGCCATACAGTCTTTTCACTTCTCTGGAAATCTTATATGAGTGCTCTTAAGAAGAGTAGATGATTCCCTTCTGATTGTTCGATAGACTGAAGTATATTTTGACATTGCATATGGATTATTTGAAGCTTCTGCCAATAACACCTGCCTATCTAACTTATTCTGGATATTAGAATGACTCCCATGGCTATTGTATTTGAATGAATCATTGAAATAACTAAATTTATCTTTCCCCTCTTCTATGAATAAAAAACTATTTTTTGCCATTTCCAGCTGTGAAATGAAAGTAAAAAAAGAGAAACGAACACTTGCCTAGTGCAGTCATCAGGAAGTCTGTGGCGAGTGGGAATTGAGTCCCCATCCCTGATTCACAAGTCATGCCTCTGCCACACTATTTTTCCTAGGCCTCTTATAATTTTTTTGGTAAAAATCATACTTTTTCCGTGCTATCTGTATTCTGTAAGAAATCTGTACTTGTTAATTTACTTTCAGTTTTGACATAAGATTGGGCAGGGTGTAAATTGCATTTCCATCCACTCTGTCTTTCAGGTTCTTCTTTTGTGAGGTGACATAAGCAAAGAGTCGCCAAAGTCTCTAGACTGATTCTAACACAGTTGCTAATGTAAGTGTTTGTAAGAGGTGTTGTTTTTAGAAATAATGGGATAAACAGAAGCTAAGAAAAATAGATGTGCAGTATAGAAACCTTATTTGCCCTTTCAGTCAAATTTTGAAACTGTCATCTGGATCGCACAGGCTGTTTTTGAAATGTCTGTTCTTCAAGACCAAATGCTGTAGAATAACATTTGACATTCTCAGGAGTTCTTGAATCAGTTCTGATTCCATAACTTTTCCATAAACATATCAGCCAAGATGCCACAGTCCTAAATGGTGTAGTTGTATTTTGGTGCTAGTTTCTTGTTCTTCTTTCTGACAGAAATGTTAATGAAATAACAACATAATGGGTAATTGTGTTTCCTAATTATTTATGATTGGCATTTCGGCCTTGGTTGCTTGTTGTTTAGAAGGTAGCTTGAGAAAATGTATTTCAAGAGATATGTATTACTTTAATACTTAAGAGTTAACACATGTAAACTGCTATTAAGTGTGCAGCGTGGTAGGTCTATTGTTTCCATTTATTCAAAGAAAGAGTAAAAAAAAAGTTATTTTTAAATACAGCTATTTTTGCATTTCTTCATTGGTTTAATCCATAAAAATTCCTTTTAAATTTGGTTCTTTCAGACTACAAATAATTTAGCAAGCACAATTTGCAAACCACTAAGTTCACAAAGAAAATATGTTCCAAATGATGTCTGAAACAGCCATCCCAGTCCCAAAATATATTAAAAAAACCGATAGTTTTCAGTTTCTCACATAGTTTTTTGCAACAAAAAATCATTCTGACTTTAGGTGGCAAGGAAATGAGATGTGCCAAACTGTCCTGGGCTGCTCTAAAGTACAGAAGGCAACAGATGGGGTAACACAGACGGTTAATTCTTCTTGTGTATCTGAGTTAGTATAAAGTTTTGGAGTGCTCCCAAATTTGCATCTAAACAGAGTGTGTACCTCTTTTGATAACATACTTCTTTCTGTTAATACAGTTGAGCTGAGAGTAGGGATGGAGAAGATCAGATAGGACTCTGTGAAAAGCCATGCAGATCCTGGGGTGAAAACATATTTACAAGGGAAACTGAACTGTGATGTCTTTGGGAACATAATCGTCCTCTCATCAAAATCAAGGCAGTTTTTGCTGTTGACTTCCAGGGGATCTTGAGTCAGATCCGGGCATTACAGGTTGCTGCTTCTGCCTTTGGGACTGCTGTATCAATGCAGGAAAGGAAGAAGCTGTGTTCCCTGTTGGGAGCTCTTGCTGGGAAAAAAAATGTAATTTGGCAGCTGGACTCAAAATTGCTTCCCTGTTCATGACAGTAGTATCCGGATGTATAGCACAGGATATAACATGCTTTTGTTGTGTCTTAAATAAATGTAATATTCTCACTTGCCTTAGCAATCGATGAGTCGGTAACTCATGCAAGCATCTAGCTGAGGTTATCTGCAACCTAGACATTAGAGCATTAACTCATTAGAAGGGGTTTGTCCTTTTCTGTGCTAGTTCATTTTCAATAGGTCAAAATTTCACCAACCAAAGTACCTGTAGAGATAAAAATAGATTTCATAAGTTGTAAAATGACGTGCTAAAACCAGCTTATTAATTGACAAACTAGTGCCAAATACTGCACATTAAAAACCAGCTATTTTTGGGTACTGGTGGCTATTTTAAGATAATTGGCCTGTTGACAACGTAAGAACAATAATGACAGGGAACTCAAAAAAGTATAGATGTAAAACTGAGGTGCTAATTTACAAGATTTTGTGGTCTAAATTGGTATAGAAAACTAGATTTTTATTATTTCATTCTGAAAGTAAAGCTGCATACTTTTTTTTTGTATAAACTTTGTGGATTTGAGAGAAGTCAAGTACTACTTTTGGAGGTACTGGAGGTACTACAGCGCTTCCCCAACAATTCTGCATAGACGAGGCAGTCTGAGGTAATATTTCTGGAGAAGTAGAAGGAAAACAAGGACAAAGCTAGCAGAAATTACTGGCTTTCTTGTAACTTGAGAGATGCAGATTTCGGTTTAAGAGTTTGTTCTGGTTAAATTTTAAACACTGAGCTCACTTTCCTCAAGAGTTAAGTGGCAAAGGACGTGATGTTATGGCCTGAAAATCATAGTATTAAATGCACAGTGATGCATCCAATGCACTACCCCTCGCAAAACATAGCTGTGTTTATACAGTGACTGTATAGTATACACTGCATAAATGGTTGACAGAACAGAGGTCTGATGCTTCCTGGGGAAGTATCTGTTGATGCATGAAGTCATGCTGATTTTTTTTGGTAGCCCTTTGGACTTTGCTAAAGTATTTTTTGCCAAGTGGTGCGCCTTTGGTTTTGCTGGAGGCAATTGCTTCCTGGCTAAACAGCTTTTGGTGAAGTTATTATCTTCAAAAGGGATGTGTGGGTTTGGACTCCCTTCAACTGAAGAAGGGAATGCAATCATAAATTTCTTTTATCATGGGCTGACACTTTAAACTATGACCTGCTGGACCATCAGCCTTTTCTGTTGTTCCTCAATAGAAGTGATTGTGATGACTCTTTTCTGAAAACTTCTTTCCTAGTCATATAATACAAGTTTTTCATGCATTAATGTTGAAAATACCTGCCAGATCAGATACTTCTGAGATATAAGAATCCAAAGCACGTTTTGATTTGAGGGAGCATCTGGACTGTTCTCTGCTGCCAAAGTGGGGCCCCATCTGGACACTTTTAGAAAGAGAGCTTTAGCTCTCTATACGCTACTTTGCTATTTGGAAACTAAGGATCCTGAAGAACCAGGTATTGTTTTTTTTTTTTGCAGTCATGTTTTGAAGCTTGAATACTTCATAGAAATTGTTTGGTCTCAAATTGGAGAAATGAGCTTGTCACTCCATAAGCTTAGATGTTTATGGAGGGGAGGGTATTTGTCAGCTATCAGCATCATGCTTTGGTTTGGGTTTGGTTCTCTTGTAAAGTACTTTCCCTTTTTGGGTACTTTTCACCTAAAGGCACAGTTTATATTGAGAAAGATGTGTCCATGCTTGGCAAAGATGAGGAGAGAAGAAGGAAGGCACTTATTAAAACTTGTGTTGGACAATGTATTTTAATTAACATAGATTGTAGAAATGCATGATACATAGGGTAAGAGGATTTAAAATCTGTAGGGATCTGCTGCTTAAATTTATCCAGTGCTGACTGATCAGGTGAGCTGCAAATAGGCATTGTGCTTTCAAAAGTGCCAAACAGTACCTGCATCAGTTGTGGTATTTACAGATCTGTTAAAATAGCAGGTATACTTTCAATGACAGGAAAAGTCTATTCCTTTACCTCTGTGCTCTTGTTTTTCTGGAAAGTACAACAAACCAATAAAAGTTCTGGAACATAACTTCTTTCCAACATGTTTTCCTGGTTTGTCGCTGGAAAGCTGATTTTGCTTGCCCCCATTCATTGCTCCTGTGCTGTTGAGAGCAGTCAGATGTCAGCAGGATGGGCATTGGTGCAAACCCATACAGTGGACTTACATCTTTCTGTACTATTTCTTTTTACTCCACCCTTTCACCCTTTTTTTTTTTTTTTAAATAATATATTTATTTTATTACTAACCTGTAGGTTAAAGTATTGAGTAAGATTCAGGTCCTCTAGATTATGTTTACTGTGGTGTTACTATGTGGAAAAGTATTATAAGGACATCTTGAAGTTATGTTCATGGCTGAGAGCCAGTATTTTTACTCACAGAATCACAGAATGGCAGGGATTGGAAGGTGCCTCTAAAAATCATCTAGTCCAAGTTCCCTGCTAAAGCAGGTTCACCTGGATCAGGTCGTACAAGAATATGTCCAGGTGGGTTTTGAAAACCTCCAGAGAAGAAGTTTTTTCACAATTAGGAAGCATATGTACTTGAGATTTGTCTCACATGAGTGTGTTCCAGGTTTGGACTGTTTGCAGTATGATTACATGAACTAACTTTGTTAGTTGTTCACTATCTTCCAGGCTTAAAGTCTAGTATCACATCTGTTGCTATTTTCGTTCCTGTAGGGAAATACATGTATGTAAAGTGATGTAGCCCCTATACTACTACTACTATATAGTTCTTACGAAGAAAAGCTAGCTTTTATTACGATTCTTGACATTTATCCCTTTCTTTGACCTTTGCTAAATAAGCTTGTGATTCTTGTTAAATACCGTGTCTGTTTACTGATGTAATGTTTCCAGATATGTCTGTATAAGACAGCTGGAATTCTTGGAAGAAGTGTCCTCAGTGATGTATCTGTATATTGAGCTCTTTTTTTTTTTTTTTTTTTTTTTTTTCCTATTTATTAAAGTAACTTTTCTCAACTCTTCCACTCCTTTTTCACCCTCCTCTTTTATTGGTACAACAACAAAAGGAAATGGTCCATACCAAATACTGAATTCTTCCAATAGGTCCCAATGTACTTGCTTTTCATGCTTGGATTTCCCAGTGCACAGTAACAAGGACCAACGTCTTGTCCCATTTATCACTTGAGAAAGGCAACTTTGGCACATTAATGTAATAAGAAGCGTGATGATGTGAATCATGAGGATTACACAGACTGAACATGTGCTTTGGGATTTTTTTTTTAGGTTTGCCTTTTTACCTCTGGCATTTTGCCTGCTTGACCCTTAACAGGGTCAGAATTTTGCCCACTAGGAAACCTCTTGATATTGTAGTGACAGTGTTTTTAGTTTGGAGTATTTGTACATGCTGTGCATTCTTTGGGAGCTCAGTATTTATGATTCCCTTTACGGAGCCATGTTCTGTTCGTGCTTGCCCGCGCGTACACCTTTGGTTAACGGGATGCTGGGAGCAGAGGAGGAATGGTTTTTGTAAAGAGGAGAAGTAGAGGTTTTGGCAGCTGCCTTCTGTTCCTGCCTGCCAGCTTTCCTCTTTAACCCTACGCTAGGCATGCACTCTGCTATTTCTTCTAACTGTGCAGTGGGGTTCGTCCTCCTCCATATCCCATCCTAAATTAATTTGTAGATATGTACATGCAAACATTCTCATGTACTTTGTTGAAAAGCTTAGTATTAAGCTTTAAGCATTACTAATACTTCTTTTTAAATGCCAGCTGTCTATAAGCAGCAGGTGGTTTCATAGGAATGAAAAAAATCCCGTTTCTAAGAAGTTACAGTAGAGCCTTTGTCAATCAGTCGTGGACAGGATGGTGCTTTCTTGGTGGTGTTGGCTCTTTTTGAGTAACAAAGTTCAAAGCTGCATTACACTTTGCAATGTACACGTGGGAGATGCATATCTTACCCCTCGCGGAAGTGAGGCCCAAAGAGTGCAAGTAGATATCTTATGTGGCTGTAAACAAATGTAGAATGACCTATGTACTTAATTTTTGATGTTGTTTTTTTAATTTTTTTTTTTTTAAAGAAATTGCTCCATTTAAAGCCTGAGATTAACTAAATCCTCCCACAATGGGTCACATTTTAGCCTTGGCCTCTGTTTCCTGTGACTGTGATGCTTAGAGATGTAAGGTTGGGTTATTCCATCATCTTGACATAGCCCTGTGCTGCTGGCTGTTATCCAGAAACGTTAAAGAAATATTTTTTTCCCCTAAAAATAACAACTTTTGATTTTTATTTTTTTCCATGTAGAGATGTGACAATACAATCTGGTCGAGGCTAGATTGCATCAATCTGGTGAATAAATTGGGTTTGTTACAGCATTCCTTATCCCCATTTCTCTTACGCTGCGAGCTAATATTCTTTGTTGGATACATCGGAGTTTAGTTTACTCTTGAAAAACCTCTATGTAACTTGTTTCATACCATGAAAAATTGAAAATTTTACTTCCAATCTCACCTTTTATTGTGTTAAACATTTGTAGCAGTTATTGAGTGAGCTGACTGTATGTTTAGAAATATGTTCTGAGATGCCCTTTAAACTGCCTCTGTTCTCTCTACAAAAGTTCACCTCCCACCACCGAACTGAGTAGATTATGGAGTGTTGCCAGTGAGAAATCTTAAGGGAAAAACACTGTGTTCAGAAAATGCTGCTGTATTCGGAATCCTAGGACTTGTTCTAAAAATAAACGTAATTGAAAAGATTTGTTTTCTTTTCTAATGTGGTTTACATCACTGTTTTATTAATATTTAAATAACAGAATGTCGTAACCCAGAGTACAGAAATACTTCTGTACAGAGCTCCCACCAGAATCTTGGAAACCCTACATGAAGCATTACGATGTTTATTTTGCCACTGGCAATTTTCTTGGTTTAATGTTGCAGTAGAAAGGAAGCTGAAACTCTGGGCTTCCTCCAGAATGAAATCCAGACGATTAACAGGTTAACAAGGAAAGTAATTAATTTTATCAAGTCATTATGCACACTTGTGAGTAAGGCTTTATTTGTCATTATTACTTGTGAGAATCTCTAGCAATTACTTGGAAATTTTTGCATTTTTTCCCCAAGCCACCAAAAGTCTGACACTTACACAAAGGGTAAACCTGCTATATTTCTTTGTATCCACAATATTGCAAACATATATGAAAAAAAAAAGTGTGTGATATGTTTTCAGGTATATCTGCAAAAGGAAAAGTCAAGTTTGAAGAACCTGGCCCTACATAACTTTTACAAGTGTTTTGGAAGAACATGTTTTTAATGTAGAGCTACCAAAGGGCAGCTATGTGTTTTAGCTGAGCAGGAATCAACACAATTAGCATTGTTTTTCTGTTAACTTTCCTACAGCAGGCAGATAATGCTAGGCAAAGCCCTCTGAATTTAGACATGGGTAGCAACAGACTGTTTTAGAGTTTCCCCATCACAATATGAGAAGGTGGAGGGCTGCTGACTGCTTATTTGACTACTGAAAGTCATATTAATGTGATGCAGCCAAGATTTCCTTACAGGTGTTTTCCTGGGTACATGGGATGGAAATAAGGAATGTGCATTGTAAAAATTTAGTAAAATGGCTTCTGCTTGATGGAAGAAGGGGTTTGCCTGGCTTTTGATTCCAACTCATGTTTTTACAATGAAGGTATTTAATCTTCAAAAGCTTCTTTTCTGGCAAGACTTGGTTGGGTCAGAAACTGGGACTTTAGTCAGAGGTGGCCACTAATGGTGTCCCTGCCTTGCTGTATGCCCTTGCAGGTGTGTGGGTGAGGACATGGGTGCAACTTCCATTTTGTCTCTGAAAATGAAAGCTTTTTGTGATCGAAGAAGGGCACATCTCTGCTTGAGCAAGCTGGGTCTGGATGGCAAAGTGGGCAGCCAGATCACATGCTGGCTGCTGAGCAGGCTCATGGTTTGATAAATCTTAGCTCAGCAACTGAGCAATTGATCCATATGTTAAAATAAAACTGCCCCCTGCCTCAGTTTCTTGAAAAATGCCACTAAGTGACAGGAGAAACAGATTTTTCCTATCCTTCCTTCACTGGCCCTGGGCTGTGCTTCAAGAGTTGGTTCAACCAACTGTCTTCAGCCTCTCCGAAGGCTTCACCAGCCATTTGTCAGGTAGTTGGAGAGAAACTAAAATGATGTATTTCATTTTAAAATATAAAAATGGATTTTCTACTTGTCAATCAGGAGCACAGAGTTAATATGTGTTATTTTTTTTGTCACTCAGCGTGGTTAGAAATTAATATGTCTAATTATCGTAGCCAGATATTTTTTTTTCTTATATTCAAAGGACTACTGAACTAAACCTTGCACCCTGACAAGAAGCTGAATATAGATAAGGCAATTTTTGATAAATTATATTTTTCTTTTGCAATTATTTCAGTGTATTAAACACAAATTGCCTACCTTCTTATCTGTTTCCAAATAATTATTGTTCTATATTGTCTTTCAGTAATTTGAAGTGAAATAATTGGATTGATGCAAAGCTACAATGACTAGCTTGTAAAGGACAATCGTTTATTCCAAAGGAAAATGTTATTTTTAGTAACTTAGGAGCTGCAGCTTCAACCGAAAGCTTTTGGCAAACTGGCCTATATTCCAGTGGCTATCTTGGATATATTAATATGTATCTATTGGGTGTATTGATTTCTTTTTACTTTTTTTCACTGCTATATTGTCCTCTCATAACCTGGTATGATTATTATAAATGTGGTCATGACAAAAATAGGTGCTTGATAAATTTGGATGCAATGAAGCTCTGGTCAGTTTAACGTCATGAGGAACTTGCTTATGAATATGTTTGACACAAGTTTATCTTGCAAACCTTGAGTAGGAGTATAGAGGTGTTTGTGGACCAGCCAGGGGTTTCTGTTTGTTTTTGAGTACTAAAGTAACAGTAAAGCAGTGGGCAGTGGTGCTTTGCAGTTACTCTTCAAACTGTTATTTTTCATGTGTGTATAAAAGTTTCAGTTTTGTTATTATGTGATAATTCAATGTATAAACTTTAAATCATTTTTAGCTATGTGAGAAAATAAAGAGTTGAGTAAAAATTATAGCAAAAGTGAAAGCTTATCTTAAGGCCAAAGGAAATTATGTTCATAATTCTTTTAAAAGTAAATCACTACTTAAATGCAATAAAAATGAACCATTTTGAAATGATGTATTTAACTCCAGGCATCCATTATTGACCATTGTGTTTAATTGTGGTTGTAGAGGTGAAACATTTAATGGAGTATTTTTCCCGTAAACTTTCAGCTGTAATTCTGCTGATGTTAATGGGAGCTGCACTACCCTATTATATTTTAAAGACATTTTAACAGAGTTTTAAAATATAAAATATTGAATTACCTAACATGACGTGACCTACCAGCAGATGGAGACAGAAAGTAAACCAGAATCTGGTGAAGCCAAGTTGTTTGTATCCGAACTCATGTCCACTTAAAAAAAACAGTATGTTTAATTTTACAGCTGTGCAGTGCTTGAGATAAACTGCTGATTTTAGCAACATATATCAAAATTTAGCTGTTTGCCACAGATGTTATCTCTTGCTGTAGTATAGTCACTTAGCCAGAATCGATTACATGATGGCCTTTCTTTTTCTCTCTATGCTTCCCCTCCTAGGCTGTGTGGAAAACACACTGTCCACTCCTGTTCATCTGTCTTTTTAGAAGAGGAATTTGTGTGACGCAATGAGGAATGTGATGGCTCTGATTTTTTTCCCCTGTATGTCTTCCCTAAAGCGTAATTTCTCTGCTTTCTGTAGCAGTAGCGTGTACATGGTGTGCAATTCCTCAAACTTTCCATGAAGCTGTCTACAACTTCCTCGGACATCCGAGAACTTCCTTGAACTTCTCATGTAGTTGTCTACAGACGGCAATTTGTGTGCCAGTTTCCACTTATGCATTTTGTTGGGTGTTTTGAACCCGATGACGGCAGACAAAAGCAGGTGCCGGCACGAGGAGATATTCTTTAGATGTGACAGAAAAAAAGCTGGTCTCTTGATGTCCCCTACAGAGGAAGAAATGGAGATGTGGCCTCTCTGTGTAAGCCTTATGTGTGGTGCTCATGAGCTCAAACTCACATATCCATACAAAAACCTTCTCTTCTTCCATGGTTTATCAACACTGGAAACTATTCTCTTATGTTTACCTCATGTAGTATATGTAAGAATATTACTTTTAGTAAATGTTAGTAAATTTAGTAAATTTTTACTTTTAGCCTGGGAGTAAATGTTCAAAAAAACCACGTGTTTCTTTAGGAAACTATTGTAACATTAATTTTTAAATGGCTTTGTTATGAAGGAGATTGTGAAGCTATTGACATAAAACCAATGAAGTGCAATTTCTGAAGATTTATTGAAGTAATAATTTGGCATAAAGCATCTGATTAATGTAAGTGTGGGGTGAAAGTTTAATTTGAATTCGTGATAAAAATTCACACCTAGCATCCAGACCTTTCAATTTCTAACAGGCTACTGAATTCTAATATTCTGTTATTTTACAACTGGAAAGGAGCAGTTAATTGAAGTAAAACGCTTTTGTGCATTTGATTGAAAAATAGGAAGAAATGTCAGAGCCTTTGGAATTTTTAGTGTGCTTTTACACTCATTTTCCAAATCACTTTTTCCTGCTGATTCTAAATTTGGGGACAGTTATTTGTTTTTAATTTAAAATGGCCTGATGAGTTGAAATTAGCCAAGTTACACAGAACTGCTTTTGGTTTCCTGGTTGCATAAGCCTACCAGGAAGGTTGTGAGAGGTCACGCTGCCGGGGAGAGCATGGCTGCAGTTTGGGTGTGCTCTGGCTGAACTAATCAGAAAAAAAATGTTTGTAAAGCAGGGAGTGGTTCTGTGTTAGTTTTCGCATGAGGAGAAGAACTACTTGCATCTATTTTTCTCTGTTTCCTAAGGCAACGAGAGAGGGCTCAGTGAGTGTGGTTATTGAGCGTCTTTTGCACTGCAGTATGACTTTAATTTATAGATACCTGTCATATCTGTCTTAAGATTCTTGAAGTGCTGTAGGCACATAATTTTTTTACATTTGCAAAAGCAGTGTTAGGGACATGCAGTTTCAAATTGTTGTTATAGCTAATGTAGGAAGTTGAGAAAGTGATACTACTTCAAATGTAGCTCCTCCTTATTCTTCTCTTTGCTGAAAATTGCTTTCATCAAACTTCATACCAAGTCCTTGGTGATGTACTCAGATGTACTTGAAGTTGTCCTCTGCCCTTCCCTTGCAATTACTATTCCTTTTACTTGCAGAGACGGAAGATGGGTAACCTGAAGCAGGAAAAGGTAGATTTAGCTTTATTCTTGGTCAAGCAGGAAGCTGGAAGAAACAATTTACCAAAGAGGCTGTTGCACCTCTAGTTTTGTTGTGTAGATGGAGATGCAACTTTCTGATAGCAGAAAATAGAATATACTGATTTGTATATTCCACAGTTAGAGACATGACACATCAGTGGAAAAAAAAAAACCCAACATTCTCTACATGCTTGAAGGATTTTATCAGTCAGCCTTGCCTAGTACTCAGGGATCTACTTTTGGGGAAGTAACTGAGAATCGAGAGCAAAAAATTTACGCAAACCCCCATTTCTTTGGATATATCAGAATATTGCCATTTTGCACAAGTGAGATATTGAACTTACTATGTTTCAGTTACACCCCCTCCCCTCCCCAGTGTTTCCAGTTTTTTTTTTTTCTGCTTATGAAACTGATCGTCCTTTAGACGTCATGAAACAGGCCAGTCTTGCATTGTATGTATAGTCCCATTTTTAGAACATATGATCATAAAAATTTTAAACCAGCAATGGATAAGGCAATATATTTTGTTGAACTGTGGCTCTTAACGTTCCTTTTTAAGTATATGGTGGTGTTCTGTGTTAGGAAAACATAGAAGCAGAAGGTGTAAGGATAATAGTTCTGCTGCTGGATGTAATGACTCTAAAGCAGGGTTTTCTAATAAGCAAAAGGTGGTGCTTTCTCTATGAGTTACGATCCTTTGGTTTGTGTCCATTGCATGATGCACCGAACTGTATACAAAGTTGAACTAATGACTTCCTTGCCTTCTCAAATGGCAGATGTGTTGTCTGCACTTCATATCATGTGAAGCTTGAGCACTGGAAGATCTTAAAGGCTTTCCAAGGTTACTTAGTAAATCAATGAGGAGGGATTTTGAATCTGGAAAGCTTGATCCCTATCTTGTTTCAGGTTTTTTGGCTGTTGTTTTTGTTTTTTTAAAAAAAAACATTTATTTACTTGAAAGTAAATAATTGGAAATACGTCGGTTTTTTTATGCTCAAAATTGCATCTGCCCAACCAGTGAATAGTGCAGTCACATCGATACTTGGATAACTGGTCTATGGTATTTTGTTCTCTGATGCACTTTATTTTTTAAAACAGACATATATGTGTAGATTCTAAGCAAGGGGAGTGTTTTTAGCACTGTATTAAATAATTTACACTTTAATTTGAATACTAGACTAAACTATTTGAAACCTTTAATTCTGTCCAGCTATGTAATCATTGAGTGCAGCATGCAGTCTGATAATCTCTTTAACACAGATTTGACATTAATTTGTAGAATTTGACAGTTTGGAAAAACTATTTTGGACTTAGTGCCTTCAGAGTTAGGGTTAGACAAGTGCTCTTGCAGAAAGTGTTCAGCAAGTGTTTGTGCATCTGCTCAGAGATTTGAGATCTCTAAAACCTGAGAGAAACTTGTGAGTGTGGAGTCAGATTCTAATTAATCTTATTTTTTCATCAGTAATCTAAACAAACTATGTTCAAATAACCACCAGAAGCTTTCTAGTACAGTTTGTTAAAATTCTTTCCTCATACAGCTTCTGAATCTTCAGATGACTGATTTAACTTACGCTGGCAAAAATTCAGTTTGCTGATATATCTGTCTGACTTTACAGCATCTGTGAAAGTCTGTTGTCATACAGACACGTGTGGGCAGTTCACAGATGTGAGTTTCACATCTGTAGCTTTAGAGGATTGAAGAGGTGATATGTAGGAAGGGCATCTCATGGCCTCATAACCACTGTCTGCTCTTCTCTACTCCAAATTTTGGGTTCCTTCCCTTTCTTTCTTTTTATACCTTTCAATTTTCTCACATACTAGGTTTACTTTAAGTTTTTTTAAACATACAACTATAAACAAACACTATATATTATTTATGTTGTTATAATATTTCCAGTATTTTTGAAGGCCTCATGTTCACAAAGATGTCCTTTGAACAGCGAAGCCTCCTTCATAGCCTCCAGACTGCTTAACACAACCGAGTGTATTGTGCATCTCTTTTTTTTTTTTTTTCTCTAGAAATGTAACACAGGGCTTAGGAAATCTTTGTGTGATGACTATCTCTGAACAGAATTTCACATCTTTCCTACTTCCCTTTATTTGACTGGTAGTCTGTGCTGCCACAGCCTTGGGAGGTATGAGGAAATTGCAACAGAGTAAGAAATGCAACTATTTCCTATATGCAGCAGTTAATATATTAACAGCCGAGTTTTTTGCCTTTTCCTTTCGGTTCATTTGCGAATGAAGAGATGAAAGAGAATTTTGAAATTGGGCGTGAATGGAAAATGCTAGCAGCTAAGGTAATGCCAAAAAAAACAAAAAAAAAAAAGGCTATTTGACTCCCTGGTGCCCTTCAGGGTCAAGTTTTGGGTTCTCACTCAACCCAGATGGGCACATCCTTTGGGTGTGCTAAATTCCAACCAAATGGAATTGCTTTCACCCAGCCCTGAGACCTACCTAGCTTCTGCTGTACTGGAATGAATTTGCTGCATTTGTGACACTCATCTTAACTCCCTCAAGGCTTTTAATGTTGACGAGGGAAGTGGCTCTTATTCCTCTCAATGAATTTTGAAACATGCAAGTTTACAGATTTAGATAAAGTGCAGAAGAAGGGAAGACCTTCCTATTTGCATAGACTTTTGATCTATGTTGTTCATACAATTGGAGGCAGAGGAAGACACTGTCTTGTTTTCAGTGGGTAATGCTGGAGCTTTCAATGATCAGATGCAGACTAAACTGATGTTTTATTTTCATACTTAATCTCAAATGTTTTTTTTTTTTTTCTGCAGGGGAACTTTTATGAGATTAAGGCAGTGAACTTTCCTAGGATATTTGGCATCATTTGTTTGTATCTTTTAATAATTTTGAAATGGTTGTTTTATATGAAAGGAATGTTAAGATATGTTACATTTTTTCCATAAGACAGAGCAGATGATTCCTGAAGAATATTGTGCATTGATTAACAGAAATGATGGTATCTAGGTTTTGGCTTATTTATTTTGTGATAATTTTTTTTTTGATAGAAACATATTCCTAAGGAGATGCATTAGAACTGTTTTACATCAATCATCTGGAATACCTAATTTGATTAATTTATCTAGCATTAAGAAAGGATGAACATAAATTCATTAAAAAGTACTGTTTCCTTGACTGATTTACAGAAGTGGTCTGTAACATGACAAATTCCATTTACAGAAACAACTTCATGGTTTGAGCAGGGTATTGCATAAAATACAAGTAGAGTAACTGGATGTGGGAAATGATGAGTCAATCCGATAGTTTGAGAATGGGATTAGGATTTAGATTCACTGTTCTGTTGGTGCTGACTCAACATGACCTTATGGAAGTTGGTTAAGTTTTCTACATGTCAGCCACCTAGCCTAAAAATACAATATTCCTCTTACGTTCTTTTACTGTCTGCAAGCTTTGACTGTTGCAAATGAAAGGGCAGAAGTACTTGAAATAATTCTAAGACATATTCAATACCTATCATGTTCTTAAAACACTCAATGTGGTTTTCTTTAGTGTTGGATTTTCCTGTTTAATTGCTGTTCTGCATGATCGTCCCCTGTTGCACTGTGCAGGGGTTTACAAAGCTGAAGAGCTGACTCTAGCATGTTTTACAGTTAAAGCAACTGTAAAAAGCTTTAGCAAACACACAAAGTAAAAACAAGAATAGCTCTTCTATTCCCTCTTTGATTATGGTCATTTTAAGCCTTTTTAACACAGGCATTTTAGTTACCAACATAGGTTGTGCCAGCATGAACCATTCAGCCTCGTCTGACTTAGGAAAATGGATGTTAAGTAACAAATGCAGCCCTTGGGAATTACACTGGTAAAACTACATTAATTCAGTTATATGATATTGTTATAAACGGATAAAAATATTCAAATAAAACGATGATATCATATTTAAGTAGGCAGCTGAAATTTCTTTGAGAAGCGATCTCTTCTTCAGAGAGTGATGTGGCAAATAAGTTCCATGCATTTGAATTTTACCATGTTTAGCAGTAACAGCTGCCCTCACTTGTCCACCCTGACTTTATCAGTTTTCACCATGAGATGCCTTGCTTAATTTTGAGCTTTTTTTTTTCCTTCCTGTGGTTTTTTGAGTTGTCATAGCTGAATTTTCTCTATTGAAGGATTATTTCAGACGTAGCTGTTGATTTAATGAATCATCCTGACAGCAAAGAAGTACTTTAGCTGGGGATTAAGCAAAACAGGAATGTGATGCTTTTGCTTGAGGGTAAGAGTGATGACTGCACATTGCATTATGGACCAGCTATTACGCTGTAATGTCAAACATTCCCATAATCTGCATCAACTGTCAAGTCTGGGCAAGCCCTTAACAATACAATTTTAGTACAAATGCTGTCTGTACATGTAGAGTAGGAAGGCTGGAGTTTTTTGGCTTCGCAACCTACTACTTGTAAAAGCATTGAAGGGAAAAACAAGGTTGGAGAGGAACTAATCAGTGTCCTGTAGCTCAGCTTTGCTTGCTAACTTCAAGACTTACTTCTTTTCTGACTTGTATTATCTTAGCAATTTCTGGCCATGTATAATGATGCTAGCAGCTGCATTTTTAATGCCTGTATGTGTAAAAATAATGTGCATTTGTAATATATATTATTACATATATAAAATAGAATATATGTGTGTAAAGTAAAAAGTCTGTGAATCAACATAGCTGAATAAGAACAAACCATATGGCACAACCAATTTCTTGTAAGTCTTAGGTGTGCTATGTGATCTTGTATATACTCATCACTATTTATATCTCAAGTAATCACCTTTTTCCTCCCTTATGTTTGCATGCAGTACAAATCTAATAAATATTTATATACTTACCTTAAAACGGCTAAAAGTGACTTTCGCAAGACCAACTCCTGTAAGTTATTTATGATATTGGCTGATGTAACTAAGAGAAAAGAAAAAACAAACATTGACCCTATTAACACTAGAACGCTAGAATAGGAATGAACCTTTCTTTTTGTAAGAGAGTCTTCTTTTATGTATAGAAAATGTAAATGTGTATTTAAGGCTAGAAGTGAGTAACCACTGATAATTTACCAACTTGACTTAGCAAAAATGTTTACTCTTCTTTAATTTGGGGATTCAAATTGTCAGCTTTCAGTAAATGACTGCCAAATCTTATGTTTTTTTCTCACTAAATGTTAAATAGTGACTGTTTTGTTTTACCACAGCAAATAATTTATAGGACAAAAAGATAACTTCTTCCCTGAGTCTCCCAGATTTCAGTTTTTGATACTGCAATTGGCCACGTGTGTGTACATTCTACAGTTGAAGTTATGTATGCTCTAAGGAATCAAAAACTTGCTGCAGAAATGCACTTATACAGAGCCATTATGCTCACATTGCTGTGTGCAAGATGCTGTACCTGAGCATTACCATCACACTACTACCCCCACGTGGTCATTAGCTATAATCCAGTTGTTATGGAAAGGAATAAAAGCTTTTGAGGATTATTTTCGTTTCAAAGGAAATTACCATTTTTAGAAGGATACTGTGTTCATGTTTTATCTTAATATTTTTTTCAAGATGTTAGATGTCAACTGTTGGGAGATTATAAATATCAACACATGTTCTCCTATTCATGTAATATTGTGACAAAGTTAGTGTTACTTAAGTTACTTAAGAGCTAGTTTTACCAACAGCTTTTATGGCTTGATTAGAGATACAACACCTGGAAATTTCAGGTACAGAATTTACAGTAACTTCAGTAACCTGTCAAACATGAAATAGAATAAGAAAATTAACTTCCGATTTCATTGGCATCAATTATTTTGTATTACAACATTAGGCACAGCATTTATTTCCAAAGCAGTTTTATGTCCACAGTCAGTCTATGCATTGTGTACGTGGCACCCTGCTATGAAAAAGAGTAAAGGACAAGAGCACTCAAAAGGATTCACAAGAGATATTAATGAAACAAATGCTTTGTTCAAAGCAACAGATAACTTCTAGGAAGGTGTGGAAATATTCTTTGTATGATAAAGAGTGTGGCCAGCAGGTCAAGGGAGGTTCTTCTGCCCCTCTCCTCTGCCCTGGTGAGGTTTCATCTAGAATCTTGCGTCCAGTTCTGGGCTCCTCAGCTCAAGAGGGACAGAGAACTTCTGGAGAGAGTTCAGTGCAGGGCCACCAAGATGATCGGGAGACTGGAACATATTTCATATGAGGAAAGGCTGCAGAAACTGGGGCTGTTTAATCTGGAGGAGACTGAGAGAGGATCTTATTAACATTTAGAAATATCTAAATGGTGATTGTCAGGAGGTTGGGGCATCACTTTTTCTATTGTAGCTGGCAACAGGTCAAGGGGTAATGAGATGAAGCTGAACACAAAAAGTTCCAGTTAAATACAAGAAAAAACTTATTTTACTGTGAGGGTGATGGAGCAGTGGAACAGGCTGCACAGGGAGGCTGTGGAGTCTCCTTCCTTGGAGGTCTTCAAGACCCGCCTGGACACGTTCCTATAAGACCTGATCTAGGTGAACCTGCAGGGGGGGTTGGACTAGAAGATCTCTAAAAGTCCCTTCCAACCGTACTATTCTATGATTCTATGACTTGTCTATTTATCATTCAAAGTAGAATTACCAATTATATATACTCTGCACATATATTGTTTCTCTTTCATACTATATTAATGCTAGTGTAATTTAAAAATTGACCATGTTTGGACTTTTTTGTGGATCTTCCTCAGTCAACCAGTTAGTACCAGTTTCAAGATATCTTTAGAACTAGAATATTCTACTTTGTTTACCGGTACTTTTTATCGCTCTTCTGTTTAATACTGCAGGGGCTTGCTTATCCAGAAATATGTCCTCTTTCTTCATAGCAATGTTAGTGCACATTATGTTTCAATATCGATCCTATTTGCTCATTGAAGAGTTTTCTAGGTAGGTGAATTAAACAGCAATACTCAGCTGTATGACTTTAGTGACACCATGTATCAAATGATAACAAACATTGTTAACAGATTTATCTGGAGACTCCCAACTGTAATTTTTCTTAATAATTGATAATTCATAATGAATATGATTACACATAATTCTTGATTATTCATAGCTTACATGAATGGTTTCTGTAAATCAGAGAATGTGGGCTCAGTGTGCAAAAGACCCTTGGTGATTTATTTGTGTGTGGCTGTTCACATAATTGTCAATGATACTCAACTTAACAATCCTGTCATTTTTCCTTGTCCTTTTTTTTTTTTTTTTTTTTTTTGATGCCATTGCTGCTTTACGATTCCCTTTCTTATTTCATACATATCACACCACTTTTGTCTCACAATTTAAATGCCTTCATCTCCTTTTGGTATTCAAACAATAATATAAATTTTGTTGCTCCGTAGTTAAAAACTGATGTATTTCTTCTTTAGGGTGTCGTAGTGTATCATTTATGTATCTTGATTGTTTAAAGCTGCAGACTCTTTCGTAGATCCTTGCTTTGTACCCTGGATAAGATTCAGTTCATTTTTGCTCTCAATATAAATGGCACCAAAAGGATGCTGAAGGCATAGCAAGCTCTACATTCATCTTTGGTGATTAGGACAGTAGAAAGAAAAATTACTGTAAAACTTCCTTAAAAACCCCCACTAACCTGCAAAGAAAACATTTGCCCCCTTCTGCTCACTATGCTTTATTTTTCATTATGTTTTTCGTTAACTTCACACCCTATTGAAGTCTTAAAATAAAGAATTATAAATAATAATAAAAAAGATGTTCTGTATCGGAAGTGTAAAAATTACACCATCCTTGATTTTTGTCTCAAACTTGGACAATCAGTTTTTTTACATATAGAAAATCAGTATTTTCATTCTGTGAGCCTTAAAAGAAAACACATGAAGAAAACCTCAGCCTTCTCATTCAGAACTGTAGCATCAACAATTTCTAATGCAGATGGAAAGCAGAAAGCCTGGTGTCTAACAGGAGCCATTAATTAAATGGGCTTCTGTGGCTTGGTGATGCATCCCAGATAGATGGGATGGGCACAAGGAAGATAGAGGAGCCCATTAGTCTCCAATAATCAACCTACCTCAAGGCCTTCTGCCGTTCTCATCATCTGTTAGCTTGTCAGCACCTCCCTGTGCGTTTTGCCCCATGGGCATTTCTTGTGAGTTTAAGACCTTCATTAACTAACAGGTATATCAATTAAACCATGACTTTCAGTGGACAATAAAGAGGTTTAAGGCTGTTGCTGGAGATGACGCCTATGGTGTTGTGTTGACAGGCCATTTACCATGCCAGTGAAGGGAAGGGAACATAAGCCTAGACCTTCATGTATTCTGCCCTTACTGAGGGTACAAGCTACGTTTTGAAGTGCAAATGAAACGCTGTGATGTTTTTAGCAGTTCTGATTTATAGTTTAGAGATAAAGTCTAGTGAGAAGTATTTTCTTTTTTTTTGTAATTAAAATAGCTAAATTTTTTTGCTGTATGCTCATATAGTGTATGGAAAACCTATTCAATGTCTTGAGTAAGCAGCCACTACAATGTCGTTAGATGATTAATCCTCTTTCAGTTTAAGTAAATGTAGAGCAAGTGAGCACCCTCAGAGGCTGCTGCTCAGTGAAGCTTGACTAAATGCCCTTTTCAAATCTCTGGCTAACCACTTTCACTGATTGATCATCTTTCAATTGACAACCTTAAAATTGGGGGGAAAAAAACAAGGAAAAGGAAAACACTTGCAGCTGATGTGATAAATCAATGGAATAGCTTTAAAATCAGCACTGCTGATTTGAATCTTGCTTTACATTGTGGGAACATCAAGTTGGTTGGTTTTGTTGGTGTTAACAACTGTCTCTCTAGAGCTGTTAGTGATGGTAATTTCAACACAGATAGATACAGTATATCATACATATAAATAGGCAAGTGTCATTTTTCTTCTGTTTTCCCAGATGAATCCGCAGGGGTGGTATAACAAGATATGAAGTGCACTGATAGCTACCCTTTAGTTTGGAAAGAAAAAAAAAGAAGAAGGAAAAGTAAAAAGGAGAGTGCTGTAAGGGTGAGGGAGCCCTGGCTCAGGCTGCCCAGGGAGGCTGTGGAGTCTGCTTCTTTGGAGGTTTTCAAAACCCACCTGGACATGTTCCTGTGTGACCAGATTGAGGTGAACCTGCGTTAGCAGGGGGTTGGACTGGATGATCTTGATAGGTCCCTTTTAACCCCTACTATTCTGTGAGGAGTGTTCATCACATTTATTCCCAGACTTCTTACTAGTGTAAGACTATATCAAGAATCTGTTTGTAAGAAGTGAGGGGTAAGTTCAGGTGACTCAGAAATTACTCTTGACATGGGGGCTTTGACTTTATTGTTGCCTTTCTTACATCTAGATGCTTGTGATCATATAATCTTAAGGATTGGAAGGGACCTCGAGAAATCATCTAGTCTAACCCGCATTGGAACCAGTAATTAAACTCACAGTAACTTTGTGCAAATGAGATTTTGGACTTATATTTTTTTCTTCAAATATTCTATGTAAAAAGGTTTTAATTTTTAATAAGAAAAGCATTGTAGCAAATAGCTAGAATGATTTTCTTGATATTAAGATAGCATAAGACTGTAATTACCTAGCCTGGTCTTAGAAGCCAGCCTAGTTTGAAAGAAGATTTGAAGATCATCCTGCAGATTTAAAATTTTCATTGTACAGCTTAGATCTGATTAATATATTTTTAATGATTTTAGCTTGTTTTCTATGACTTCCTTTGTGTGTGGAGATGTGACTTAACCTTCAAGGCAAGAGTGCAAGGAAAGCAGAGTGCTCTGGCTCAGAAGTTTTGGTGGATTTAGTGCTAAGGAGCACCTGCCCTGCCTTTCTGTTCCAAATTGCTGATCCTGAAACATGTGCTTGTGCCTCCATCATTGAAGCTCCTAATGTCTCAACTCAGACTTGCTATTGTTGGCTGCTTAATCTGAGATGTTGCACAGTGGCTACATCACCCCTCTGTGACTGTCAGAGCATAGGAGGCTGCATGGACATGGTTTTCTACAGTTTTATCTGGCGAAGTCCTCCAGCTCTAATCACAGGGAAAAGATAGCAGCTGCAGACGTTCCTTAAGTACTTAATGCTTAGAAATTGGATGAAGCTCAAAAGTTTATAGTACCTGTATTAAACACAAGTAAGCAATTACAGGAATAAAAGTATTTTAAACAGAAGAGAGCAGATAGCAAATAAACATGATCAGGAAACATAAAAGGAAATGTGATTAACCACATCTATTTTTAAAAACATATTTTCCATGCTTTCCACTTCTATGTAAAAGGCCAACGAAATAAATAGGACACTGGATCTGCATCCAAGAGGAGAGCAGAATTTCTCACTCCAAAATGCTCCTGAAGATGTTACTTCATTGAGAGGTTTCTCACAGCATTATCGTATCTACCTCAAGAGCTGTATGCTAAGCCTAATCTTAGTGTATAGCAGGATATAAGGCTTCCATAACCTAGATTCTCTGGGGAAAAACATTTGCAATTCTTCATGTTCTGTTTCAAATTACTTCTAGATATAAATTTATTATTTTGGTCAAAAAGCAGAACAACCATATGACTCGTTTAATAGCTACATGTTCATAATATTTTCTCTTGATGAAAAGCTAGTGTGATTTCAACAAAAGAAAATTGGAGCATGCCTACTGAAGAGCAGCAAAAAATCGTCCTATCAAGTGGTTGCTGTCCTTGCTTTTTTTCCCTCATGTCAAAATTCTGTGAATTAGGAATGGCTTTTGAGTTTTAAGTTCATTTATTGACCTTTTACAGCTGTATTGTTGTTCTACAACAGCACTTTATGGGTTTAAAGTGCAAAAAGTGAGGTTTACGTGAGGGAAAAAATTTCAGTGGTAGAGATTATCGTGACTGGGGGCTTTGAAGACATCTTAGGCATGTATCTTATGGGAATAATCTAAGGATGGCTGACAGACACATGCAGATGTAATTTAAATAAAAGTAAAGAAGGATGGTGTATTTTCTTTTTTTTAGGTTTTATTTTATGCCTCTTCTATGTCCCTTGTGAGTCTGATTTTATTAGAGGTTATGGAAGATGCATTGTTAAAGATTTCAGAATAATTTTCAGGCTTTATTGAAGCTAAAAAGAATTTGCCTTTTTTATCTCTCTTGGAAAGTAGCTTTTGCATCTGAAAGCAAACACTCTGTAAAACACGTAAATACTCTTACCCTTCCAGGTGCCCAATCCTCTTATGGAAAGGATATGTAAAGTGACAGGTTTTATGAAACTGAGATATGGAAAGTACTCTCCTTAGTAAAAAAAACCCCAAACAATGGCAACTATAATCAAGTTTTATTCTAGCACATATATTTCCATGTTTCTAGTTTTACTTTCTTTTATACAAGAGCTGTCTTACTAACGGCAATGTAAATTGTTTAAAGGGAAAAAATTACGATCTGGCGGTTTAAAACTGAAAAAGCAAACTCCATGATTCACTGTTCAACTCACAAAAGGAGAAAAGGGAGTGACTGCTATCTTTGTTATATCTTAGCAATAACAGTTGTTGAGCAGCAAATAGAATGAGAGGTGCTATGCTATTGTCTGATACAAGGATCTTAGAAAAGATTCCTGGATGTTCAGGCATTATTTACCTCTGGCAAGTCCATGCTAACCATATCCAGTTACCTCCTCCTCTTTCGTGTGTCCAGAAAGTTTCAAGAGGATCTGCCCCCTGATTTTCCCATCGACTAAAGTGAGAGACTGTGTTGTATTCCACAACTCAAGGATTTGGACATAGACTAAGAGCCAGAGCCTATATAGACGCAGAGGAGAGGTTCCTTGATGGGTAGACAAGCATGAGCCATGATGTATAAAACTCTGAGAATTATTGGTCTGCCTTGTTCCATCCAGAGCTTTTCTGTGTTCTATGAATGACAGAAAATAGCATGTACATGAATGAGCCTGGTCACAAAGGCAATGTGAATTCAAAAGTAACTACACGCTCTATTTCCTGTCAGTAAAGAGGGAGGAAGGGAAGATCTGATATATGTTAATCTTCTACTCTCCAGTGTGAACATCTCAAGAGAGAAAATTTCTTCCTGTCATTGTAACATGAGAATTTTGCATCTACTGAGGCTGCTGCTAAAGACTAGGAAGGAAAATAGGATTTTACCATGAGAATCTCTAGTTGATACCCTGTCCTTTACTAGAAGTGCTTTGCTTTTTGGGAGAATTTGTCAGCACTCTTGTGGTAATGCTCTGTTTCCTAGATTTATAGTGCTTCAGTAGATACACATGTAGTGTTTATATGAAGCTGCACAAACAAGTCAATGTATCAGCATAACATCACTTCGAGGTGAGGAAGTATTCTTTTTCTGCTTGTTCAGAATTAACAGTGAAAGAAAAGCCTGATTAGAAGAAATTGTACAGGTACCTCAGTAATATTTGTAAGGAATTACAGGAAAAGCAAACTTAGAAAACGTGTGGTTTCGCTACAGGGAGTTTCACTTTAGAGTAAAAGTCAAAGAGTCAGAATCTGTCTATTTGTAATATTCCTACAATTTAAGAGTAGTGTACTGCATGGGAGATAAAGGTGCTTCAGAAAACTCAGACATAAAACCCCTGGGGTTTTTACTGAGACAGTGCTGTATAACATCTTCATTAAGGTTCAGGACAATAATACAGATTATACTCACAGAAAACGTACCAATAATAAACAATGAGGAGGAGTGGCTGATACACCAGATGGTTGTCCTGTCATTCAAAAAGACAGGCTGGAGAAATGAACCAGAAGAAACCTCATGAAGTTCAGCAAAGGCAATTTCTTTGTCCTGCACCTGTGAAGGGAGAACCCCATGCTCTGGTACAGGCTGGGAGTTGATTAATTAGAAAGCAATTCGGCAGAGAAGGACTATGTGGCAATGAATGCCATCAATATACTGATGAGCAGGTCAAGGGAGGTGACCCTCTACTCAGCAGTGGTGAGGTCACACCTGGAGTGCTATGTCTGGTTCTGGGCTGCTTGGTGCAAGAGAGACAGGGACATACTGGATAGAGTCCAGGGAAGGGCCATGAAGATGATTAAGAGACTGGAGCATTTTTGAAATGAGAAGAGGATGAGACCCTGGAGAGGGAAAGCTCAAGGGAATATTATGAACATGTACAAATATGTGAGGAGTCTAAGGAAGACAGAGACAAGACTCAGTGGTGCCCAGTGACAGAACAAGAGGCAATGGACACAAATTGAAATAACAAAAATACCTCAACTATTCTGTGATTCTGCAACAACTGTGCTGCTTAATAGTCCATACATGTAACCTGAACCGAGAGTACCACTATTAGGTATGGAATACAAGTATTAAAAAAGTTCTGTGTTACTCCTTGTCTCAAAATGCAGCTTTTCATCCTGCAGCTGTATTGATAGCTCTGTGCTTTTCAACATTTTTTCTACCTTTCTGATCATAAAGAATAGGGATTATGAATTTTTTAGTTCCACTTTTATTACTTCTGAAGCATCTACCCTTCAAAAAGTCATTCATGAACAAACTTTATTAAAATTAAATGCCACTTCTAGTGAGATGCTTAATGAAATAGTAAGAAATTACAACCAGACTCTTCTGGAACAAAATAAAAAAGGTTGTGTTGGTTTTTTTTTTTTTTTTTTTTTTTTTTCAGTGGAAAAACCAAAGAACACAAGGTAAACCAATTTGTCCCTGGCCACACATAAAATCTGTGGATGTACTGGGAATAGATTTCCTATCCATGGCCTATATATCCTGTATTCCTTCTTTCTCTAAATAATCTTGATGATAATCTAAAGGTTTTTCACTACTCTAGCTCTTTGAAGTGCCTGTTGTTGCACATTGCTTTTTTTTTTCCCCCCTTGTTGCATATTTCACTAGTATAATTTAACTGTCATCACTCAAATTAGATTCCAGGCCTTCTCACTTAAAGATTCATTTCTGAGTAGTGTGAAATATATTGTTATTTGCCTCCTCAGGCCTGAAAATTTGTATAGGTGAGAGATACTTGCTTTTGAGTTACTATGGCATTATAGGTTATATTGATTTAAGTATTCTAGAAGTATTAAGCTAAGACCGTTAGTGGAAAAATACTAGAAAATGTAATTCAAAACATGATTAATGTGTATCCAGGATTTTTTGTGCCATCCAGTAAAACAAAATTGGGGCCAATATAAACTGCCAATGGAGTGCAGCTGGCAAACTAGATTAAAGCGTGTAACTCCTGTATCTGCAGCAATCAGAAACACTATAAAAACTCAGGAATGCCTGAGTGTTCAGTTAATAAGCTTCTCTGGTTGTACTTTTAAACATATTGAGAATCTGCAGATTGCAGGGCTACAGCGTCTATGAAATTGGTGTCTATTTGTCTCTATAGACCTATCAACTGCAATGACTGATAACTTTCTAACAATGACTGATGATTCAGAAAAAGTGAAGGAATGAATGGATGGGATGTATTTTTACATCTTTTCATCTCTTCAAAGAAATGAATAAAGATTCTAAGAACTTACTCTTCTTAAACACATTTGTGTGATACAGAGATTTCCTGAGATTGTGTGTTTACAGTGTGGATGTTTTGGACTAGGTGATGGTTGTGAGTCCCTTCCAACTGAATGATTCTGTTCTACAGCTCTTACTGGCGTAGTGTGAATTCTGTTATTAAAAGCTTTTCCTCTTTCCTGACTCGATTGATGAAAATCAGATAGAGGTGGGGAAGAAGCCTGCAAGAAGGAAATGAGTTGTTCTCCAGCTTTCCCTGGAGAATCACAAGCTCTAAGTGGTTCCATGTAGGCTCCTTACTACCCAGGGTAACTCCTAGAAAGCCTAACAGCATCACTGTAATGTGTTTAAACATTCTTGGAGGGGCAAAAATTAAAACTGCAGGAAGTAAACCACAGAAGGTTTGTTATTACAAGCTTAAATTACGATTTGTTTTCGTGAAAGGATCACTTAAAAGTTCGTAGCAGCGCTTAATATATTTTTCTTATATGATTTTGCAATTTCCTCAAGCATTTGATCAATGCTTATTTGCTTATTAACACTGGATGGAACTAAAGGAATAGTTTCCTCTTTTCTGTGATACTGTAGTGGGGCCTTTTTTTCTGCGTTTTGATGTGTGAGGTGGCAAAATATTGTCTTTGGACCTATACTGTGCATGTTTCACGGACTGGTAAATGTGTGGAGAACTTCTCTTGTTTAGTTCAGACCAATACTTAAATGGCTGGTAAAAGGAAAAAAATCCCTGCCAGCTAAGTGTTTTGACTGTTTATTATGAGTTTTATTTTTTCCACATTTTTTTCCCCTGAAGGTATGTAACATTTATATTCTATTTTAAAACTAGCTAGTCTTAGTTGTTTTAAATCTCTCTGCTCAGAACATGTGTAATTTGAA
Organism: Urocolius indicus; assembly: GCA_013401255.1. Classification (NCBI taxonomy): domain Eukaryota; kingdom Metazoa; phylum Chordata; class Aves; order Coliiformes; family Coliidae; genus Urocolius; species Urocolius indicus. The sequence continues at coordinate 408,553 of WBNH01001008.1, forward strand.
AGGAACAGCTATTGAAGCTCCAAATGGTAGATGTAAAATGCTACTCTTAGCTAGTGGAGTTGTGTAATAACACCAAGACCCTTAATCTTTTTCACTCATTCACATTCATATGAAGTGCTTGATTGTTTTTCAGTGTAATACAGCTGTTTCATGCCCTAATTAATAGATTATAGGTGAGATCAACATGTTGGACATGCATGGAAGTTAGGAGTTTAAATACTGGAGCTGCAGATAAAGCTGCTTCTCAGATTCTTAATCTAGTATCAAGTTTTTAGGTCAAATAGTTGGGGATTTTTTCTTTCTAATTCTTAGTGTAATTTTTCATCCTATATGGAAATAACCTATTATTTTTTTTATATGTGCTACAACCTCTATTTTAAAATCAGTTTGCTAACTGAACTTCACCTTGATAGCAAGCTGTTTTTATTATGGCAATTTATCAGCAATTTCATATTTACCTCATATTTTGCACTATTGTATATTGCAAGTAAAGGAGGCCAAAAGCTCTTTTTATTATTATTTCATTTTAACAACAGTAATGCAAAGTCTGTGTTTTCTCAGTGTAGACTGGAAGGTACCATGAAGGGAGAACAGGGCTGAGGAAAAAGTGCACCACAAAAGCTGATAATTGTATTTATTTGTGTTACAGTTTCCCTTAGGGTAGAGTCCATCCACGTAAAGGAACCCCAAAATAGGGCATATAAGAATAAGTTTGGAAGAGCATACTGTTTTATTATTACACAAAATTCATGGTGGTATAAGCTCAGGTTAGTTGTTAGGGTGGGAAGTGGAGAAAATTTTCATTCTGGGATTTTGGAAAGCTGTTTTCTTAAAGCTAACTAACCTGGGGTTTTTTCTTTAATGGGACAGGGATAACTTGTCATCAACAGTGACAGACTGAGCATATGCAACTTGCCACTCTTTGTGATTTCTCTGTCACTAATGTAAGCTGGAGGATCTTTTAGCAGCAGCAGTCTGGGACATCTCAATTGGGGCAAATGTGATGCTTTAGATACCTGCTGTAGTTTAACCCAGCAGGCAGCTAAACACCACACAACACTCCCTCACCTGTGGTGGCATGGGGAGAGAATCAGAAAAAAAAAGGTAAAACTCATGGGCTGGGATAAAGACAATTTATTAAGACAGAAAAGGAAGGCAAAATAATGATAGGAGAATATACAAAACAAGCAATGCACAATGCAATTGTTCACCACCTGCTGATTTACACCCAGGCAGTTCCCCAGCAGTGGGCCACCAGCCTCTGGCCAACTCCTCCTATCTTTCTCTGCTGAGTGTGATGCCCTATTGTCTGGGATTTCCTGTGGATCAATGGGGGTCAGCTGCGCTGTCTGTGTCCCCTCTCAGCTTCTTGTGCATCCCTAGGCTACTCACTGGTGGGGTAGGATGGGGTGAGAAGCTGAAGAGGCCTTAACTCTGTGTACACACTCCTCAGCAGCAACTAAAACATTGGTGTGTTATCAACATCATTCTTAAATCCAAACTATGGTACTATACCAGTTACTAAGAAAAAACTTAACTCTCTCCCGGCCAAAACCAGTGCAGTACACAACTATATAACTCCATATGTTCCACTGAGTGATCAGTTCTTGATGGTACTTCTTCTTCTTAAGGTTTGCTTGAAATTAAAACAATTTTATATAGTCAACATGATCATATTGTTTTCCAGTTTTATTGTGACCATTTTTAGCTGTATAAATTCATAGGTATAACATAGCTCTTGGTTTGGGTCCCTTCACTGGGATCAGCAATCTTAAAAAAAAAATGTAACCTTGCCCTGAGCAGCTGGTGGAGTTTTTATTTTCAGTAGATAAAAAAATATTTTTATTTTGACATAACTAATGAAAAACATCTCAGCATAAATGATAGTAATGGAGGCTGCTGTGCAGAGATTGCCAAGGAGAATCACAAACTTGGAATTCCCGAGTCATAATTTTAATAAAAATCAAGAGATTGATTGTCACATTTTTAATAATAAAAGTAATTTTTGAACTACTGAGCACGTGGAATATTTTAAGGAACTCTGAGTTAATAGGAGCTCTGAAACTTTATCTTGCAACATAATGAAGACTCTGCCTAAAGCCATACCTGTGCAGATGGTGAAAATGTACCAAACTCTCCACAACACTAAAAAGAAAAGGTCAGCTTAATTTAAATACTCAATTTTGCAAAGCCATATGAACGAGAAGTGTCAAAAAAGGCTCTTAAACAACATCAAATACTATAGCGTCTTTTCGGTTTTTTTTGTGTTTTTTTTTCTTTAATGTCCTGATCTATCAACAATCCAAATATTAATTATTTTGGTGAGTGAGGGCCTAGTTCCACTTACTAACACAAGCAGCAGATTTTAAAGCAAAAAAGATACTGTCAACATAGCAGGAAAAATCCAACCTGAGATTTTTTTGATAGGTTAGACAACAACCCGTCCTCAACAAATGGAACAGGAAAGGTTGTTCAAACCCAGCACGTGAGTTTGCCTGCAGTCTCTTGCCCTGGTGCATCCCTATGAAGGATTAAAGGGACCACATACAGAGATGGTATTCATGAATTTGTCTTAATTTTTTTTGTTATATATACTTGCTGAAACTGCTTCTACAATCTAGGTGGCAGCAAGCTTAATCAAATCATTGCATGCTATTAAAGATGTGCTGCTCTTTGTTAAGCTGATCTTAATAGAGTTCCATCACATTCCTAATTGTTATGATATTTTGGGATCTTATGAGCATAGTTCTGCATTCATCATGCACTGCTTTAATGCTTTTATAAACTTTGATCATATTAACCCCTCGGTCGTTTGCTCTTCAAACTGATGAGTTCCAGCATTTTTAGTCTCTCTTTGTGTAAGGCCTTCCATCGTCTGATTTGAGTTGCCCATCTCTGTACTGTCTTTTAACCTGGTTTCTTGAGTTGGAGAGACCGGAACTATGTGGCACACCAGTGTTTTACATAGCAGCAAAATGACACCCTCTCTGTTGGTTTTGTTACTTCTTTAGATGACGGACAAAGGTTTATGGCTTTTCTGGCTGTGGCTGAGCACAGAAAGCTGTGAACTGTGACTCTCAGGTCTTTTCTTTACTCAAACTTGATTTGAGAATTTTAGTGAGGTTTAGATTTTTTTCCCTGAAGCACAGCATCTTACATTGACCTGGGCTACACCTCATTTTCTGCCTCTTTGCTCTGTTGCTCAGTTTTACAACATTCTTTGCGTTCCTCACCAGTGGCACAGAGTTCAACTACTCGAAAGAGCTTAGTATCTTCTGCAAACATGAAGACTTCATTGTGTGATCCTTCTTTGGGTGATGGGATTTGAATTACTTGGTTCCTTAAGAATCTAGAAGAGGGAGTGAATGTCAAGACTTACTTGTGTTTCTATCCCTTGAGCAACTTTTCAGTACACAAAAAGCCCCTTTTTTCAATTCCATTGTAACTTAATTTCTTCAGTAGCCTTAAGTGGGAAGCCTTGTTAAATGCTTCCTGAAAATCAGAGTCCACTAGATCTTAATTTATCCACGTTTTCTTCTCCACTCTCTGCAGGCTGCAAGGTAGTATTTTCCTTTACAAAAGCTCAGTTGGGTTTTTCCCATTGGATGTGTATGGGCTCAGCAATGTTATTCTTTTGTATGAGCTATACTGTCTTACCAGGGCTGGAAGTTAGTATCAGTTGTCCTTTCAGGACCTTCAGACCTCTCAGGTCAATGCCATCTGGTCCACATGATTTAGTGATTTGGCAGGTCTAGTACTTCCTGTGTATGTGCTTCATGTTGATGCAGCTGTTACGATGTTATGAAGAACATGTTGTATGAGATACCATCACTTCATCTTTGCTGGTAAAGAGAGATGCCAAGAATGTAATGAGCTTCTTTGCTGTGATCTTGTCCTGAATAACCTTTTTATACCTCTATTGAAAAGTGGTCCAGCCAATCCTCTAGCTGTCTTTAATCTTTCAAAGTATTTAAGGAACATTTTAGCCTCAGCATGACTATCTGTTGCAAGGTGACCTTAAAATTCTTCCTCACCCTCTTAATTTCCTGCTTACATTTGACCTGTTGTATAGCCTTTCCTATTCTCATTTTCATTCTCCTTGCTTTCAGAAATTTACTCTTGCTTTTCACTCTCTTGACACATTTTGAGCAGCATGTCCAATTATATAGTTGGAAAGGTGTAGCAGGGAGAGTTTTATCTTCAGTCATTTAGTGGTTTAGATCAATAGGCAGTTTACTGTTTTTTTAAAGTCAGAATATTTTCCTGTTTTTTTAGGTCTTTCTAGCAGCAGCAGAAGCTAAAAAGAAAATCTTTTGCACATGTGTAGGACTTTACAAACTGAATGAATGGGAAATAAGGCAATGTTATTGGCTGTCTTTGAAACTGAAACTTATTTTTGAATTTTCAAGTGTTATATGCTGAATACTTCAAAATCTACCAGTGTAGAAGAAAATACCTCTCCTACTTCAGTCACCAAAATACCCACATATCTCATTGCAAACAGGCTGCCCAGATGGATTGTGGAGTCTCTTTCTCTGGAGACATATAAAAACCCACCTGGATGAGTTCCTGTGTGACCTACTCTAGATGGTCCTGCTCTGGCAGGGGGATTGGACTAGATGATCTTTCGAGATCCCTTCCAACTCTTGAGATTCTGTGATTATGGTGGTGTCTAGTTGCATTCACCATTCTTAGACAATTGAACAGGTGCACCTTATTTTTTTTTTCTTCAGGAAAATAGTCCGCTGTGGAGCACTGGTGATGTTGTGGTTGTACTATTTTTCCTAATTATTAATGGCAAAAGTAGCAAAGATTGTAAGTGTTTCTGTTATACTATACAGGTCTGTTCAGTTCTATTCTGAGTCCTGAACATCTGGAGGGATGTTGTATTATTAGATAATACAAGATGCTGTGTGGGGTAATCAGAAGTTTTGGCAAGCGAGAGGTGGTTCTGCCGAAGTGAGAAGTCGTGTGGAATTGTGGGATGTGTCCTTCTTGTTTCTCCTAAATTACAGTAGGAAAGTAGTTAATATAACTGGCAGTGGTTATTGCTTATGCTTCAGATTTAATGTCCAGCTGAGATTAATTAGAAGAAGGTTTCTCAGAACAGTGAGATCTTGGAGCTCTGTCTTAATTGCCATTGGGAAAAGAAAGGCTACCAATCACTTTCTTTAGTTTGTAGCTGTAGCCCAATCGATGCTTTTGTAAAACATGACTGGTTGTAGTCAGTAGTGTGGACTCAAATTCAGCAACCTGCAACATCCCTTCCAATCTGAAATTACTCTTAAGTGCTGTGACTTTGTGTAGATTCAGGAAAGCATTATTAGCAGATTATCTAATGACTCGGCGTCTGGAAATTTTTTTCACATTTTAAAGGCTAAGTGAAGTTAATTAAGGATATTGGGCCAAAGCTTTATGCTCAGTTTGGATGCCTGCAGCCATGGTATTGTGTATTTAAGATGCTCAGACCTCAGGCCAGTATATTTATTGGTGGCAAAATGTAAACTTCAAATGTCTGCTTCGTAAAGTGCTCACATTTCTTAGGTAAATGTTTATCAGTCCAATATTTTTTTATGTTTTGACATAAAAATACATTCTGTAGAGCTTGCATGGTTACTGACTGCCAGCTTCAGAGAGTTAATTTTAAAGGGCTATTTTGCAAAATAGATTTAATTTTGAAGTTATTGGTTTGATTTTAGGGATACTGCTGTTTTAAGTGATGGTAAAAATAGGGTAGAATGTCTCATGAAAATGACATGGAGTTCATTAATTCTTTAGTGCGTAATAACTCAAAGTTTACAGAGGTTTATATTCTTCAAACAGGTTTTTAAATCTCTTAAAATATTCAGTAAAATGTATGTTCTGCGTCTCCTAGTACACATAGTACAGTTCAGGGAACATGATTTTCCTTCTATTTTGGCATTTTCTTCCATAAGTCAGTGTCTGCTATGTATGTGAAATACTGTTTCCTTGGAACTAATCTTACATATTCTAATTCTTGACAAGTCATCTGTTCCCATCCTGTGTGATAAGCTTTGGAAATCTCACTGAGTGCTATGAAACAGAAGTGCTGTACAACTACTATAAACAGCTTTTAATAAGTGCTTGTGTTTGCTAACCGATTTAATCTATTTATATAGTGTAAAACTATCTTATCTTAAGGTCTGCTCAGACAATCACAAGCAATCTTAAAATGATTTGTGCTGAGCAGACCCTTACAGCTGGGAATTGCTAGTCCTTAGCTAGAACAGGAGGGCTGACCACATGCGTTAGTTCAAGTTGTTGGCATAGGAAGTCAAATGAGATAAATCCAAACTTTCAGATGCGACATTTCATCTGAGACGATTGTTTTTTCAAGAGCGTTAATTCAATTGCTTTGTAATTGTTGGACCATATTATTAGTTTGTGACGTTAGGAGTATGTAAATGTAGCCTGTGATGAATGTACGCAACAGTGATTTCAAGGAAGTGGTAGGAAAATTGAAGTGCTGGATGTTTTTTTTTTTCTAAATTTTTATTACTTGCATTAAAGTTAAGGAGGATTGGATGTCTGATAACAAGATATGATGTTTATGAACTTTAAGGCTATGTCTTGGTTACGTCTCTAAAAGGTATAGAATAATCACTTCAAGTGATGTTTTTATCACATTGTCTAGAAATTGTATTATAACATTTGCATCGCATGATTACACTATGAATTGTAAATCTTCTGGAAATATTAGAGACCAATTTGGAAGACAGCATCCAAATGTACTTGCTTTTTCTCATGCCCTTTGTGTGTTTCAAAGCTGAAGAAAATAAGTTTTGAGACTCAATTAGTATGCTATGTCATGTCACTTCATCCGATTAAGTGGAGAATTTCTGTAATGGGTTGGATGAATCCCACACAGGCTGGTGAAAACAGCATGCTCTTTTAAAATGTAATAATTTGTGTCTTGCTCATTTCATAAAGTGAGCTTTAGGTAGGCACGGTTCAGTCTGCAGTGGAAAAGTTTGGATTGGCAAAACATTTTTTAGCTAAAAATATTTGCCTGGTAAAAATATCCCTAACTGTTACTGTTTTCACACTTTCCATAAAATAATTATTCCTAATCGTAAGCTGATTTCATGCTGAAGGCTTCAGTTCAGCAACGCACTTGATGTCACACATGACTTGCATCACACCGGATCATTCCCTCTATTTTCAAGGCATAATTCATGTGCTTGAATCAGACACAAATTTTAAGTACCTTGTTCAATCAGTACCTATGTGGAAGTTGTTTTTCTCCTCAACATAATCAAATTTGGAACTGGAAATGACTCTGTGTAGATGGTTTTTTAGCATGTTTTTTTTCTGAATTGTGATGCCATCAGTTTCGGTTCACTTTAATGTCTGTGAGTTTGCAGCTGTCCAGACAATTGAATTATTTTGTGATCATCTTCACAATAATTATAGGCCTCTCAACTGCTTATTCAGTAAAATTAGCATTTTGCCAACATTGTCATTGTTTAGAAAATAACAACGTAGTCTGGTTGTTTGGAGAATTATTCTCAATTGAATGTGAATAGATACAAGTGTAAATTCAGTTATATGAAGTGTAACAGAAATTTTTAAAAAGTGTGACTTTCATCTCTATATGTAGCTATATAGATATGTATTTACCTTTGTTTGTGTATTTTAATATTTTTCAGACAAGTATAAAAGAAGGATTACTACTGAAGCAAACCAGTTCATTTCAGAGGTGGAAAAAGCGTTATTTCAAACTTCGAGGTCGTACCCTTTACTATGCCAAGGATTCAAAGGTAATTCTATGCTATTAGTGTCTAAATATTATTTAGTGTCTAATGTCATATACTTTTAATTCCCATTTTGTTTGGATATATAAGTGCAAGAATAATAATAGTAATTGAAATATTTGTTATAATAATACTTTAAATATTATTTTATTAAAAGGCTGTTGTATGTAAGATGTACTGTGTTAAATTAACTAAGGAGGGCTAATGAATACATGTTTTGTTTTTTGTTCTTTTTAATGAAGTTTCTCATGATTATTTTAGCCTTCCAAACTATTCTTTTTTTTTTTTTTTTTTTAAATAACCTAGAGGCTGGGTATTGTCCTGAAATTATCCCTCCAAGTGAATTACATTAAAACTGTTGAAATCTGATCCCCATATTGCTGTTAAAGAGGTGGAAATGGTTACATCAAATAAAGACAGCTGTTTTTGAAATTTTTGATAGGAAAATTGGGTGTGGACAGAGGGGAATACTTATCTCTTTTTTCCTCCTTCCTCATCAGGNGTTTTTTTTTTTCTAAATTTTTATTACTTGCATTAAAGTTAAGGAGGATTGGATGTCTGATAACAAGATATGATGTTTATGAACTTTAAGGCTATGTCTTGGTTACGTCTCTAAAAGGTATAGAATAATCACTTCAAGTGATGTTTTTATCACATTGTCTAGAAATTGTATTATAACATTTGCATCGCATGATTACACTATGAATTGTAAATCTTCTGGAAATATTAGAGACCAATTTGGAAGACAGCATCCAAATGTACTTGCTTTTTCTCATGCCCTTTGTGTGTTTCAAAGCTGAAGAAAATAAGTTTTGAGACTCAATTAGTATGCTATGTCATGTCACTTCATCCGATTAAGTGGAGAATTTCTGTAATGGGTTGGATGAATCCCACACAGGCTGGTGAAAACAGCATGCTCTTTTAAAATGTAATAATTTGTGTCTTGCTCATTTCATAAAGTGAGCTTTAGGTAGGCACGGTTCAGTCTGCAGTGGAAAAGTTTGGATTGGCAAAACATTTTTTAGCTAAAAATATTTGCCTGGTAAAAATATCCCTAACTGTTACTGTTTTCACACTTTCCATAAAATAATTATTCCTAATCGTAAGCTGATTTCATGCTGAAGGCTTCAGTTCAGCAACGCACTTGATGTCACACATGACTTGCATCACACCGGATCATTCCCTCTATTTTCAAGGCATAATTCATGTGCTTGAATCAGACACAAATTTTAAGTACCTTGTTCAATCAGTACCTATGTGGAAGTTGTTTTTCTCCTCAACATAATCAAATTTGGAACTGGAAATGACTCTGTGTAGATGGTTTTTTAGCATGTTTTTTTTCTGAATTGTGATGCCATCAGTTTCGGTTCACTTTAATGTCTGTGAGTTTGCAGCTGTCCAGACAATTGAATTATTTTGTGATCATCTTCACAATAATTATAGGCCTCTCAACTGCTTATTCAGTAAAATTAGCATTTTGCCAACATTGTCATTGTTTAGAAAATAACAACGTAGTCTGGTTGTTTGGAGAATTATTCTCAATTGAATGTGAATAGATACAAGTGTAAATTCAGTTATATGAAGTGTAACAGAAATTTTTAAAAAGTGTGACTTTCATCTCTATATGTAGCTATATAGATATGTATTTACCTTTGTTTGTGTATTTTAATATTTTTCAGACAAGTATAAAAGAAGGATTACTACTGAAGCAAACCAGTTCATTTCAGAGGTGGAAAAAGCGTTATTTCAAACTTCGAGGTCGTACCCTTTACTATGCCAAGGATTCAAAGGTAATTCTATGCTATTAGTGTCTAAATATTATTTAGTGTCTAATGTCATATACTTTTAACTTCCATTTTGTTTAGATATATAAGTGCAAGGATAATAATACTAATTGAAATATTTGTTATAATAATACTTTATTATTTTATTAAAAGGCTGTTGTATGTAAGATGTACTGTGTTAAATTAACTAAGGAAGGCTAATGAATACTTGTTTTGTTTTTTGTTCTTTTTAATGAAGTTTCTNAAAAGTGTGACTTTCATCTCTATATGTAGCTATATAGATATGTATTTACCTTTGTTTGTGTATTTTAATATTTTTCAGACAAGTATAAAAGAAGGATTACTACTGAAGCAAACCAGTTCATTTCAGAGGTGGAAAAAGCGTTATTTCAAACTTCGAGGTCGTACCCTTTACTATGCCAAGGATTCAAAGGTAATTCTATGCTATTAGTGTCTAAATATTATTTAGTGTCTAATGTCATATACTTTTAACTTCCATTTTGTTTAGATATATAAGTGCAAGGATAATAATACTAATTGAAATATTTGTTATAATAATACTTTATTATTTTATTAAAAGGCTGTTGTATGTACGATGTACTGTGTTAAATTAACTAAGGAAGGCTAATGAATACTTGTTTTGTTTTTTGTTCTTTTTAATGAAGTTTCTCATGATTATTTTAGCCTTCCAAACTATTCTTTTTTTTTAAATAACCTAGAGGCTGGGTATTGTCCTGAAATTATCCCTCCAAGTGAATTACATTAAAACTGTTGAAATCTGATCCCCATATTGCTGTTAAAGAGGTGGAAATGGTTACATCAAATAAAGACAGCTGTTTTTGAAATTTTTGATAGGAAAATTGGGTGTGGACAGAGGGGAATACTTATCTCTTTTTTCCTCCTTCCTCATCAGGACTGAGACTGAAAGCACTTTGGCTTGTCAGGCTTAATCAGAATGTGTTGATCCATGGTGGTTGGCAGTACTTTTCATTACCCTGAGGGCTACCTTTAAGTGAGGTGCTTCAGGTCTCCTTCATGTTCTATAGCCTGACTTCTTAATAAAGCTATTACTAAGGCATGGAGACCTCTCTTTCTAGACCTGGATGTGACGAAGCACTGGATGTAGCCCTGGTGCAGGCTGCCCAGAGAGGTAGTAGAATCTCCTTCTCTGAAGTTTTGAAAGCTCACCTGGACATGTTCCTGAATGATCTGATCTAGGTGGACATGCTTTAGCAGGGAGATTGGAATAGATGATCTCTAGACGTTCTTTCCAACCCGTATCATTCAGTGATTCTGTATGACTATAATTGCAGAGTGCGCAGTTATGTGTCTTTGATGAATCAAAGTACTGTCTCTACAAAGAGCTCAGCACTGAATGCTTCTGTTGTTATACTTGTCTGCACAGGATGCTACCACGAGCAGTTTCTATAAAGACTTAATATACATGGCAATTAAGAGCTCTGAAAATGGCAACATCATCAGTGCCAGAAAGATAAGAAAGTGTAGTGAGTAGGCATTTGTACAAATAGTCTGTAACTTTGAATCCAGAGGTGCTGAAACTCCCCCAACATCAATTCTCCTTCTAATGGCATGGAAGAAGAGAAATTTGATATGATAAAAAAAAAAAGAGGGAGACAATTTGGTTGATCTTCCCTTCTGTGCTTCAGAATCTATCATGAGTTTAAAAGAGCCTAACTAGTCCTTTGCCAGAGGCTGGGGCATTTGGAGAAAACTTTTTCTTCAACATAGTTTCTCTTGTTAGAACATCAAATAAAGGAGTGGAAGGGATCTCTTTAGGTCCTTAACTCTGCTTGTATCATAGAGTTGCCTTTAAGAACTTAGAGTTCCATCATATAGATGATTAATTAAGTTATATTTTTATAGTATGAAATTCTTTTCTCTGACACAATATTTATGCTACACAGTAGACACTCCAAAACTGCATCTGTTTTTAACAAAAAGTCTTTTAAAGAGGTTTTACATCTATCTATCTATCTATCTGAGATATATTTTTAAAGCCACTTTTAAAATAATCTCAGATGCTGCTTATATAACGAATAGGACTGTGTTTAGAGGTCAAATAGGAAGTTTTATCACATTGTTAATGTTTTCTATTTTGCAACACATTTTTTTCAGTTTTTATTTTTCAGTTGGAATGGACCAAAGGAAATGAAAACACAGACATGTACATATACCTGACTCAGATGATATTTAATGTCTTTATGTTCTTTTCCATTCACAGTCTCTAATATTTGATGAAGTTGACCTGTCAGATGCCAGCGTAGCTGAATCGAGCACAAAGAATGTCAACAACAGCTTCACGGTATGGAACCATTATAATACTGGGCTTGAAAGCTGGGGATATGCTGTTACTAAGAAAATCAGGAATCCTCTGAATTGCTTCGTATTTTCCTCTATTTGGGATTAAAATGGTATAATGCAGTAGAACAATATCACATCGGCTCTTGATAATTTGTTTTCTGTGATTTTCATGATTTTCAGAAATTAGAGTGTTAGGTAATAGTTGCTTCAAAACGTGCTGATACAAGGCATAAAAATTTACCAAGAATCTGTACTTCATTTGTACTTACTATTAGTACAACTTGGCTTTTTCCTGTAGTTTGTCTTTGAGATGATATGCTGTATTGATTCAAATGTAATTATGTTATTGTTTTAATGTCTTATAATAACATTTTTTATTCTCTGTCATATTTCACTTTTTTGTTGCCAATCGTATCCCTATACATTTTCAAGTCATGTGGAAAAGCTGTCTTCACAGTTGTACCTTCATTCTGATATTGATATAAGAAACAAAGAATATTCATAAATCCTTGTTTCTATAAGTTCACAAGTGTGTCTTACACAACATTGTTGCCATTTATTGTTCAACTGCTTTGTTGGGACTAAGTGATAATGTTTGACACAGTTCTTCTGCTGATTCTTTACCTCCAGGAAAGTAATTTCTTTTATAAAGAAGTAACTAGAAATAATATTGTGAGTAAAGTTGTCCTTCCAAAGGTCTTGAGTTCTCTTGCTGACTGCAAGCAATGTCGTAATTTTTCTTAACCTACTCCTCTCTAAGTTGACCAGCGACAGGGAGGGAGTGGGTTGACACCACGTCAAAGGAAATTCACGTTGGAAGTTAGGAAAGAGTTACTCACAGAGACAATGGTTAATCACTGGAACAAACTCCACAGGGAATTGGTCACAGCAGCAAGTCTGTCAGAGTTCAAGAAGCATCTGAGTGATGCTCTTGATCATATGGCCTAGTTTTAGGTAGTTCTGTGAGGAGCAGGGAGATGGACTCTATCCTTGTGAGTCCCTTCCAACCTAAGGTATTCTGTGAGTCTATGATCTTGGTATAAATTAGTGTGGGAAGATAAGTGGCTTTTCCATTCTTTATTTTTTCTTATAGTGTTTAGTGTTTTGGTATCCTATAATAATCTCTTAGGCCCACTTGGTATCTCATTCTTCCCCAAAGGCACATTTTGTATGTGGTATCAAGACTCCTGGGGAAGATGGTAGTAAAAAAAGAAACGTCAGGGGCTACAGCTTTAACAGCTTTAGAGACACTTATTTGTTTTCTTTCACATCCTGAGTAATTTATGGCAAACACTGTTCTCTCTAAGCAGTCTTCAAATTAATTTTGAAAAATTATTTGGATTTATAGCTCTCTTGGATTGAATCGAGTGGGGGTGTGACTGTGAAATATGGTAATAGTCGTCATCTTGCTTAATCTTTTGGCTTTTTTCTTTGTGTTTGCCTAACTCAGTCTCCCAGCAACACAGCTCAGTGAAGTAAGACATTTCTGGCCTTGCCTGCGCACTGGTTTGGAGTCGAGTGGGGGTGGGTAGTTAGCTTTCCAGCAATACTCCTTATAAATAAAAGGAAACATTTTGTTTGCTTCCCTCCCTCTTCCCTTTTAAAAAAGATAATCCAGCTTTGCTACAAGTTACCTTTTTTTTTTCCCTTTAAATTCTCTGTCCTCTCTTAGAATGTTCTTTGTTAAAAAAGCAAAAATGGAATTGTTAACTTTAGCTTTCTCTAGTTAATGTACTCCCCTTGTTTCTTTGTCCCCCAAAAAAAAAATTAATGCAAAATTATGTAGATAGAGTGTACACCAAATGACCAGTTTTTCCAGGAAAACATGTATTTTAAAATGTCCTTTTTTTTTTTTTTAACTTTTACAAATCCTTTTGCCATTTCACATAAATCTCCCCTCTCCCTTTAATCTCCCACCCCCAGATTGTAGAAGCTACTAGTTTGCCTTCTTTTGCCCTTTCTAGTTTGTCTGTTTGGAGAGAGAGGTGTACATGTCAAGATTTTCCATGCTCTTTTTTTGGATAAAACTCAACTCCTAAAATTAGTCACAGCACATGGATTTAAGGCTGAGCTTATTTGTAATGCGCATGCTTGCAGAATGTTCTATGTAACTAAATATCAGTGTTTATTCACTAGCATTACTTTTGCTTTCTTACTACAAATAAATTGAGGTTAAGGGGAACGTTGAGATAGATAAGTATTTGCTAATTAAAATGAGAAGCTGCTAAACTTAAATCAGCTCATCTATTTCTTTTTTTTCCTTAATTGCTGATGGTATTAGTTTTCAATGTGCAATCCACTCCTTTCTAGCAAATAGCTCCTAGTAAATAGTGGACAAGCTTGCACTAAAATGCCTTTTAATACATTATAGGTGTTTTGTAGTTCTGAGCATCCTCATCCAGATCCTATTAAATAAAGGAAAAGGTGTCCCTTGTCTGCAGAGTCTTTATATGAGATCCTCAGGGCTGGATTCTTCCTACTTGCTTATTCGGTAGCAGTCTTCTAAGTCCATGGGAAGAGAGAGAGGTGATTCAAGAAGCCAATTCAGCCCATCAAAGATTTGCATCACCCTCTCCATCAGCTGTATCAAGAGCCCATGGGGGTTTTGCTTACCCCATGCCTGCACTTCAGTTGTGTGAGTGGACGTTGAGCCCTTGTAATGGGGTTAGGTACTCTGCTGAATGTTTTTTCCATAGTGATTTGCCTCTGCCTCAGAGGATGGCTTATGCTGTCTCAGCACAACCAGAGAAGTGTGGTTGCATGGCATGCTACCTCTTCAGGGATGAATCAGTCTCCTATCCTCATTGCACACAAGCAGATAGGGCAGTGACCAGTTCTACTGTGAGTTGTAATTCCTTATGGGTTTTGGTCTGCAGGGGTGAAAGATGGCCTGTTGATATCTCAAGTGTTTTTAGAAAAACCTCTTCATTATTCTCAAAACGAGACTAAATGAGGCTGAATAGTGCTCTCCAGCATGCAAGCATGGGCTTGTGGAACATTGGTAGTAAGCTTTTATTCTAATAGTTATAAGCAATAGGATTTTTAAATATGAAAATGGTTTCTGAACAGGTATATTCAATTAATGAATTCCTCAGGGCAACAGAGGTGATTATGAATTGTG
The DNA here is from genome assembly GCA_013401255.1 of Urocolius indicus. Classification (NCBI taxonomy): domain Eukaryota; kingdom Metazoa; phylum Chordata; class Aves; order Coliiformes; family Coliidae; genus Urocolius; species Urocolius indicus. The sequence goes on from WBNH01001008.1 coordinate 423,555, forward strand.
ATTTAAAAGGAGATTTTGACAGGTTAGCTTTTGGCTCAGGTTTTCACCTTTGCCTTTTAATGACGAAGAACTGATACACGTTGATGAGGGAAAGAATGTGTAGATGTTAACTTTGCTACCTTTCAGTTGCTGAGCCACATAAATGTATAAAAAGCCCTGGCTTATTATAAATCTATCCCAAAGTCTCATGAAAAATGCACAGATGTCATGTGGCAGCATCTATATTTAATCCATCCAAACTTATGTTTGAAGCATTTAATTTAATTATGGACTTTTGTGGTAAAAGTGACAGAAAATAATAGTTCTAGGGTAGAAGTGCTGGCTTTGAGGCATTACTTCATATCACTGTCTTTAGACATTTGATTTGGGTTAGGTCAACTCTAGTGCATCTTAAGAATTACATAAAGCCATAGACACTCAATTTTTTATTATATGTATATTCAAAAAAGTGAAAATCCTGTCTAGATTAATTCTGTTATCTGATTGCATCTGAAATTAACAGAGGAAATAATTTCACTGTCATTCTGGAAGATGCCCCCCAGGAATAGGAGAATTAATGTAGTAGATGATACTCAGGATTGGTGTTCAGCTTGGACTAACTTCAGGGTGGGACTCACTGTTGGGTTTATAGACCAATAAATGTAGCTACCTAGGATAAGATTAATAGCTCTTTAAAATAGGTTCCTGTAATTGCTTGATTCAGTCTAGACTCTAATGATTATTAGTAATTCTCCCTTTAGCTGCCATAGGATCTTTGTCATCCAAGACACCTAAAAGGTAGACCCCCGCATTCAGATTTCTGAATCAGGTGCTCAATCAAGTACTTTTTGTTGAATATGCATCTTCTGAAAGTGGTCATGTTGAGAGGGAGGAAGCTGCAGTAGGCAGATCTTCTGTCCTGGAAAGCCTACTGCAATTCTTAGTAATTAGAAATTGGCTGGGAATGAGACTTTATATTCCAGCCAGTAATGTTGATTACTAGACCTTTGGGCATGCTTGCAAAAATGTTTAAGATGAGAAATTTTTGCTGATTTCTTGGCTTTAGAGATGCTATAGACCATATAGACCATAGAGTTCGATTATTTATTCTGTGGAAAAATACTTCCTTGGAGAACTCTTAACGTGCTGGGCATAGTTAAGTATTCCCACCTAGTGTTATGAGGCAAAGGTTCTGTTAAACCCATAAATGGTCTGGTCTTTATTACCTCTTTTTTGATTTGACTTTCCTAAGGTAAACAATCTTTGTAATCATTTTTCTGTACTCTTACTTATTTTTATTCTTATTATTCTGCAGCATCATCTTGTAGGTGAAGTGGCTAGTTTGGCACTCAGCACAAGTCATGGTTATTTGGACCATTTTGTAAATTAACTTTCATTTCCTTGTGAATCCCACATTGTTTGTTTTCTGTGACAGCAAAACAATATGCACTTTTTATCCTCGGTAATACTACAAAGATTCTTTTCCTGATAATTTGGAGCTGTCCATAGTTCATAAATACTTCTTCTGTGCCTCTGTGTCTTCTCTGTTTTTTTACTAATCTTGAACTTTTTCAGGTCACTGTACTATCTGTTTCATTTCTCACTTGGCCTATTCTGAAACATATCAGTAATCAAAACAGGAATCAAAATCAGCTAGGTAGTAAGACTTTTATGCTGCCTGTAAATGTTCCTGTATCTTTACTTTACACTTCTGTTGCAGTTCAAGAATTGTACCACAAAATTTTGTAAGATAATAAGGTGCACATTATCTATTAATCTTTTCCCATATTAAATATTCCTATTATTTCTTCTTACTTTTATTTGCAGCCCTTAGCTTTTTCACTGCATGATTGGGGGATAAAAATAATTGGTTATTTCAGGTCAATGATTGAACTAAAAATAATTGCCAGTCAGCCTGATATTGTAGCCTTTTTGAGCAGAAGTGCTTAACTGAGTTCAAATTAAAGGGATTGAATTTTTTTTTAAGGATTTTGTTTTTCATATTATAGAAAGAAAAAAAAAACCTAACATGAGTGACATTTCATCAAAGTTAGTCCTTGAATCTAATTTTATTGGAAAAAGTTTGTTCTCTGATTTCTGCTTTTTTAGTCAGGCATACCAGTTCACTTTGACCTGAAAGCATAGGTTTCTACTTAATATGTTTTTAAACAAATCTTTGTCCACTTGTTAGCTCTTTCCTTGATATTATATAAATTTGGCTAGATTTTGAAAAACTAAACATTTATATTTGCTGATTTTCCCTTGACCTATTATTTTTAGATGGTTCCATATTTTTCATAGGTTAGTGAGGCTAAAATACTCCATTGGAACAGCTGTACTTCAACTCTGATTAAGATTTAAATTGTTTTCTTCCAGTTTATATTGTTTTCTTCCAGAACTCTTGATTACCCTGTTTGCTATTCATCATTCTGTATGTAGTGTATCCTACATTTTGGCTGGGGATGTAAAATCTACTGGCATGTAATTTATGTGGAAGCAGCTTAAAGCATAAACCGGTTCTTTTCATCTTTGAATCCTCCCATATAGTTGCTGTTTTTAACGGGAAGTTGCCCAGTTGTACTGAAAACAGAATTTCAAGTTGAATATTATAACTGGTCCTGAAGGCATATTGCTTGTTAGCAGTTTCTTTCAGCCCTGCTGCTTCTGACATCAGTCAGCTCTCTGCTCACCATTCAGATTAGCTACCTCTAATTGATTTTAGAAAATTAACTTTTAATATTCACAATGGGCTTGAAAACAAAATGTGTTGCCAGGCTTTTGCAGTATGTTGCAGAGATATTGTTGCTGTCTTACATTTGGACTTATTTTGCTTCCTTTCTTGCCACCCAATTTTTTTTTCAGTTTTTATGGAGACTTCAGGAACTGAGAGAACTTCAAAGTTTCCTAACCTTTCCAAAGTCACATCAAGAGGAAATGAGCCTTTTCCCAAAGGACTTCATAACAGAATCACAGAATCTTAAGGGTTGGAAGGGACGTCCTTGGAAGGTCGTGTAGTCCAATCCCCCTGCCAGAGCAGGACCAGCTAGAGTAGGTCACACAGGAACTCGTCCAGGTGGGTTTTGAATGTCCCTAGAGGAGACTCCACAACCCATCTGGGCAGCCTGTTCCAGTGCTCTCTTACCCTCACACCTTGTATTTCTTTGGAACCTCTTGTGTTCCAGCTTATACCCATTGCCCCTTGTCCTGTCATTGGACATCATTATGACACCTGCCCTTTACATATTTCATCTTTGGGTTTGGGCACTCCAGTATTCTCTCTTTTTGTATATCAGAGACAAAGAGAGATACTCCCAAATCTAGGAATAATCATACTATTTTATTCCTATTTAATAATCTAACATCCATTCACTTTTATTACTGACCCTTAATTTGGCTGAAGTTCAGGATCTTGAGCCAGTGAAGGTATTTTTCTGATGCTGTTCCACTTGTTTATAAAATCCAGTTAACTGCCATTTGGTTGCAGTGGACATCACAAGATTGTTTCTTTACTCATAGCCTCAGGCCTCCTTCAGACACTATTCTGTGTCATTCCTTTTTGTTATTTATCTGATGGTCCCTCACCTAAGGGTTGCACTGACCTTTTCTGGGCTTTCCACTGCTTCTCTTTCACTGTCTTCCTTATTTCTGTAGTTTGGTGAAATCATGTTGCTACTTCTGTTTAGGAAATTCCTGGGATCATGGCCTTAACATTTGCATTCAAAGTTTTGGCTTGTTCTGGACTTGGGGTGGTTGCCTGTGGTTTGAGCTTTTGCTGAGCAAGCTTTTTTCACTGCTGTATTCTTGGCCTGCATGATTAAACTTTCTAGTTTACTCTGTGGGAATACTTTGGAGCACAGATACCTGCATTTTGTTTTCTTCTTTGTGAAAAACACATTTTGAGTAAATTTCTACTTACAGTCTCTGATGATTTTCCCTTAAAGGGAGATGCTCTTGGTTGACTTGTCCCTAAAATAAACCACAGGGACATGAATGGAAAAATATTTCTGTTTCTTGATTAATTTACTTAAAGCAGAGTTCAGTTACTTAAATGATCACAGTGTTGTGTGAAGATTCTTTAGTGTGCATGAACCTCTGCTACAGGTGCATCTTAACTCAATTGCATGCTAATTTTAATACTAATGTTCATAGGGATCGAGGTATGGATAATGAGCTTTTGTTGCTATTGTGAAATTATTTGTGTGAAGGAAAAACAGAAGAATCACTGAAATATGTACTGTCTGTGGTGCCATCCTTAGGATTCTTCTCAGCATATTTCACATCATATTTATCCTTTAGATGTGCAGTAATATCCTACTTATGGATACAATTTGAAATTTCCTGTGCATTCCAGTTAGGTAATGAAGGGAGATCAGACACATTTGCAGATGCCTTTATTTCAAATGCCTTTGTGAGTGAAATCCCATTCTCAGAAACGTGGCAATTTAAATTTTGCCTTTGGTGCTCTCAGAAAGGTCAGTGCATGGCACCATTTTAAGATGGGCAATGGTGTATTCAGACATTCTCTATGCCCTGTTTGCAGTCTCATGCAGGGCTGACAGAGATCCTGAAGTGACATCTGTGAAGACCTCAGAGCTTCTTCTTGTCTCTAGGATGAAAAATATGGCTGGAAACAGCCCAAGTTCTTGTGCTGGCCTCACAAGTGTGACTCAGCTTTGCAAGGGTACGTAACTCTTGGGATGGATTTAGTTTCTCCCTAGTTGTGAACTATCTGCTGTTTTGTACAGATGCTGAGAAGCCTCTAAATGATGAAGGCTGTTTGATGCTCTCAAGCCCTAGCAGTACCCAAACCACAGAAAGACAGGGGAAGTGCTGTGTATTCCATTTTGTTCAATTTTCCACTCAGATTTTGTGGTGGTTTTTTTTTTTCTCTATATTCAGACAGCTTAGAAACAAAACAAAAATTGAAATAGCAAATTAATATGCTGAAGGGAAAAAAATTAGACAAAAGCAATTAATGTGCACTTGTGATGCACTTAGGGCTTTTTCCTCCATTTAGCATTTGCTCATTTTCCCCTGCCCTCTGACAGTGACAAAAAAACGTAATGAAGCTGAGAGCTCTTTGGGTGTGACTTTCAAGTTTCAAGCTCCTTATCTCTGACTTGATGCACTGTCTCCCTTTCCCTAGAGTATCTGGAGACGTTGAAGCTTTAAGTTTCGTTATGAAAAAGCAATAAAGCATTTCAGCTGTGAGGCTAAAATCCATAGCTAAATCACTTGGGACTGAGCTATTACAAGAAAGCTGAACACTTTTCAAAAGAGGAAAACAAAGAGATACTTTTAAATATGACCATTCTGAGCTATATTGTACATTTTAGTTGTAGTTGCATTTGCCTAGAACTTGTTTTCCAGAGATTTTGAGCTTAAGCACATTTTTTTCACAGTAAAAGTATCTCTTTTTTTTTTTGCCTTTAATTTCTTTTATTTGTGAAACACAATAAAAAGATTTGCTTAGAATGAAATGCATTAAAAACATCTTTTGTTTCCTTGTCTGAACTCATGGTATAGCACTGGTGAAGCAATTGTGAACAGACACTGAGGAATGCCAGATTTTGTTCTTCCTGAAGTTTTACACTTCCTTATGCTCCGATGTTTCCTTCTTGCTTTAAAAATAGTTAAAATACCTGGAGAAACTATCCCTCTGTGCAGTTCCTGTATACCAAATCATTTTATAAACAAAGCAATTGGTGTAAACTTCAAATAAATTTCCTGTCACTAGTGAGCAAGGATCCTTGGCTTCGAGCAGCTGAATCATGTTTAAGCAGATATCTGTTATTACAGACAAAAAAAATACAGTCACTTACTGTGTTATTTTGTGTAACTTTGCCATTAAATATGTAACTAAATGTTTTCCTTTAAGCACAAAACCCATCACATCTGATAGACGTGTAATGAGCTGGGGAAGTCAGAGCTAAGGGCACAATAGTGTGAAGTAACATGCTAAACAAATCTTTATGTAAGGGCTTTAAGAAACGTTCAGGCCTTCCTTGAACTATATATAGCAGTTTCTAGTTTACAAGAAAGGTTTATTGGGTTTGCTATATTTAAATACCGATTTAAGATAAATTTCTAAGATTTTGGTCCGAAATCACAGAACTTTCCTTCCATGCTTCTTGTAACTGTCTTATTATAAAGCTGTACTTCTGCAGGATTAGTATTTTCCTCTTAGCAGTTGGTTGATGTTGGATACATGAGGTCAAATTTGAGGAACTGTAGGTTTCTGACAAAGTGACCTTTGTTGGATACTTTGTGCATTGTTTTACAGTTTGAAGCTGGACGCGTTGTAACTGGATTACTTGGTTTACCTGGATTCTGTTTTCTCAAAATCAGAGTGATTTAGGGGGTTGGAAAGGACCCTTCTGCAGAAGCAAGGGTGCCCAGGAGCATGTCCAATCAGCTTTTCGGTGTCTCTAAGGATGGAGACTCCACAATTGCCTTGAGCAACCTGTGACCCTCACACTAAGAAAGTGTTTCCTGATGTTCACAGCGAGCTCCCTGTGTTTCAGTTCGTGCCCATTGCCTGTCAGCTTGTCACTGGGCACCACTGGAAACAACCTGGCTCTGTCCTCTTTGCAATCTCCCTTCAAGTATTTACATCTACAAATTGGATCCTCCTGAACCCTCCGATCTTCAAGATAAGCAGCCACAGCTCTCTCAGTCTCTCCTCATATCTCAGATGTTTCAGTCCATCATCCTTTTGGCCTTTCTTTGAACTGAGTGGAGTATGTCCATGTCTCTCTTATACTGAGTAGCCCTGACACAGTACTCCAGATGTCGCCTCACTAGTGCTGAGTAGAGAGACATTATCACCTCGCTTGACCTGCTGACAACACTCCTTCTAATGCAGCCCAGGATACCATTTACTTTCTCTGCTGCAAGGACACTCACTGCTGTCTCATGTTCAATTTGTGTCCAGCAGGACACTCAGGTACTTTTCTGCCAAGCTGCTTTCCAGCCAAGTGGTCCCCGGCATGTACTGGTGCCTGAGGTTGTTCCTCCCATGGTGCAGGTTTTTCTCCTTGTTGAACTTCATGAGGTTCCTGCCAGCCCATTTTTCCAGCTTGTTGAGGTCTGTCTGGACGGCAGCACAACCCTCTGGTGTATCAGCTGCTCCTCCCGTTTTTGTGTCTGTGGAAAACTTGCTGAGGGTGTACTTTGCCCCATCGTTGAGAGGTCTGGGCCCAGTATTGACCTCTGGAGTACGCTGCATGTTAATGGCCTATAAATACACTTTATGCACTTATCACGAGCCTTTGCGCCCAGCTATTTTTATTCTACTTCACTGTCTGCTCATCTAGTCCGTGCTTCTTGAACTTTTCTATGAACGTCTTAGAGATAGTGCTGAAATCCTTACTGAATGCAAAGTGAACAACTCATCTACCAAGGCAGTCTTTTCATCATAGGTTATCAAATGGGTCAAGCACAACTTTCTCTTGGTGAATCTGTGCTGACTACTCATGATCACTTTCTTGTCCTTCATGTGCCAAGATGTATTCTGGGCAGTGCTCCTTCATTTTTGTTACATGTGATATAAGCAAGGCCATCTAAATTGCCCAGGCTGGATTCTACTGCAGAGTGAAGTCAGAATAGACCTCATACCTGGTTTTGTGATGTAACTGCTTTTGTCCTGCATTTTAGTTAAACCCACTTGTCCAAGTGGTACAGGAGATGCTGTTTTGGACTAACCCTTTTCTTCCCTCTTCTATGAGTTTTTGTCATGGGGGCCACATTACTTCATTACTTGTGAGCTTGGCAACAGTGAAATAGGAGAAGGCCAGCAAAAAGAGGGAAGCAACATTTTAGTGGAGTAGACAGAGTTAAGTGTTTTGATTATAAATTCTGTATTGTACTCAGGCAAATTTAATAGCCATTTATTACTTGTCTTGCTTTTAAACCCTCCACTCCCTCTGTAACTTATACTTTTGCCTGGCTTGACTCATCTTGAAAAATAATCCTGACGACTCACCATAAAGCACCAACTGCACCTTTGACAGCCACAGTACAGTTGAAATTTATTTAGTATTCTGAATCCAAGAAATTAGAGTACTGTAGAGAGCTGCCCAACTGTTAGCACTGTAGTTTTTTGCAGGCAAGTTCTGGTAGTCACATGAGCATCTGTGACCCCAGCAGTCTACTTCCACCACTGTGGTGGACCGGTGCTTTCATCTGTCGCATTCATATGGACACACCTGCATGAGGACAGGAAATCGAGGGGCAGACAGAATGCAAGGGAGGTATAACGTCATCGTAGTTCTTGTTAGAACTCACCCACCAACATCTAGAAGCACAGAGAAGTTACCTGGCATTAAGTCTATTATGCTCATGCCCCAGGCATCATATGCAGTCTCTGGGAGGAGAAGGGGTGGGAGTGCTTTCTCTCTGTATCACCCTATCTTCATTAGTTCCTGAAAGATAGTTTTAAAATATCTGTTCAAAACCATTTCCCTGCCTGTTTTGGATTCTAAGCGATGTTTCTACATTACTAAGTCAATTCAAGATTGACCATACAAAGTGCTATTAGTGTAATGGCTGATAGTAGTTTAGAGCAGCAGAAGGTGCCTTAATGTGAATATCATGTTGCAGGAAGCAGGGTGCTTTACAATAGATGCTGTGTTGCTGCTGAGATGTAGACCATTATTTTCCTGATTAGCAAATGTAATGTCTGCATTTTCCTTTGAATCGGTACAGAAATGTAGCCACCAAGCTTTGAGAACTCTGTTTTCTTATATATTGCTGATATGACAAATTATGTTAAAAATTAGGCAGTCTGCTTTAATTGAACTCTATGATTTTATTTTACTGATTGTAATTTTAAACTCATTGACTTTAAGACATACAAAATGTTATCCGTAAAGTTACCACCTTTGAAAATGGAAGTGCTTTCAAATTTATACTATATTTTCATAGACATTTACATTGGCAATTTAATTTCCTTTCAAGATGTTAAGCTTGTTCATAATAGGTGCTGTCTGGAAGAAAAATTGCAGTAGTGGCCCAAAACTCAACTGTGTAATTTTCACCTAAGTAATTTCCAGATGCGTATGTACATACATACATATGAGCATCTCTATATTTTTACAAGCCAAATTATCCTAGTGTCAGTAGTGTGTGAAAATTCCAATTTATTGCAAGACCTGTGGGGTAGCAGACCTCTTGTTGTTTCCTTCATTCCCCACTCAAAGCACCCCCTATTCTTCAGAATATAACAGGAACATTATCACAGTAATGGGCCATTTTTTCTTCCTGTCTCCAAACATTCTTTATTCCCTATGATGGTTTAGGAGATGTGTTGTTTGCCTTCAACTTTTAAGGCTATATATGCTTACTCTTTCCCTATGCCTACTGTTTTAAAAGCTGCCTTCTTCTTTTTATTCCCACTACGTCAATTTCATTACTTTGCAATATACTGCAGTACCTGGCTTTAATATCTCTCTCTTCCAAAAATCAGCAATGACCTCTTCTTGGCTACTTGACAATTGTGAAAATTTTCAAAGTAACTTAATCTTCTAAATTAAATCTGCTCATTTTTTCATTTTGTTTTGTTTTAAGGCCTTTTGTCTGTCTTCATCTGTCTTGTTTTGTCTCATGCTTTGTCAGCATGTAAACCATTAGCACCTGAGTTCCTCAGAGATTTAAGAATTTTCTTATGTTACCTCAGTTGTCTTCCAGCAGTTACTGTGACACTTCCTTTGTCATTGTGTTATACAATTTCTTCTTGTCTGTTGAGTTTAGCATAATCAGAGAGAGATATAATTAATCATTTTGGGAGCAGTGATTTTTTTTAAAATAAAAGACAGTATGTGATAGAAAAAAATAACCTGACTTTGGTCAGTTGAAGAAATGATGAAAGACTTTGAATCTTGCAATGAGATAAGATTACTAGTAAAATCCAGATTTACATGCCTGGAAAATAGATTTCAGGACAATTAAATACATTTTAATTCTGATTGTCGGCATACAGGTTCAGCTATCCTTAATGAAAGCACTTGAAGCATTCTACTTAACTTAGTTAACCATAACTTTCTGTAAGCATCTGTGAGAAAGCGTGCCTTCTGTGTAAATGCAATTAAGAAGATAGAGGAAGTCATTCTCAGTTTAGAACAAGCAAGAACAGCTATCCTGAGTTAGTGTAAAGCTCATAAAACCATACTGAGTCAGTAGCAGTAGCAGGTATTCAAGAAAGGATTATAAGCAGCATAATAGGTACATAGTGACTCTTCCTCTTGTGTAACTTCCCAACTTTCACTCAAGGAATTTGGAAGACTTGTTAAGTTGAAGGTTTTGGATTTTGTGTTTTATAGTTTATGATGCATCTATTCATGATGAATTTGTCAAATAACTTTTTTAGACATTTCTGCTTCTGGTCACCTCAACATCCTTTGGGATTACTTTTCAGGTCTAAATAATATGTTACATTTAGGAAAAAAAACCCATTTTTTGCTATTTGCTGATAATTTCCTCGGTTCCCTGAGTTTTTATGTTACGTGAAACATCTAATAATCAGAGTACATCTTCTCTTTGATTTTCTACACTGAAGTAGGTGAGAACCTAAATAGACTGCTAAATTTTTTATTTAAGAAAAATTCCAAGTGTTGTTGCTAATTTTTGCATATAATGCATTTTGTCTTTTTTTCATGTTATCTGAACACCTTCTTGAAGTTTGTTAATATGTAAATAAAAGAGAATGAGTAGTTCAATCATCATGTTACAGATGCTCAATTTCCAAAAACAAATGTCTTTCAACTTTCTACTTTATTTTCTTGGCACTGATAACAATCGGTTCCACATTGTCCGTATGTAATTTAACTTTTAGACTGTTGAAATGCTATGAACTTTTATGAAGTCTATTGTGCTCTGAATTTAACAAGGAATTGGGATATGGGAATTTCTGGTATATTTACTTACATCAGTTAGCAATGGTCAATTACGTGATTTGGTTGCCAAAATGAGTGGGTAGTACCTTTTGAGATGGTCTTTTGTGTCTCACCTGGCTTGTTTGTAGCTGCTGTTTTGTGTGTTATGGTCCTCTGTCTCATTTACCTGCCCTGTGCTGATGCTTCGGTTACCAAAAGGCGTATCCATTGGCACTAGACAATGTGAACAACAGAACTAAGGCCTTGATTTTGGGAGATGAGAGTGGGGGGATTCACTGGGAATATCTGTCATTAGTAGTACTAAAGACTATAAATTAATATTACTTGAAAAGATCAAGATTGTCAGGAGTCTTCAGCAATAAACGCAGCAGTTGTTGCTTAATGTCATTTCACAACATCTGGTTACAGGTTAACATCAGTAATAAGCGTGGGGGATGGACAGATGCAAAGGGCCGAGTTTTGAGTGGACTTGTCCTGGCTTAATCAATATTTTAATGTCGTGCTGTATAATAGGAAATAATCTGATGGATGTATTTGCCAAAATAAGATTTCTGAATCCACTGAAACCTGGAAATTCCAGCAGAATGCTGATTGTTGTTGGAGCCAGAGTCATATTATGATTTAATGGCTTTTTTGTGCTTCACTTGATGACCTGGACTAGAAAAACATTTTGAAGTAATAAAGCGTCTGTTTGGCTCCAAACTAATGAGAGAAGCATTGCTCTTTGCATTAACTGTTCTTTAGGAAGAACTGTGGAGAGCTACTAATAAACCTTATTAAAAAGCTTAAGCAAGATTGAAGGAAATACAAAACAGAGAAACTATTCCATTCCATGGGAAGTGAGTACATTAAAATAAAAAGGTGGAGGAGGGGAAAAGCAAGCCCAAGCCCCAGGGTTTTTGCCTCCCCTCCATGTGACTTGCAGCTTGCTGCACTTCAGTTCCGTTGCCTCTGAGATATGTTAAAGTGCAGCTCGGTTTAATGAATAAGTGGATAGGACAAATCAAGGCTAGAGACTATTTACAGCAGAGATTGGGTAAGTAAATGCAGCTGTGGATAAGGATTTACTAATAATGTGTAAATGTTACAATATCTAGTCTGTAGCGTTTAAAACAATATTTGGAGGTATCATTTTTGGTAGTCCTTTGTTTTACTTAAGTCATTGGCAAGTGTGGGTGGCACCTACTATGTAACAGATTCAGGCTTAAGATTGATAAAGGATTAAATTTTATTTTTTCAGACTTTCTATAACAAAAAATAACTTTCCTTAATTCCATGTACTTATTTTGTTTTAAATTCTTTGCTATGTAACTAACTGCTTTGTCTATTTTAGTGCTCTGCTCAAAATAATTTCAGTGGGAGTTAGCTGATAGTTTCTGGTGCCTTCCTGTTATTTTAATTATTTTTCTACTGGTGAAGGGAGAGGGGAAAACAGCTTATACTCTGAACCTCCTAGATACAGTATTTTCAGGTTTCTAGAATCCAACTCTAGACCACTGAAAACTCCCCAGCATCAACTTGTTCCAGCAATTCATTCCACTACCCTAGTAGGATATGATTGCAGCTGTTTGTTTTTGTTCTCTATCTTTTTATAAAGATTTGTATGTATTCTTGTACTGATTTTCATATAGAAAGTTCTATTTTAAATGTATGTATGTTTAAATTTGTGTAGATTTAATAAACAAGATAGGGAAATATGATGAAAGTTTTTGTTGTTAAAGACTTAGAGGCTTTTGATTTTGATGTGCTTTTATCTTTAGCAACTGGAATGGACCTTGCAGTTGCTATAACACTGTTATGAAATAGAATTGCAGTCTTAGTCAATTAGTAATTTCCAGAATGGCTGTTTTAGCTTTTTCAGTGCCTACCATTTGAGTATTTAAATCTCAGTGCATAGATGAACTGAGAAGGGGGAATGATCAGTATAGATTGTAAAGACCTATACCGAAGCCCAATTTGATTCTTGGAGCTGAGAAAGGAAAAACAAACTACTTTGTTGTTGATAGTTTACTAAAGAAAATAATTTTAAGCATTTAATGTCTTATGAGCTAGGGAGCATTTTCCTTTTGCATCATCTCACAGGAAAGAGTTATATTAAATATTACAGTATCATGATTTTTGCTATCTGGGTTAATCAGAATGTGTTATCTTTTTCAGATAATCACTCCATTTAGGAGGCTAATATTGTGTGCTGAGAATAGAAAAGAAATGGAGGACTGGATAAGCTCTCTGAAGTCTGTTCAGTCCAGAGAACACTATGAGGTAAGTTGACATCCCTCTCGGTGCAAGCTGTCATAGCTCAACAGATAAAGCTACAGGACACAGAACTGGGGTATTCACCTTCCTTAGTGTGAAAAGTGTGTGTAATGTCAGAGTCAAGCTCTCATGATAAGACCTTTACTAGTGAAATAAGAGCTTATTGTCACACTTCGGTTTAGAAGTTTGGAGGGAGAGCAGTCTAAATACTGTTGGAGAACACTTTTGGTGAACGTTGCATTGTTGTCCCCTGTAACATGGAACCGTAGGTAACTTCAGTCACTGTAGCTCTGTTCTGTACTTGCAAATTTGTCTTAACTTCTCCTTTACTAGACCGCACAGTTTAATGTGGAACATTTCTCAGGGATGCATAACTGGTACGCCTGCTCCCATGCCCGACCTACCTTCTGTAACGTGTGCAGAGAGAGCCTCTCTGGAGTCACTTCTCACGGCCTGTCTTGTGAAGGTAAAATAAATGCTTTCTTCCCCGTTTGTATAACGCTGCATACGTAGATGGATGGCTGGAAGTTTAAGACAAGTAATGATTCTGAAACGAATGAGCAAGAAAGAAGCCTGAAGGGAGAAATCTATTCACTAGAGTGACTTTCTTTTGGGCAGAGAGACTAATAATGATCTGGCTCACCTTCCTCGTGCTCCAGGTGCCTTTTTCTAACTCATGTCAGTAAAATGGTTCCTTCTGCTGTAGCAACCAGTTTTGAATATGCTGGGTAGATGGTTTGCAAGAAAATATAGGATTTATTTGATTTGCCTTTAAAAAATGTGAAACAAAATCGTTTGCAGAATCAACATTCCTCAGGAAAAAAAATAAATCATGATAGTTTCTACCTCAAAATCTGGAAATATTCATAACACTTTGTTCAGCACTATGACCTCTTCTCCTCAATTCTTGACCGCTTCTGTTGCTGCTGCCTGATCCTGCTCTTCAGGCAGGACAGATGAGGATAGATTTATTGCTTTAAAAATTTTGTTGTGCAGTGAGGGGGAAGAGATGTAGACACATTTGCGTTTTGATAGGGCGACAGATGAAATGCAGCACAAAGAAAAAGATGGTGTGGCTAAGATTTCAGCTTTCATTTTCTCTGGAGAAATAATATTTCACAAACAAATATTTGTAAAAACCCTGAAACAACTTATTTATTTTCTGCTGCAGGTTCTGTGAAAAAGTGGTAATATGTCTGCTTGCAGAAAATAAAACATCCATGTGACCTTATGATAGGTATATTTAATGTAGAGATATTTAATTACAAAATGAACTAACTGTCAAGAAAAGAGTTAGAGTTACACCACTCAATACTTGATTTTTTTGGATGCATGTTACCCAACTGCAAATGCATTTCTGTTATTGATGCTCTTACAATACTTGAGATCTGAGTGCAATAACGTGTATTAAGGAAATCTTACAAAGGAAACATTAACCCACTGTCCTGAATTGTCCGTGCTTTTAATGTAGCTAAATGGTGCAGTTGCCAAGAAACAGGATGAACCCATTTCATAGAAATTAGAAGTAGCATAGTTACTTCCAGCTTCTCTGGTGAATATTTTCCATGGCGTATAAGTAGTATTGAGAGTTCTAAGGAAATTATGGTATTTTCAATGTCTGATACTGGCAGATGGAAGTATCATGTGCTTAACTAAAATGCAGTTGTATTGCCTCTGTGAACAAATACTGTTATATTTGCTCAGGCAAAGGAAAGGACAGACTTCTTTCCTTTCATAAAGAATTTATCCTTTCATAAGTGAATATTGTAACTACTTTAAAAGTCTCTTTAGCAAGAATTATTCTTGTGAGATTGTAAGTGTAAATAGTTACAGTTCATAATTGTGTTTTTTCAGAGTCTTATTTGGTTCTAAGTATGGCTTTAATTTTGAAGGCGTTGGTTTTAACTTTATATTAAGAAAGTTTCCTCAATTTCCAGCTTTGGACTTTGACACCTTTCTGCATAACTTATTACAAATTAATGCTAACATTCAGCAATTTTCACAAATGACTCATTAAGGTAGTTTGGATTTGCTTTCACTGGTCCACAGTTTCACAAATGTGTATGACCTGGGTTGATTTAGATGTAGATACTATGACATTCTTTTATCTATTAATAAGTTTACCTCCTCTTACTTCTTAGGTACTAGTTTATATCTCTTTATTTTTTTATGTGTTTGTTATAATAAAAGGAAAACTTTAATTATGCAGCTAATGAAATCATTTGACAGTGGATTCTTTTACCAGAATACTTATATTTTGTCCCATATTCTGTACACCTGGAAAAACCTGTCTTAACCAACCTTAATTTCTTCATCTAAGAAGTGTATTTTGCTTTTTCTCTGAAGTACTTGTGTGACTGAGTTCATATTCACTTGCTTCTGCCATGTGCACTTGTAACTCATATCACCATATATTTTTTAATGTACCTTGTGTTAGCAAGATACACTGTTTGAGGAGATGATATGGAGTCTTAACATTGCCCAGACGTGTTTTGTGCTACTTTTTTCTCATTACATCTTTAAAAAAAGCTGTTTAAATATTCATGCCTGGCACCTGAAACTTCCATCACTGCTTTACACTGAGAATCCATTTATATCTACACTAAATTCAATCATTGTGTGGTCATTGATTCCAGGCTACTCTATTATGTCTTGTCTTGAGAAGCGTGAGAGGCTTCTTCTCAGGAGATACTGGAGCTCTTCATCCTCTTAGTGGTTTGGGTTACTGGCACACCAAGTTATCTTGAAAGTGGCTGAGAGGGTTTGTACTCTTTGTGGTCTGATTCTTGACTCTTAACTGTAGGTAAAAATGAAGATAAATATTTTATTCTCCTAGACCTATGGGTCTGCAGCAGCTCTGCACAACTGTGTTTTTCAGCCTGACTGCAAAACAAGCCTCATTTCTTTTGGAGATAAGATGGATGCCTTCTTTTTTTCAGAGCACCTTCAGTAGCCTTTGGCAAAGATTGACCAAGTTAATTGCAGGCCACCCATCAGGTATTCCTGTAACTTTTGTAAAACCCAGTGTAGGAGAAGAGCATATTTTAAATACTTTATCTTTGCTAAGGAAAAGACTGTAGTGTGAACTTCTGTCTTTTTTCAAGTCAAACAATCACTGTGTATATCAAACTGGAGATGTAAATTCATATCAAACCAGACTTCATTCTTTCTACTGTACATAAAGCCATTAAAAAATATCATGCAGTCCTTTGAGATACAATACTGTTCTTCCCACAGGTTCTTTCTTTTGTGCCTTCTCAAAAGATAATCTACTTTTCAAATATTGTCCATGTGTTGAGTTGCTCTAGCTAGCTCTAAGGGACTGATCTCCACAACATTCATCCAGAGTCTTTATTAGGACAGAGAAGTTACAGGAGGTTTTTTTGCCTTGTTTTGGAAATTACTCAAAGCTAGCCTAATCAAGTAAGGCTTTTGTTCTCCATGATCGACAAATTTTTCTCTTATACAGATTTTAGCTTACTGTGTGCTCAGGAATCAAGCTCTAAGATGTTGTCAATTAAACACAGGGATGCATGGAAAGTTTAGGCAAAGAAACCCGAAGAACTATAGAACATGATCTACAGAAACTCTTTCAAAACTCTGTAGCCTCAGTTACTCTGTATTAATATCACATTTCTATGCAAGTCATTGCCAGTGGAACACTGCCTTTATGATTATTCTCAAAGATGTATTTCTTCATGTAGTGTTTTCATTATCACAACCAAATCTTGATTGTTGAATATCAAATATACCTAAAAAGCTGGAGACTGCAGATTAGATGAGATGAGATGCTCTCTTCTCTGATGAATTGCACAAATAAACAGCACTGAAAGAACACTTCAGGATCATGAAGTCCAGCAATAAGGAAATACTGGGATTAAATTGCCTCTGCAAATGTACTTTGTGTACTTAGTCTTTTTTCATTATGATTTTTTTTTTCCCCACAAAACCTTGTTCTTACCCAGTGCATTGTGTATTATACATACTCAACTTGGGTAATCATTGTTTCCAGGATTTTTGCTGCATTTTGTACGCAGGCTGGAGAGTGAATAGTGAATGAAGTGGTCAGAAACAGAAGGGATGGTGACTGTTAAAGAATTAAGTGGTAATAGAAAACTCTGTCCTGTGACATTGTATCACACTGTGCCCCTCTAAAATTCTGGGAAATCACTTGAATAAGATTTTTAATCAAATCAGTAGTTGTGTGTTGTTTATAATGTAGGACCTGTATCACAGAAATGCTGAGTTTTCTGTAACTGCAGAAACCAGTTGAAGCTGTTCTGAAGTTGCTGATACTTTGAAGATACATAATATTGAAAAAAGGTCTTAATTGTAGTAGTAGTGTAATAATAGTAATAATAATTATTATAATTATGTAAATTTTAAAGGCCACAAAGAAATGAATGTTGATGTCTAAAAAGCAATATTAACTTTTGGTAAATAAGTTGAAAATGAATAAGTTGAATGAATAAGATGAAAATGAATAAGTTGAAAATTATTATGAACCAGAGTATGGCACAGCTGTATACTTAGCAAAAAAACACCTATTGCACAGAATGCAAAAAGTATATGATCATATAACTAAATACTTTCCCACCTGCATATGGAAACTATATTTCAAAGCTATATGGCAAAGTTATGTTGTATGAGTTACTTAACTTTGTAGTACTTGATGTTGTAATATGAGTATTCATTTAGCACTCTGTAATATGGAAGAAATATTTAGTTGGGTGAAAACAGTAAAAAAATACTAATAAACTGCTGAATTTTTATCCTTTACGACATAGACAAAAGTTTCAAATCAGTGAAGTTAGGTTGCTGTTTTCACGTGAGTCACTCCATTTTCATTGTGGCATGTCCATCTGTCATGTGATAGTATTCTTGGAAACAAATCAGCAGATTTCTTGGAATACTTGAAGACAAATCCTTCTGTCTTGACAAATTAAACTGCAGATACCAGCTCAGGGATCTTCAGATCAGTTTCAAAACCTTGACTTTGGTCTTTCAAATTGGAAGAGAATGGTCTGAGACAGTTCTTCTTTAAAGAACACAGGAGAGAAAACTCATCATAAAAGAGGTGGTAGGGTGGTAGGTTTGAGGAAGAAAAAATTCAGTGTCCTGTCAATGTAATTGAATTAATTGATGAGTGATTAGAACGACAGGCCTTTGAGACAGGATTATTCTATAAGAAAAGCGTATATTTGCAGGGCAAGAGATCCTAGGATAACTTCCAGTAATGTTTACTTTTCTTCACTATAGATAATTCTAGGTCTAATCACAGTGTCTGACAGCAGATGTTGGTACCACTGTGACAACTGTTTGCTAATCAAGTGATTCTGTTGACTGGCTTTCTGAGATACCTGTTTCATATTCTAGATAGGAACATTTACACAAGAAATTTACATGTAAAATAGTGTTCTATGACTATTTTACATTTGGTTTGGCTAAATTTTTCATTTGCTCATCTTTTAACTTTCATAAGGGAAGATGATGGCAATTGATGTCTAGCATACATCTCCATGTTTCCAAAAAAATTTCAGATACCAGTCTGATTCATTAACGGGATGCAGTGTCATCTGAGACAAAAGAAATTAGGGAGTAATGGTAACTAAGGTTTAGATTTGATTCAAGATTTTCCTTTCCATCTGTACTGCTATATATTTTGCTAAAAATTTAAAACTGTGTCTTAAGGTCATTTTTTATAATGTTTAATGCTCAAAGTAACATGAATTGTTGTTTGATGATATTGAGGTTGCAGGAAGGTAACCTATAGAAAGTCTGATCTGAGATTTGTTAAGTTATATACTGACAGCAAACGGTCTAGTGGTCAATAGGGCTGAGACACAGACTAGACTTGATTATCTTAAAGGTCTCTTCCAACTCAAATGATTCTATGATTCTATTAGCTGTCCTTTGCTATCCACGGTGTGGCCTGTTGCTGTTCTTCAGATCCCAGGTCTGAATTTCTCTTTGCTTTGTTGCGAGAGCAGAGATTGAATATAGGATCCTGAGATCTAGTTAATTTTAGCCCAACAGGATTTGAAAATTCCTTCCTTTGTTATGCCTTCATAATTTGCAATTTCTTATTACCCCTCATCCTCAATTTGTTGTATTTTGATCCACGTGACAGACAAATGCATGTCATTTGTGAGCAGGAAACTGGATTCAGTGGCATATGTTCTCCAAAACATTCAAGCAGCAAAATTGCTCAAGACCCATCACTTGAAAACGCAGCCTTTATTTCTGTGCTACTAAAGAGCTGACTTTAGATGCTTGGAAAACCAGCTTAGGTTGGCAAACACACAGTATGATGCTGAACGGTTTTGAAAATGTGAGCCTGCCCTGTTAGTTGAGGAATATGGGATATTTGCAGACTTTAGGTTTATAAATGCTACTTTTTTAAATGACCAAGGGAGTTACTGTAAAAGCAACAAAACTCATTTATCTGTTTTCTTCTCTTTCATTCAGCTAAGCACACACTTTCATACGTCTCACAGAACAGTGAGGATTGCTCTCAAACTCAGATGTTGCTTGCATAGGCTCAATTCACTTTTTAAATTGATCTGGCAATAGACAGTGGAATTAAAATGCGATATTTATGATTCACAAGACCTTTTCTGCCATGGATTAATGTTTTTTAATGGTGGACAAGCAATGGGCCAAAGCTTTTGATAGTTTCCTGTCAAATATTTGTTTGAAGAGACTACTACTTCTGGTCTGCTGGCTAGTTCTCATAAACTTTTAATGGTCTTTGCCAAAATAATTTATATAATGCACTCTAAATAGAATGATGTCACACACTTCCAGTAACAGAAATACCTACAGTTGAGTGTGTCAGTCTGTTTGATCTAATATCATTAACTAGTCATATTAATTGAGTTGAACAAAATACAAATAGTTATTAGATTGTCAAAATGTCTGCTGGTTTTACGCACTGGTGCTGAGTGTTCCAATTAGTAGATTTTTAATAAATAATCCAGTAGGAAGTCAGGCTCTTCCTCACTTAATGTAACCTCTTGGAAAATACTGTAACTACCAATATCCTGGATAAATATATCACCACCTAACCCTTCAAATTCTCAGCTTCCGGGAAAATAGGCATGTTATGGTGCCCAAAAAGGGATCCTTTAAACAAAGAAACAAGAGCTCCTGAAGCAAAATACTTCTGTGAAACACCTCTTGCTAATTTAAACCAGATGTCTGCCATTGGAGGAGCAGAAAAGTCAAAAACACAGTTTGTACCATAGTACCTTGCACTGCATCTGAAAAAAATGGGGACCAATGTGGATTTCAGGACAGAGTTATTATGGGCTACAGCTAAGCAGTTAAACCCAGTTTAAAAAGTTAAAGCTGGAGTGATTATGAACTGAATTTTATTTTATTTGGGTTGTGTTA
The DNA here is from genome assembly GCA_013401255.1 of Urocolius indicus. NCBI lineage: Eukaryota > Metazoa > Chordata > Aves > Coliiformes > Coliidae > Urocolius > Urocolius indicus. The sequence continues at coordinate 444,077 of WBNH01001008.1, forward strand.
TGTGTGCAACAAAGTGACACGTACTTGGCTGTTTATGGAATATTGGTGTTTATTTTTTGTAAAAGATAGGTATCAATGAAATACAGAAAATAACATGGTATATGTGTTTATGTGTGCCTTCCAGTGTGTAAGTTCAAAGCACATAAAAGATGTGCTGTCAGAGCAACAAATAACTGCAAATGGACTACATTAGCCTCAATTGGGAAGGACATCATTGAAGATGAAGATGGTGTAAGTACTATTCATATTTACAGTGTTTTCCAAAGCTGTTCCTTCTTTATAGGGGAAAAAAGGCTAAACATAGAAACATTGCCATGCAATGGTAAAATTAACGGTAGGTGGTTGGGCCGCTCAGTTCAAGAAGGACAGGGAGCTGCTGGAGAGAGTTCAGCGCAGGGCTACCAAGATGATTAAAGGAGTGGAGCATCTCCCTTACGATGGGGCTTTTTAGCTTGAGGAGACTGAGGAGTGACTTTGTTAATGTTTACAAATATGTACAGGGCGGGTGTCAGGAGGATGGAGCCAGGCTGTTCTCAGTGATGGCCAATGATAGGACAAGGGGCAGCAGGTACAAGCTGGAACATAAGAGGTTTCAATGAAATAGAAGGAATAATTTCTTCACTGTGAGGGTGACACAGAGAACTGGAATAGGCTGCTCAGATGGGTTGTTGAGACTCCTTCTGTGGAGACATTCAAAACCCACCTGAACGAATTCCTATGTGACCTACTCTAGGTGGCCCTGCTCTGGCAGGGAGATTGGACTAGATGATCTTTTGAGGTCCTTTCCAATCCTTGAGATTCTGTGATTCTGTGACTATAATCCTGAACACTTCTCAAAGATTAACATGGTATTTAGAAAAGAAGTTATATTCCTGTGTCACAAGACAAGTTTAGTATCTGTAGGCGCTAGATTGCAGCCTTGTTACAAGATTTTAAAGGCCACATGGAGAGAAACTCTGAAGCTGAAGAATTGCTTCCAGAAGTTCCTACTGTTCTTAAGCAAAGGTGGTCTTTTACACTGTTACCATGCTGTTTTAGCAGTCCTTAACTCCTCCTTTTACTGATAGCTCTTCTCTGGGAGACCTGTTTGGAATTCACTGATGTGTGGGGTTTTTCTGACTGATTAAAACAGGAATTTCAAAATTAGAAGGAGAAATGACAAAATCTTTTCAGAGGTTTGTTATGATAGACAGATTATTGTTACAAATACAACTATATATGTGCCACTGTCATGAAACTGTGTCCTAGAAGGCTAATACTAATTTGCACACTTATGAGTGTCCTGAGGTGCCCATGATATTGATGGGACAAGAGTGCAGTAAGTAAAGCTTTGCACTGTATTTAGGTTCTGCTTTATAGAGCTGTGACTTACCAGCCGTGGTGAGGAAGTGCATATAGCCACAGGCATATTCTACTGTTCTGCCTATTCTTCTGACTTATAACTGGTTTGTGTCATGTAATCAACATTAAGGGAATAGATACTTATTTGTATTATGGAGTCTCTAGATTATACTGCCCTGTTGTTTTGTGTTTAGTTGCTACAATAGTACCATGAATAGCTGAATGATATGTGTCTCTTCTTCAGCTGTTACATTTTTCTGCTTAGCATGCAAAACGTCACCAGAGTCTACATTCGTAGCTGTTGCCTTGCACTTACCCTGGTGCAAGCAGCTGTACCTGCTTGCTTGATGAAAGGGTGGAGCTGCAGGAAGTAGTTTAAATCCACCTATAGTTGAGAGAAAAAAAAGCCTTTAATTTCTTTTTCTGAGTATTTGTCTTCCACAACTACTTCTTCACAGATAGCTATGCCTCACCAGTGGTTAGAGGGTAATCTGCCCGTCAGTGCCAAATGCGCAGTCTGCGACAAGACTTGTGGCAGTGTTTTACGCCTGCAAGATTGGAAGTGCCTTTGGTGTAAAGCTATGGTAAGTGCAACGAACCACATCCAAGCATCTAGGATTTTGCCAGCTTTATTTATCACCGTTATTTTTGTTTTGTCATTTCATAACCGTGCTTTTGGATTAAGTAGGAACAGGCAGCTGTTGCAAACTCAGGTCTCTGTAATGTTCATCATTTCTCACGACTTTCTTACTCGCTGCAGCTGATTTTTAATACGCTCACAGATGCAGCTTTTCACTAATAGCTGTTGTCATCCAGTGTGTTTTCTTTGCCTTCTTCTGACTGATAACTGAACGTTCAGATGCCTGTTCCGTATGCCCAATGATCATCTCTTCCTTTCTTGCCTCTTTTATTGTAGATATTGCTGTAATAATGCTTAATTAATAGTAGCAATATTCATATTTATTGATTTTAATGTAGTAATATTTTTTGCTGCACTTTGAATTCTCTTGAAAGGATGATTCATATCTGCTATAGGGGTAGCTAAAGATGAAGTACTCCAGACTTAGGTTTTGTGGAATGAATGGCCAGCCTTTGTGGTGAAACACTCATAGTTTTTCCAGTCTTGCTTTTCTTCCCTCTGTACCTAAATATTTAAATATTAGCCTATTTTTGATCAGTTGTCCTTTCAACCTGAAATTCCTTTGTGAGGAAATAATTTTTTTGCTTCTTTTGTAGGTTCACACTGCCTGTAAAGATCTGTATCCTCGTAAATGTCCACTTGGCCAATGTAAGGTATCGATCATACCTCCAACAGCACTAAACAGTATAGACTCTGATGGTACGTAGTATTGTAGTGTGTTCAGTGGTAGCTCAGGGCTTGCAGTGCCTAGATTGATCTGTATAACTAAACAAGGTGAAAATCTTTCTGATGAGCATGTGAATGCAGAAAGAAAAAGGTATAATTTTCCATCTAATGTTGTAGAGTATTCTTTAACTGCCATGATTTAAAATATGTTTTTGAATTAAAGAAAAAAATTCTCCCATTTTCTTTATGACCCTTGGAAACTTTTCAAGTGAATGACCAGAGCCATTAGACTAAGTGGGCCGATGCCGGTCTAACATGCATCACTCATCCAAAGTTTGAGAACTCCCAGATTAAGTTTGCTGTATGCAGAGATAAATTATCTGAAAAGCTCAGATCCAACAACTACTTTACCAGACTAATGAAAGGAATTGCTTCCATAGCTTCCCTAAATTTCTTTCAGATATAAGCAGTGTAAGAGTCCTGCAGCACACAGATAAAAACCCAGTAAACATTCAGAACTCAGAGGTGCTCTTTAGTGGCTCAGGGTAGAGACATGTGAGCAGTAGGAGACTGCACTTAAAGGCAGGGAGTGTACTTGGTATCATGACATCTAGCTGCTTTAATTTTATAATTTGTGTTGATAGCAAATGTAAACCAACAACTTGAATACAATTTAATGAATTTTGTTGTATAAAGTTAGTAAAAGTGATTGTTTATTCTGTATAAGTTCACTCCGTTTACTTGCTATGTGGTGTCTTAGACCAGAGCATCATCCTGTTATTCATGCTAGGAAGACCGTTCCTTATGTGAAATCATTTCTCTTTGCATTTAAATAAGTTCATCAAATCTTATTTTAAGTGATACATTATGATAATGTGGAATAAAATTAGCATCCTTTAATGCCATTTTTTATTTGTAGCTCTAGTAATTCTTTCACAACTGAAAATAACGTAATCCTTTTAATATTGCCTGAAACAGATGTCAAAAGGTATACCTGTGATGTCTGATTTGAAGTGTTGCTGAGAAACCATTACTTCCATGGACTCGTCACGTTAGTGACAACATTGTGCGTTAGTACTACTTACCTGAGGGCCTTATAGAAAGTGTCCTGTAATTAATTAAGACCTGAATTGACTTTAATAAGCTTTGAATCATGGCTGAAGTGAGAAAGAAATTCTCATGCAAAGTCTCACTTGGAAGCAACTGAGTAGTGTAACTGGTCTGAATGCTCTCAGAAAGCTTATACAGATGTGGACTATCCAGTTCAACCCAGTAAGGTTTAAAGAAAAATTGGATTAAAAACCAAACACTTGCAACTGAAATATGTATTTAATTGATGCGATAATCTGTGAAGATGAGATTTGAGAAGTATTCTGAAAGGAAAAGAAACTATTTTTAGTATTGAAAATACAATAAAGCTATTGTCTTCAGGATTTTACTAAACCTAGGCACTGAAAATATCGAAAAGGGAAAAATGAACTATTTTCCTTTCAGGGCTAATATCCAGTTTAGCATTTACATTATGCATGATGAAATGTACTCCTTTTGTCCTTCATCTCTTTCTTCTCTTTCCCATGATTTCTTTTTGCGTTGTTCTTATTAGAAAGCCTTATTTATTTCATTCTTTCTAACTATGTTCACAGGTTTCTGGAAAGCTACATGCCCGCCATCCTGTGCCAGTCCTCTTTTAGTTTTTGTTAACTCAAAGAGTGGAGACAATCAGGGAGTAAAGTTTCTCCGGCGATTCAAACAGTCATTAAATCCAGCTCAGGTGTTCGATTTAATGAATGGAGGACCTCACTTAGGGTAATGACCTTGGAAATCTTGAGCAATCCTTTCTGTGAGGAAATTTAGTGCCAAGTGTAGTGTTGTATTGTCCCCTTATCGTTATAATTCTATCTGATACCTGCTGTGACTTAAAAATCGAAGAGATAGCAGAATTCCAGGATGAGTTCTGATGTGTGAAGGGATTGTAGGATAAGATTTTCTCTTTAGAAAAGCTCAGTCAGAATTTTAAACCCAAAACCTATCAGCTCAAGTGTTTTGTGGCTTTTTGACTTTGACTTCTGTTATCTGGTAAGGTTCAAAATCGTTACAAATGTTAAGATGCTTTCTGGAGTCACGGCCTTTATGCACAGTTGCCTGGGTGCTTTTCTTCTGTTTCGTATGTGTGGTTCAGATATTCCTGTGACTTTGTTGTGAATAGCTATTAAATAAAACTGTTGTCTGAACATGCTCTGTATCTTTGAACACAAATGTCATCAGGGGAGTGTCAAGAGGGTTAAGGATAAGTACAAGGATAAGTAAACTTTTTCATCTGAAGATTATATTCAACATATGGTTTAGGCAACATACACAAATGGTTCAGAAAATGAACATCTCACAAAATGTGGAGCAAGAACACAGTTAAAACCCCGAGGCATTCTACAAAATCTGAGAATTGATTATTGGAGAGACGGATGAAATCTGCATGGTGGTGCCTACAACCCAAACATCTTTGCACATTCATGAAGATGAAAGTCATGAACGTTTTTCTGTTGCCCAATTGAATTCCACTCACGTAGCATTGTGGTTAAATGGCCTATTGATAGCAGTTACAGCAACTAGAAACACCAATTTTTATACTCTTCAAGATGCAGAATTATGCTTGCATGATAAAAATGCAGACAAAATAAATGTGCAAAAATTCAGTTCAAACTGTGAGCAAATATTAAAAATGTAATGGGGTTTTATAATGCTCTGGGTTTTATAATTGGTACTGTGTTATGGACATGTTATATTAACTCTTTGTAATAGTATTTTCATCATAACCCTGATAATCTGAATTTACTCTAAATCCAATCTGAATTTAATGTAACTCCCTGTGATTTAACATTTTGTTCATGTAATTGACAGATAAAAGTTCATCTTAATTGGACAGACAATTTTTGAGAGAGGACAGTCTGAAAAATATCTCTGTTTGCAAGTTCTCTTGCTTCATATAGTTGTACCTAACAGCAGCATGTTTCAGGAGGTGTACTTTGATTTTGCACAGTAATCGTAGGTCAGATTGGTTGCTTTTAAGTGTTTTTCCATTTCCAAAGAAAGCTCTGTAGCACTTATTCTGTCAAGTCATGCTGATGTCTTCTTTTTTCCAGTTAATCTAAAAAGCTGAGGTGCAGTTCCTGGGACAGTGTATTTCTCAGGGTTTCTCCTTTTTCTTAGGGTAGGAGATGTTGTTCTGGTATCAGCACATTTTAACCTTAAACAGCTGCATCTTCTGTTCTGGATAGATATCTGCATATCATATACAAGCGACGTTATTTTCCCTAGAAAAAACAAAATGCTTAAAAAATTTGTGGTCCTGATATATTGTTTTTTTTAGAAATAGTTCTGAGATGATGCATATTCTGGAAAATAACATGCATTAAAAATAAAAATTTCTTTTTGCTTTAGAGTTTGTACTTCCCAATTCTTCTTTGTGTTTTAAATTTAAATCCCTGTTATTTTTACCTCTTGGGTGCTTCTTCACATCTCACGTGCCTTTGTCTGTGTCTTACCTTTCTGCTTGTTTTGTCTCCCTTGTCCTCCTCCTCCGCTGCTTGAAGTCTTGTATTCTGGAGGTGTTAAAAGTCCAAGAGCAGGAGGAAGAGCCATAGGAAGTGCAAGCAGGATACAGCTTTAAAGATCTAATAAGAAATGCTTGTATTATTTGTCTTACATTGTTGTGTTTGCTTTAAGTGTCATAATTGCCTCCAATAGTCCTTGCTTTTACTTAGCCATATGTTGGGAAAAGCACATCCATATTGTGGAGCACATCCTGTCATTGTGTCTTAATCCCTTCTCATGAAAAATCCCCAGTGGTGCCTTGTCCTTCTGTCTGAAGAGAGCAGTTGCAGTTTCATAGCTTAGGATTTTTCTCTTTAAGACTAACAGTAAAATTAATAAAATTATATTAATAAAATCCTGAAAACAATATAAATGGAATTTTTTGAAGTAAAATGTGGCATGTTATTTATCAGAAATTTCAGTGTAAGTGGAATATACAGCAATAGATGGGATGCATATAGGCTGAGTCACTCGTTGTATCCGCACACCCCAGAACAACAGAAGGACCACAAAGGTGCTGTGCACCTTATTTTCTTGTAACAATTGCTAATTAATGTAACTTCCCTCTTGCTAATGGATGGAACTGGATATAACAGGTTATGTTTTCTCTGCAGCTTGCGGTTATTTCAGAAGTTTGACAACTTCAGGATTCTGGTGTGTGGTGGCGATGGAAGCGTGGGTTGGGTCTTGTCGGAAATTGATAAGCTTAGCTTGCACAAACAGGCAAGTGTGCTTGCTTATTTTCCCTGACTGCACTGTCTAGACTGAATTTTGTGTGCTTACTTGTCTTTAATTCGATTCTTTGTCTTATCCCTGTATATGGGCCAAGTTAGTTACTGTTAAATGAAAATTTTCACTGGTGTAGACAGGACAAGTTGTATCGGGATTGCACAATTGTATTTACAAGCTTTAGACATCATCTGTAGAATTAACAATTGCTGGCTGAAATAGCAAACATTTGTAGTACTTTGTCTTTTTTTCTTTCTAGTTTTCAACTGTAGATTTGCTTCTGTGTTGTTTCAGTGTCAGTTAGGAGTGTTACCCCTTGGTACTGGAAATGACCTTGCTCGTGTCCTTGGTTGGGGTGGATCCTGTGACGATGATACGCAGCTTCCTCAGATTTTGGAGAAACTAGAACGAGCCAGCACGAAAATGTTAGACAGGTAAACCTAAATGTGCATATACGTGATTTATTGTGAGATTCAAATTGTATTGTATTGTGAATTCAAATTGTATTTATGTGAGCTTCTGATGGCCTAAAGCCATCTTAGTGTTCAGTGGTTTTGGTTTTTAGGGTGCAGATCATAATCACGAGAGAGAAGGAGGTAGTAATAGCTCTTTAACGTCCTCTTTAAACTGAAGAGTCAGAGGATAGAAAAGCTGATGAAACGAGGAAATGTTTTGTCCAAAGATGAACAAAAAGTGACAGCTTGTTGCATAACTAGTGAAGCTACGTAACTGCCTGTTGCAAGAATTTTTAAGCATTAAGAAACTGTATAGTTTGAAAACTGTTTGGAGCAGTTATATGGACTCCATGCATGCTATTTAATACCCTTAAATGTAGCATCTTTATTTAGGAAACGACTGAGCTCTCTGTGCTTGGATGTGGGGAGAACTCACATTGTGTGCTTTCACCCTTTGTAGAATTCCCTGAGGCATCAACTGTGACAAGATATTTGCCTAATTGCATCTTTGACTTGACCCACTACTAATATTTTTGTTTGAGACATTTTCTCAGTCAAAACCAAGAAAACTTTCCACTCCTTGTTTTGTGTGGTTTCCATTCATAGAGAAAAGGAGCAATTACTGTTTAAAAGAAGTCAGGCAAAATGATGGTCATGTCCTTCCAATTAAGGTGTAAGACTTGTTTTTGAGAGGAATATTTCTCACTCTGTTCCTTTCTCTCATGGGTGTTTCTATTCTTGCTCTACAGTTGCAAACACCTGAATGTCATCAAAAGGAGTTTTATTTTAGGTTTGTTTTATGAAATAGAGAAACAAGCATTTTAGGCTTTTCTGCAGGCTACTTGATGATTTTACAGCAAAGTATGTAGAAAAATTCTTGTTACTGATCCTTAGAAATAATTGTTGGCCTGAGCATTCTGAAAGATTCATAGATTAAATCATGTTTGCCTTTTTCTGTCATGAAAAAAAAGCTCAGTTTCATTTTTTGTTTTAATTTCAATAGACTTGCTCCCAAGGCCATCTGCAGTGATTCCGTGTTCTTTTCAGCAGTCTTTGAAGGATTTTGCTATTAGTGGTTTCATGCTATCTATGCTGTACTGTTCTTTACCAGGGACAAATAAATATATATATATATCAGTGAAGATACTTCCCCATTTGCTTTGTTCTCATGCCTGATTTTCATCCTCATTTTCTGTACCAACCTCTAGCATCCTCATTTTCTCTATTTTTCTTTCACTTCTGCAGTTTATTTGCAAACACTGCTATGTTGTGAATGTCTTGCTGGAAAATCTTTGTTGCCTTGAATTTGTTACGTTGAACATCCCATCATTTGTTCCCTGAAATTGTTCATTGAATGTCCCATGTTTCAACAAGGCTCAGCATCAAATCATGAACAAATAATCTGAGCAATAAAACAAATCGTTACTCTTAATCTCAACGATATTACCCATATGCAATTAACATAATACTACTAAAAATTAAGCTGCTTTTTATTTTCTTGTTAAAAAAAGTTGTTCTGTAGTGTGATGAGGATGTTTTTTGGGCGTTTTTTTTTTTAATATGTTGGAGAAAAGATAAAATTAACCATATAGAAGCTTGAAAGCTGTTATGTGTCTTTCAGGTGGAGTATAATGTCATATGAACTGAAATTACCAGCAAAGCCTTCTATTCTTCCAGTGACTGCAGAAGAGTCAGAGGAATGCCAGGTGAACTTTTACTGTTGTTCTGTTTTTTCATATACCTAACTTTGAGCTTCAGGAATGACATTATTTATAATTGAACCACTTGTGTGGAAAATACCAGACAGATGTTTTGTGATCTGCTAACTGAACTGAGTTAATGTGTGTTCGTGGCACGTATCTTGCATAATTAGAGTTTCCAGCTCTGTTATATTTGCCAAAGATGAAGGAAGGTAAGGCATCTTCAGCAAGGCAAGTCAGAAAAATTTCTTCCTGAAAAATGTATTTTTAGTAGACATGTTACAAATTATTTTATATATAAACTATATATTCTTATGTTCATAGAGAACAATACAATACAGTATTGTGTTATTCTGTAATAGGATATTATAAAAATAGGTAAAGATTCTATGTCACATTATTTTGTATGTAATAATATGATGTAGCATACAATAATATGAAAACTAAATTAATACATAAATTATATATTATATATATTTTTTAAATGTGTAAATGTATTTTGTCTTCAATTTGGAGTAAGCATTGCAAAAACCTCAACATTTTTAAGGCAAGTATTCTGAAAGAAAGAGAGAAGCTTCTACCCAGCCTTCTCTTTGTTCTTCTGGAGAGTTCAGAATTCTAAGTGACCTCAAAAAAAAAAAGCTTAGTCTGTCTTTCAAAATGGATTTGTGCTTGTACTATCTGATGAGGTTTTGATTTTGAGAGAGAAGGAGAAACTTTAATCAAATTAAATGGCATGAAAAGTCTGAGTAAAAATGAAGAAATAATATATTCCTAAGATAGTTAATACATATCAACTTTGACTCAAGAGTACTTGAGAAGCAATAATTAATCAGCAGATTCTTGAATAATTTAACAATTCAGGCTGTTTTAATTGGCAAGAAGGTATAACCTTTGGCAGCTTGTTGGATATAGACATGCAAAAAGGCAAGGGCTCCACTGGCTGGGATTGTAATGAGGTTGCTTTGCACACAGCTCTGTCTCCAGGATCAGCAAAGCAGACCAGGGCTCTATTTTCTCTAGTTTTTCAAGACAGTTAAAATTTTTAACTATATCTTCATCTTGTAAAGTAAAAAAAAAAAAAAAAAACCCCACAACATTTTGTTCTACTTTGTTCTGGTTTTGAAATTGTGTTTAGCTCCTGAAAATGGAAGGAACTGCTCATCTAAAACTTGAAAGTCCATTCTGTATTGTATCGTTTCCTGTCATTACTGTGAGCTGGACAAAGCTGTTTTCTTTTGAGTACCCTGTTCAATCTCTATATTAATGTTTTTTTTGCATTGTTTATTATGATAAAAATGAGAAAAAAATATACCTTACACTAGGTAATGTATTAAAGCACAATTCAAAATGTAAATAAAAGTACATATCTTGATTCTTCTTTTTTTGTTCTCTTTTCACTTCCCATTCAGTTTTAGGAGATTTATTTCACTTGGTCTGTTTCCAGAAATCTTCCACTGATGGTTGAACGATAGTTTGTTTTTACAGATCAAATGGTTACATCTCTCAATGAAAACTGATTTACTGTCAAAGTTCTACACCTGAGGTTGGGTTTTAGGAAAGAAGAGTTCTATATTTACCTGTTCCATATCAAGGGAAAAACATACTAAGTAATTTTAAAGATTGTTAAAGGAAACTGTAATAAAATTTCAGAACTGCATGTTTTTTGAGTTTCAGATTTGGAATTTGATTATAATTTTCCTTCAAAATTGACGTCTGGATCCATATCTGTTTTGAGACAGGATATAACATGTGAGAATGCATTTCTCAACTGTTACAAATCTTTTCCTGAGTGTTTGAAAACTAAACACTTTTGTATGAGAAGAGACATATTATGTTATGAATGCACACATTCATAACATAAGGAAGAACTTCTTTCCTGCGAGGGTGAGGGAGCCCTGACACAGGCTGCCCAGGGAGAGTGTGGAGTCTCCTTCTCTGGAGGTTTTTTAAACCTGCCTGGATATATTGCTGTGTGACCTGATGGAGGAGAAGCAATTTTAGAAAGGGATTGGACTAGAAGATCTCTAAAGGTCCCTTCCAACCACCACCCTTCTGTGAGTCTATGATTCTCTCAAACATTTTTATAAAGACGAGCCCTAATGGTTTGCTCAAGGATGGTTTTGACAACTTTGTACCACTTCAGCAGCCTTTGTCAGTATGGGTACTTCGGGAGAAAAGAACCCATCTGACAGAGAAGAGAAAATTCAGGCTTATAACTGCAAATTTTTGATTTATTCTTAGTTCAGTAGCTTACTTTGAGGGAAACTTTGCTTATTTTAGAAAGATATTAGATTATAATAATTTAGGTTGTTATAAATCAAAAAAGAAGATAGAGTTTTTTTCTGCCATGGACTATTTTTAGCCTGGAAATAACTTTCTATTTTCTCTACAGGAGGAAAAGAGATGTGGATCAAATTCTCAGATGCAATGTTACTTTGAATATTAAAAATCTGGTACATAAAATACAGTAGGAGGTGGAACCGGCATTATTAGCTGCTTATTCTTGTATTAGATCTGAAATGGAAATCTAGCTGATTTTGGAGGCATTTTAACACACTGCTTGATGTTAAACTGCTGAAACATGTCGAAATTGAAGTGTTCCTCTCTCTGTTTTCAGATATCTGCTTATGAGGACTCAGTTGCTGCACATCTCGCAAAAATTCTTAATTCCGATCAGCACTCAGTTGTCATATCATCTGCCAAGTGAGTTGATTGGTTTTATGTATGGTGTGAGAGATAAATCTCCTGTGTAACCTCATCAACATAATAACCTTCTGTCTAGGCCTGATTTACTTTTGGCTGGCCCGACTGTCTTGTCTTACTATGTCTTGATTTATATCTTCAACAGCAGATGTTTTTCCCACAACATTTTTGTATGGTACAATTGTATTCGATAGCTTCATACAAACATATCACTATTTAAAAAACCAAACAGTATTAATATAAAGTGACCTTAAATCACTCAAAATCTGTGTGGAACTTAAACACAAAACTTACAGTTACTAAAGTTAATATGTGATCTACTTCATATTACATTTCTTCTGTTTTGTTTTATGTGTATCCATATCTTTAAGAGGACAAACAACTTGAGCAACATGAAGCAGAACTTCAGGCTAGGTAGCTAACCTATGGCTCTGTCTGTATCGATTCAATCCATGGTGGTCTCAGACAACAGAGTTTTTTTTTTTCCCAATACTTAAGATAATTGAGATAATTGCTTGACAAATCATGGACTTCATCTGAAGTCAGAAGTATTCTGTGTATCTCTTCTCTGTGAAAAATTCTATTTTGTAGTATGCAAAAGACCAGTCATAGAATCTTCAAAAATACATCTGAAAGTCAATGCATGTATTATTTTTTCTCTTCTAAAAGCAAATTATTAAAATTTCATTTGTTAAGTATACATGTAATATGTTGAAAATTAAACTGCAGGATATTATTACAGCTCCAGATCCTAAATTAGATCTGTATCTTGTTAAATCTATTTAATTTCTGTCAAATAAATTTCAACCAAATGAACAATACTGAGCAATTTTCCACACTTTGTAAGTTTGCTGTCTGTCTGCACTGTAGGTTAATAAGAACTGAGTCTTTCTCTGATTTACACAGGGAAATTTTTTTGCAGCCGCTGTAGTTGGCATAGCTGCACCTCTGAGCCAGCTGTGGTTCAAAAGCATGAGCTGTGCAATGGGACATGCGTGGTCATATACTTCCAGCTAAGAAATACTCCGTTAAAGTCAGTAGATTTTTTTTGCCAAGGTTTGTAGGCTCCATCTCTGCATGGGAGTTAGCAAGACTCTGTTTGAAATGATGAAGGTGAACGCAAGTTTACCAGCTTCTCTGGTATGAAAGGTGTTCAGAAAAGGGAATGGATATGATTAATTATGTTTATTTTAGTTCTTAGAAGCAAGAGACTTAGACACAAGGTCTGCAAAGGCTTCAAAAAAAGAGAGGAGGAGTTTTTGTTTTAAAGCTGATCACTTGAATTTTGCAAGCAATGGAAAAGAGTATCATGTGCTTTGCACATATCACAGAGCTCAGTTTCCAACAAGAATGATGTGTTGCAGTATGCGTATAAATAAATTGCCATAAGAATTTCATATTCAAAGCATATCTGTTTCATTTCATTTGATTTCTACCCACTCTTTTTTTTTTTTTTAATATCTGAAGAATATTATGTGAAACTGTAAAGGACTTCGTTGCCAAAATAGGAAAGACTTATGAAAAACCAATGGAAAATGCAGAGGAAGCTGATGCCATGGCCATTAAAGTAAGATTATGTTCTGGCGGGAGCTGGGACTGTTTAGTCTTGAGGAGACTGAGGGGGGATCTTACTAATACTTACAAATGTCTAAATGGTGAGTGTCAGGAGGCTGAGGCTGGGGCATCCCTTTTTTCAGTGGTATCTAGCAACAGAACAAGGGGTAATGGGATGGAGCTGGAACACAAAAAGTTCCATTTAAATGTAAAAAAAAAACCTATTTCACTATTCAGGTGAGGGAGCCCTGGCACAGGCTGCCCAAGGAGGGTGTGGAGTCACCTTCTCTGGAGGTTTTCAAGACCCGTCTGAATGTGTTCCTGTGCGACCTGATCTAGGTTGACCTGCTTCTGCAGGGGGGTTGGACTAGATGATCTCTAAAGGTCCCTTCCAACCCTGCCATTCTATGATTCTATGATAAAGTTGTAGGGTCTTTAAATTTATAGCTCATGGGTATTTAATTTGCAGATTGCTCCAGGATGTTCAACTTTGCTTTCATTTCAACTGGTGACTTTAAAATTCTTCTCCTCTTTTTGCATAGAATGGTTATTTCCAAACCATCGTTGAACTTTTTTTCTCTAAACACTGTTTATGCTTCTGTCCTTCGTAAAGGATAAAGTTCATGGTAGTGTACATAAAGATAAAAGGAAGCATTTTGCATTAGGAGTTATACTTTTAGGGATTAAGTTAGCTACAGGAAAACAATGGGATAATGAAAAGAAAGTATGCTGGGAGAATGAAAGGGAAAGAGACTACAAAGTGAAAACTAGTGGTTTAAGCTGCAAAATGTAGAGGTCATGTTGCAAAAGCATTGAAAAAAAACCCAGAAGGATTTGGGATGAGGCACAAAATTTACATGAGTGGAAAAGAGAAGAAGAAAACAAAACCACTAACAATCCCAGTCAGGAAATGTACTTGCTAAGTGATAGTTTGTGGTTCATGTTTCTGTTCAGTGCATGCTTTAGACAAATAATTATTTCTTTTGACTGTTACAAAGCCAAGCAGTGTTGATTTCCTTTCCCTTAAACACAAAAAAGCACCTCTTTTCTGGTGTACCTAAAACTGCTTAGTGATGGGTAGAGGTGTTTGACAGTGTTTGGTTCTAGCTGGAGCCCCCTTGCTCTGTGACAACTCAGTTGTTCAAATGTACATCTGTGTTGCAAAAACAACCCTATGTGTCTCAGTCTATGAGCTGGGCATGTCCCCATAGATTATCTCTCTGAATTGGGATGCAGAACACCCATAATATCTCACAATGCATGATATGGGTACTGTACTGATTCTCTACTGCAGGCCACCAGGAGAAGAGCAAGATCTAATCTGTACCCTAGTTATGTGGTATGCTGAGTTTAGCACATTGTATTATTTTAATCTGAATGCAGGATTTTTTTTTGTTAGTATAAACTGGTTGGATATCACAAGGTATGTCTGCAAAAAAAACCCAAAAACCCAACCCAAGCAGACCTACTTACAATCTGATATTCCAAATTGTTGAACCTGAGTTTGGATTCTACATAATTACATAGACTACACAGCCACTTAAAACACTGAAAACTTTAAATATAATCTGGTACTCAGTTTCATAGAATCATAGAATGGTAGGGGTTGGAAGGGACCTTTAGAGATCATCTAGTCCAACCCCCCTGCAGAAGCAGGTCCACCTAGATCAGGTCACACAGGAACGCGTCCAAGTGGGTTTTGAAGACCTCCAGAGAAGGAGATTCCAGAACCTCCCTGGTCAGCCTGTTTTCATGAAAATGTTGACACATTCACTGGTTTTTATTCTCTCTGTATGTGTACTCTTTTCCATCTTTCTTAGTGCTCCGAGTTAAATGAGAAGCTAGACTTGTTGCTGCAGGCTCTTCACACAGAAGCCCAGGCTGCCCCCATTCTCCCAGGCATGACTCCCCCCATTGTGGAAGAAGAAGGAGAAGAGTTTTCAAGTGAAGAATCCTTGTCTGAAAGTAAAGAGCAGTTAGCAGAGTGTGTCTCAAAGTCTCCCACCCAGAAACTCTTCAAACCAAGGGAACAGTTAATGCTCCGGGCAAACAGCTTGAAGAAAGCCGTGAGGCAGATCATTGAACAAGCAGAAAAAGGTGCACATCAGTGTTTTGATCCTTACTGATTGAATAATGAATAATTATGCTTTTTTTCCCCCCTAAAATTAGCATAATTGTTCATTATTAAAGTGTTATTTTCACAGTCTTACACAGATAAAATTATGTACTTATTCTGATGAAAAGTAATGCAGCTTGTTTGAATATGGATGACTGTCTTTTTGCATATATGAATACATATGTGTGCACGTGTGTGCACATACAAAAGTGTGCTGCTTTTGTAGCTATTATTTTCCACAAAAAGAAAATTTCTGGCAGCAAATCTTTATCAATAGGCAAAGGATTGCTAGGTTATTTTTCACTGAATGGGCAATAGAAATCTTTTGTTAATATTGTTAAACTTAAAGCTGTAGAAAAAAAAACCCCAAGCTCATTTTCCATAGATGCAACTTGTCTTTAAAAATCTTGAAAACTTGTCCTTTATTGTTTTTTAATGAGCAGTTGTGGATGAGCAGAATGCTCATAGTGAGGAACAAGTGAACCAGTCTCCAGTAGAATATAGCAAAGAATTGGAGGAATCCAAAGAAGAGGAAAAAGAGGAAGATACAAAGGAACTTGAATCCCCATCAAGTGAGTAAATTAGAAAGAAAGTAATTTAAAATTATACAGTCCTTCTTGTTATTGCATTACGGAGCATAGTTGGCTCCATTGAAAATACTAGCATCTTGTTACACTGGTAAGTAGTCACAGATTTTAATAGATTCGGGTAAACAAAAGCTAAGGAAAAAATGAGAAGAGATGAGGTGAAAGACTTTTAGAACATATTTACAAAGCTGAGAAGATTTTGTTGGGTAGAGCAGTGCCTACATATTTAATCCAGTGTTTACACTCACCTTTCTACGTGAAGCTGAGCAGGGACTAGAGCCTTGTGGCAATAGCAGATTTCAGTCACTGGTATTTTAGGACATATTACAGGGATGTCTATCAGTTGTTTCTGCTGAAAAAGTTTCAAATTGTATGAAGCAGACATATTTATTCATTGTATTGACAACAAAACCCTGATGTCTCAGCTGGGAACTTACCTTGAAACAGTTATTGGAACAGAAGTAATGAATGTTTAATCCTTTATGTGAAATGGAACGACATAAAGCAGGAAAGAATATAATAGAAACTGGAGCACAGAAGTCTCCTAAGAAGTGTCAGTACTAAGGTTGGCCCCTCTATTTGTCTAATCCAGAACAGAAATTTGAATCAAAGTCTTTGATATCCTAGAGCTCCTTCCGATTAAAAATTTCCTGTCGTTGTCCCAAATATGTGTATTAGTCCAGTCATTAGTTCCTTGCAGCTATTGAATCATAGAATCATAGAATGGTAGGGATTTGAAGTGACTTTTACATATCATCTAATCCAACCCCCTTGCAGAAGCAGGTCCACCTAGATCAGATTGCACAGGAACATATCCAGGTGGGTCTTGAAGACCTCTAAGGAAGAAGACTCCACAACATCCCTGGGCAGCCTGTGCCAGTGCTCCCTCACCTGAACAGTGAAATAGTTTTTCTTATGTTTAAATGGAACTTTTTGTGTTCCAGCTTCATCTCATTACCCCTTATCCTGTTACTATCAATTGAAAAAGGGATGCCCCAACCTCCTAACATCCATCATTTAGGTGTCTGTAAATGTTAATAAAATCTCCCCTCAGTCTCCTCTTTTCTAGACTAAACAGCCCCAGTTCCCGCAGCCTTTCCTCATAAGGAAGATGCGCCAGTCCCCTGATACTCTTAGTGGCCCTGCACTGGACTCTCTCCAGAAGTTCTCTGTCCCTCTTGAGCTGGAGAGCCCAGAACTGGACACAAGACTCCAGATGAGGCCTCACCAGGGCAGAGTAGAAGTGGAGGAGAACCTTCCTCGACCTACTGGCCCCACTTTTCTTGAACAAGCCACTATACCAAGCTACTCCTGCTTTCTGAGATGTGGAGCACCTGACCTGCTCTGTCCTTTGTCAGATGAACATTTGTCAGCTGCTGCTGTCTCGGTGCTGCTGCTTTCCTGTGAGAGCATCATTCTCCCTTCACTGTGAGGCTCTGCAGGTTACTTTCCAAAAAAAAAGGAAGACAGTGTGTGTTGATTTTTAAAATGAAATAGAACCCAGTTGTATTGTGATACAAATAATGATACAATAATAATAACGATACAAAGCAATCAGAATATTGAGTGATTTGAGTTCAAACCAACTTGCTTGAAAGGTAGCATTTTCATGAATAGCTCATTTGTCACTAAGCTTTCCTTTTGGCCCTTTGATGTTTGGTTACTGTGTGTAAAATGAGTAAATATTTAGAGAATAGTCATCTCCTGAAATGACATAGTACTAACTCCCACATTCAAATGATAGGGTGAAATCTATCCTCTCTAAATGTGTCCTTTATTAAATCTCCCAGCGAATGGCTGTAGTGGAAGAAGGAAGGACAAATTGTCTATATGGGACCCTCACCACCTCCCTTGCATGCTTTTTGTAATGAAGCCAATCCATCCAGAGGGCATATTTGGGCATTTTTCCATCACAAATGTCAATACTGCATTTTGTGTTGACTGGTGCTGGGGTTTTTCAAGAGTCTTAAGCTGCACAGTAATTTTAGGAAAGATGCTTCTTACTCTTGGTGGAAATTTCAGTCCTTGTCGTATTATGAAAGCAGACAGTGGTGTACTGCAGGTGACATCTCGACATGCAAGTCATGGAGAAACAGTGGTAGCTGGTGGATACAAAACCTAACCTGTAGATATTTGCTGAGCAGCTTCCTGTAGCAAAACGAGCAAAGTTGTTTGGAATTTGCATCTTATCCTCAAAAATATCCTCAAAATGTATTGTCCTTGTGAGGCTCTGCTGTGAACCTGGTGCTTGTGTTGGTAGCTAATGCTTTAGATGTACATTAGTCTCTCTTGGGGCTTCTGTTGATTCAGAATCTCTCATTTCCCATTTTCCAGGAACAGATATCAGACTTTCTCCAGTGACTGTCTCTTCATTGGCCCTTTTCTCCTTTTCCCTTGGTTATAGGAATCAATGTTTGTTGGTTGTCCAGTTCCAATAGTATCTCATAGAGGATGCTGGCCCTAGGGGTGTAATAAAAAAAAAATACAGCTATGTATATCCAGATGTCAAAACATATATATAAACCCCTTGTTTCTTGGTGATAACAATTTCTGCATTTATTGAGGAGCTATATTATTCTTCATACATCTGATATGTGTGAAATAGAGTGCATATTAATGCTGCTGCTGGAAGATAGGTGTTTAGGGACAAAGCATGAAACATGAATTCAATTATCTGCAATGAAACATCAGTTTTAGTCATTAGGGCTCTGTTGTTTTTATCAGAGCATGAACAGCAAAAGTTTATCTTTATTGCAGTTATCCCCATGAGTCTCATCTGTCAAATAAAGAGCAGCTGCTCTGTTGATTTTTCTATTTAATGTAACTGCCTTGTTCCCAAGTACAGAGAGAACAGACTGTGTGAACAGTGTTGTAAATTTTTCAGTAGCATTATAAAAAATGGATGTTAATTTCGTTCTGAATATTGTATTTTACCTTCCTAGGATCTTCCTAGTCATTTGATGAAGGTAATATTTTTTCATATGTTAATTACCTTCAGCTAAATATTTAATAACTCTTGTTAGATTTCACTTGCAGTATTTATTCCTTTTAATTTTTTAACATTGTTACAGTGTTGTGTTGTACACAGAACCAAATCATTGTATTTTATTGTTATCAGGCAATACTGCAGTTATTTTGTGATAACTACTGAAGCTGTTACAGAGATGTTAAAGTCAGAAGGAGCTGTCAGTCTGCTTGGTCAGATATATATGTATATATATTTATATATATAACAGTCCAGAAAATTTCATCCACTTGTCCGTGTCTTGCATCTAATGATTTCTGTTGGATTTAAGCAAGTCATCCAGAAAGATGTGTAATCTTATTTTTAGGATACAATAGGGTGATGAATTTGTCATTTCATTGACTGTTCCATGCATGATTTACATCACAAAAAAAAAGAGTGAATGCCCGAATCCCAGCCTGAATTGATTTCAACACAATTTCTAAACCCAGATTCTTGTTATTACCTTTGTCCCACTCTGCTTTTTCCTTCCATTAATGCCTTCATGAAGTACGCCCACGTTACTCTCAGTCTGAGTTATGATTGACAGGAACTAATCTGCCCCACTCCTGCCACAAAGCAGGGTCCTTCTTACAACATTCCTGGTGATGTTCTGCTTTCTTGGTTCTAGTCCTAATTATTTTGGTTTTGGCAAATCAGTTTTTGGGTTTTGAGAGGAATGTATCAGATTGCTTTGAAATAATTTCATTTTTCATTCTGAGCTTCTCCAGGTGGTCAACGCTGAAATTGTGCTAAGCTGAAGTGGTTTCAACATGTGAGATAATTTTGAGCAGAGGTAGCCAAGAAGTGTCTGTCTATGATCATCTAGCATACAAAAGTTTTCTACATGGACATGGAAATGCTATAATCATAGAATCATAGAATGGTAGGGGTTGAAAGGGACTTTTAGAGATCATCTAGTCCAACCACCCTGCAGAAGCAGGTTCACCTAGACCAGGTCGCATAGGAACCTGTCCAGATGATCTTGAAGACTTCTAAGGAAGGAGACTCCACAATCCCTCTGGGCAGCCTGTGCCAGGGCTTCATCCCTCTCACTGTAAAATATTTTTTTTCTTATATTTAAATGGAACTTTTTTGTGTTCTGGCTTCATCTCATTGCCCCTTGTCCTCTTGCTAGCTACTATAGAAAAAAGAGATGTTCCTATAATAAAGCATTCAGTAGTAGTACCCAAACTTTCTTCCTTCGGGCACCAACTTCTGGCTATGGCTGAAGGGACTGAATTTCACAGAGGTTAACTTCCCCAGGCTAAAGCAGGCACTGGCATATTCTCTCAGTCTACATGAAACAAGTTCTGCCAGGAAAGCAAATTACAGCACCTAAGGTCAGCCCCCTTAAATGACTATCCGTCTTCATCACCTGCAGTGGTAGCCCCAGGGATAACTGATCTCACTGAGCTCCCAGTTACTGTTTATGAACATCTTCTCTTTCCCCTTGACTGACTTCCCCATCTTTTTCTGGAGCCTTTGTCACCAACAATTACATCAACTACCAAACCATTCTATCTGCCACGAGGTTACATTGATCCATCTTCTGGAGAATTTTAACAAATAAGTTATTTCAGTTTATTTGGGAGTTGCTGGGGTTATTCTCTGAAAAAAGATAATGGGAAATTGGTGTTCCTTGCAATCTCTTTAGCTGCAAAAAAGTGTGTCTGAATGTGACTTTTTCCTATGCCCTTGCAGTTTTCATTTTGGCTGTAGATAAAGATATCAGAGTTTCATTGGAGTTTTTCAGAAACCTGATGCAGGCAGGGAGGCCATTTTAGCTGCTTGAAGCAAATAGTGTGGCTGTTGGTCAGGTATTTCAATGGCCTATGGGTTAGAATAGCTATCTATAATAAAATTGTTATAAATGGCAAATATACCTATATTATATAGCACGTTGTAAGTAAATATAGATTGAATTGAAGTTTAACTTCATGTTACTTCATTAATGTGGTTATCAGAAGCTACCGCAGCTGGTGGATATAATGCAGATTTTGCTAGTAGCTTGAAGCATAAGTTGGGAACTCGAATGCAATGCACACTTGTTGATTTTAGTATGTGGTTGTCACATATCTGTTTCTGACTTTTCTTGACTCTTTGAGAAGAAAAACTGTGATGTGCGGGGAAAGGACATTTGTCACAGGATTAAATTAACACTTTTGAAATACTTTCGGGGCTTTAGAAAGTATGTATTTGGTATTGTCTTAAGAGGTCTGATTAATGCTCTTGCTTATACTACCTCTGAACAGCTAAAACTGCACCAAGATCTCCAGATCGTCGTACAAGTCGAGGTATTCATTCACAGACAGGCTCTTTCTCTGCGTCAGCTTTGGCTGCAAGCAAGGAAAACCTCCCAGTGCTTAACACGAGGATTATCTGCCCAGGTAATTATGATGTTTTAAATCTGCTGTTCCTTGAATATTGCCTCTGTTCCCCTGCTGGCTGTCAAATAATGATTTTTACTTCACATCCTGAGTTTGTTGGAACCATCATACAAATCTTTGTGTTATATCACATAGTAGGAAATGCAAAATAATGGAGGAGATTACTGATCATTTGGCACAACAGCAGCTATATCAGAAGTGTTGCATTTCATTCTGGAGGGTGAAAAATTAAATTCAGAATCCTAAAGTAACAGAATCAGGGTTGGGTTGGAAGAGACCTCTAAAGATCATGTATTCCAACCTCTCCTATCATGAACTGGGACATCTTTCACTACATCAGGTTGCTTAGAGCCTCATCCATCTTGGCCTTGAACACTTCGAGGGATGTGGCAGCCACATCCCTCTTTCAGTTTAAAAACACTGCCCTTTGTCTTCTCACTATATGTTCTGGGAAAAAGTCTCCCAGTCTTCCTTATAGGCCTCTTTTATATTTTGAAAGGCCACAATAAGGTCTTTTTGGAGCTTTCTCTTCCTCAGAGGACAACCTGATTCTCTCAACCTTTCCTCACAGGAGAAGTGTTTCATCCCTCTGATCATTTTTGTGGCCTCCTCTGTACCAGCCCTAGCAGCTCCATGTGTTCCCTGTGCTGAGAACCCCAGAGCTGATTGCAGCACTGCAGGTGGGGTCTTACCAGAGCAAAGGGACAGAATTACCTCCCTTGACCTGCTGCCCACTCTGCTTTTGATGTAACCCAGGACAGGGTTGGCTGTGAGGGCTTCAAGCACCCATAGTTGAGTCATGTTCAATTTTTCGTTCACCAATACCTCCAAGTCCTTTTATCTCTTATCCTAATCAGTGAAGGCTAGAAAGGGACCAAGGCATAAAGACATGTAAAATTCAACCCTCTGAATCTGGTCTGTAGGTAACCTCTCTGGAAGCATATAATTGAAACTACACAAAGCTGCTGTGCAGTAAAAACAGTAAAAAACCCCCATCTGTTCTTATTCAAATGCAATTATCATTTGAAAATAATCTGTTCTTAAATAAAATTAATAAAGGGAGCACTATTAAGAAGCTGTTTTAATTAACTTCATTAGTACAGTTAAAACATAATGGAACTGAGCTTACCATTTTCTTTAGGTTAATTTAAGTGAAAGCTTTTATAAAGTACTTTTCTTTGTTTACATACATTATACGGAGTTTTGTAGAGTGTCATTGATACAAGTAGGCTCTGACCTTTCCACAACTCCACCAGTTGTAAAAATGATAAGGACATTCCTTAGGTGTATTTCCAATGGAAAGAACCAAAGGAAAATAATGGACAGCTTGGAGATAAAGATTCAAGCAGGAAAAAAAAAAAAAGCTAGAGTAGTCTTTTTGAATGTTAGGTCACCCATTTGGTTACTGTGCCAGCCAGCGAGTGTTGGCCTGAAATCCTGAATTCTTTTATTTTTTTTCTTCTTTCTCATTGGTGGTGTCTGAAGAGTCAGCTACTGCACTGCAGCATAGCTACCTTTCTGTTCAAGAGAGCCAGTGACCTGAAAATATAACCAATATAGGTAAAAACTGAGATAGAAACATCATCATTCACTATTCTGATTTAATGAATTTTATATCTCAGTACGTGGCTTATACTGTGATAATATATGTTTCTCTGTTCATCAAATACAAATTGGTTTTTTGTTATTTTTTTCTGTTTGTTTTTTATGTTTTTTTAATCAGGTTTGAGGGCTGGTCTAGCTGCCTCTATTGCAGGAAGTTCAATTATTAGCAAAATGTTGCTAGCAAACATCGATCCATTTGGTGCTACACCGTTTATTGACCCGGACCCAGATTCCCTGTAAGACATGTCTTTTTCCAAATGTACTGTTTTGCTTTAGTTTGCTTTTCTTAAGCTTCTTTTTTTACCTTTTTGTAATTTTTTTGTTTGCTTTTTTCCGTTGTGAATTTCTTGCTTGCTATAATTTGTCAGGAGACCTCAAGGTCTGAAAACAGGTTGGATTGTGCCAATTTATTTATGAGTAGTAACAAATTGTCTTGCAGCAGCAATAATAATAGGAGACATTCATTCCCTGCTTGCTCACTCGCTCTGGGAGGAGGAGGACAGCAGTCTTTCAGATCTGGTTTTTCCTTCCCAAAGGGCTGGTTTGAACACAAGCTCAGCCGCCAGCAAGATATTGAAGCAGATATGGGCATTTCATAGTGGAGGAGGAAGAGTGTTACCTTAAGGACTGGGGCAGTAATGTGGAAATCGTGTGTCCTAAATCTTTCTGCTTTCCAGAGCTGGGTTTAGCATTGGCAGAGACTTAGGGATGATATCTGGGTTGTGGGCCATGGCTCCCTTAAAAGAAAGCACTGCTGTGCCAGCAGCATCTGCCAAACATCTGCTAGCAGCTTCCTAAATGCAGCCTGATTGGTATCCCACTGTTACATTGGATATGGATATGGTGGAGATGGTGCTGAATAGAGATGTGGTGTAGTTTCTTCTTTGCCCTAGGTAAAGTAATTTGCATTTACAAACGAGGTGGCAGCTAGTCTGTTTGTTTGACAGCCATTGTGTTTCCTCAGGGAGATTCAGAGGAAACATCTCTTGAGGTCTCTTGGTTGATATATCTGTTCTGAGACTAGCTATGATCTTGGTCAGAGCTCTATGTGTCTAGATATCGTACAAATGCACACCTAATTGTCTCTTTTCTTCTGACAGGGAGGGATATTCAGAAAAATGTGTCATGAACAACTACTTTGGGATTGGGTTAGATGCAAAAATTTCACTAGAATTTAATAACAAACGAGAAGAGCATCCTGAAAAGTGCAGGTAATAGTACTTGTCAGTAACTGAGACAAGACAGATCCATTGTTTTCTTTCCCTTTTCTCTTATGTGAATGTGTTAGCTTTTTCTAGTCCTACAAATACGAGACACAATGATGTGCATATTTCAGTCTGTGAATTTTGTTTTACTTGTTTTCAGAAGTCGAACGAAAAACATGATGTGGTATGGAGTTCTTGGCACAAAAGAGCTACTGCAGAGAACTTACAAGAACTTAGAACAAAAAGTTCAACTTGAGGTAAATTTTCTTTATGGGCGGAATGATTATTTTTGCTTCTGCAATGTGTAAGGAAGAATTTGGGCTTCCTCCTGAAACGTTTTGGAGTTTTTGTAGCAACTAAAGCTGATCTCAAAGGCACTGTGTAGAAATGTGCTATGTATGAGGTGGTTCCTCAGGTAGGGCTTTTTTTTTTTTCAGCAGAATGTCAGTACTTAAATGTCTACCTAGTATAGTGTTTTTTGTAAACCATTGTGGTTTGTCTGGGGTTTTGTTTTGTTTTGGTTTGTTTTTTTAAAATTGAATGGGTAGGATGTGTTTCTTAATATTCACCGCATCAAATGGGGAGACCAGGTTGTAAGAGCAATAACAGAGATGAACACACACTAAACAGAAGAAAAGTCTTAATCCTTTGTGTTCATTTTAAACGATCTTGAAAGCTTTATTACACATATGAGGAGAGCACAAAGATGATCTTAGGCAAGAATTCCTGACAGAAAAGGGGAGATTCTGAATATGAAACACAAGAAATCCATCTACAGCAGCAAAGACTTCCTCTAAGTCGTTTTTGAGACAGTCACATGAAAGGAGGAAGAAGCTATCAGAGGAACAAGAAATGCAGTGTAAATTATGTGAACGTGGTTATTTTTTTGTCTTTTATTTTCTAACATCCAATCTAAGCCTTCCCAATACCAGGAACATAAGGAGATAAAAATTATTACCAAATGCAGAAAAAGAGTACAGGATGATTACAGTTATTTTCACCCAAAGAATATTTAGGCAGGATGTTGACAGCATAAATAATTTCTCTTTTTACTTTGTGCTAAGTATTTCATATGGAAGTTTACTATATTTATATGAAGATAACTTTTTAGGCTGAAAGAATAATTTTAAGTTGCTGGAACTCTTTCTCACTCCTCTGAGATGTAGGATTTTGTCTGGTAGCAGCAGATTGCTGTTATCTAAGGACTGCGTAGTTATCGAAGAATTATGCAGTAGTTAGCAAATATAATGACAAGAAAGAACATTATGTATGCTGCAGATAGAATTCTAATTTAAGGATCTTTCGAACAAGATTAAAATAAGATTCGATAAGCATTCAAGTATGACCTTTCCATAATTATTTTTTAAATATTTCTGGAAATAAACCAACAAGTAGAAATTTCGTATGTAGTATTGCCTTGCACGATATTAGCCTTATGCTGAAACGTGTGATGAGGTGCACAGCACTGGAAAATTAAAAATACCAATTTCAGGAATTGGAGGCAGACCTCTATTATAAATGTCTGTGCAACATCTATTAATATCACAGCGTATTCTGGATATTGTCACATTTTGATTAAAATGTTAAGTTCTGTCTTGTTACTGAGATGAAATCATATAAAAAGTGAGCACTAAGCACATTCTGGAAATAATATTGCATCTCTTTCTCCTCCTGATAAAATTGATACAGATTTTGTTCTTATTTCCTGAGGATTTCTCTTTCATTTGTATGATGTTAAGATCCTTCTGTGGGACTGGTAACTTGGAGTAGTCTAGCAATCTTCTTTAAAGACAACTTGACACATGATTTCGTGGTCTTCCAAGTGACACTGCCTCCAGCATTTACGACCTCACATTTCCAACTTGCTTCAAGTCCATACTTGTGGTACTGCTGCAGGACTGCACTTTTTACTCCCAGGCGAATGATTTGAGATCAGCGGACTCACCTCTGCAGGCAGTTGTGCTGCTGTAAATCAAGAGGGATTGTAAATGTAATCCTGGATTTAGGTAGAATGAGATTGAGCTACTTCAGCCCATGATGGTGTTGAGTGGGACTTGGAGTTGCTTATGGGTTTTGGAGGATAAAGTGGTAAGAAAGAAGGAATAAATGGTCCTTCTTTATAGGAGCGAACTCTTACCTGCAAAATCAACAGCTCCTAACCACAGCCAGGATAACAACTGTGAGGCCCGTCCTAGATTTGTCTTTGCAGTTTCAGGAGAAAGGTGAAGTTATTTTTACAGAGAGCCATGCATACGAGGCTAACAACTTCTGTATTTAACTACATGTTTGTGGCTTTGCCAGAAGTATTTTTGAATCTTGTTTATTTTCTTTTTTTGTCCCCTGCTTAATGGATTTACCTAAATCATAGGTGTATTGTCATTTAGGGAATACTGATATAAGATGGAAGACTAGTTACTGAATGGGTAAATGAAGCTTTTTGTAATGTCCATATAGTATCTACATGTTTTTCAACTGCAAAAAATAGTGCTAAGATTGAATAGCAGTTCCTATTAGAGGTTCTTCACAGCATGGAGGGAATAGTCTTGTGTCAAATCTTTTAATGACTCTGTCCTCCCCTGCAAGCTCTATTGAAGCTTCATGTGTTAAAAATCACTGATGACTTTTACCACATTATTTATATACTGAATGAGCTTTTATCCATTACAGTGTGACGGACAGTACATCCCCCTTCCAAGTCTGCAGGGCATAGCTGTGCTGAACATTCCCAGCTATGCTGGTGGGACTAATTTCTGGGGTGGAACCAAGGAAGATGATGTGAGTAACATTAAAGAGTTAGTAATGTTCTGTGCAAAATCAGCAATAAATACCATGAACTTCTCATTGAATTTCAATTGTACCAATGTATAGTTTAGATAGCAACTCTTACACTGGGAGGCTGTTTCAGCTTAAACTGTATTGTCTTGTTGATTTCTTAATTGAGAATATATCTCATGATTTTTCACTATCTATTGCCTTCTGTTGTGTCCACTCCAGCAAAATGTTCATTATAGGGCTCTAGAAGTATTTTTAGAAACTGATTTTATAAACAAATAGTTTCTTGCTGTTGTTTTACAAACTCCTGTAAATAAGGTGTCTCTTCCTCTGTTTGCTGTATTCTGACCGTAAGTAAGGTGAACAAGGATGATCACTCATAACTTTGTACCTGAATTTTCATCCTGTTCTTCAAACAGCTTTGAACTAAGGGATGGTGATTCAAACAAAGGATGACTGGTGCATTTAGTGACTGATAATTTAGTGGGGGGAGTAGTCATATGTTCTTTAAGTACTGTTTTCAATGAGCTTAAAAATATTTTAAGATAACTTTTTTCCCTTCTTCCTCACACCTCCTGAGAAATATTACGCTACACAGATGCATAAATGTCTTGTAACTTGGAGCAGTCTAACTGCTGCCATCCACTTCACGCACAGTGCGACAATTATAATTACCAGAGATTATCCTAATTCTGCATATCCTGATTTAGTGTGTGTGAGGTCTGAGTCACCTTAAACTGTACCTGCAAATTGCCTTGTGATGTTAATGTAGACAATCCAGGATTTTTTTTCCAAAATGGTTTTGGTTTCTGGTGGGTTACTAGCCTTTGCTTTACTGTATACAAACAGTTACATATATAAAAGTCACAAAAAGTATTTAAACATCTTTCAGTCTCTTTTTATTTTCTTGGTATGTGTCAGAGGATGGCAGTTGTGTTTATATTTGACTATGGATATCTGAAATTTTTATATACTCCATATTCTCATGCATGAGTTGAGAGCATCTCTAAAATCTGCTTAACTCCTATTCTGGAATTTATTTTTCTCCCTAAACTGCCTCACTTGCAGAAGATCTGTCTTAACTGTCATACTGGTATACAGCAAGCGTGTATGTTGTAGAGTAGTTGTCCTAATAGTCTTCTGAGGATCAGATGTGCCAGTAAAGTGACATTTGTTCTGGACAAAGTTAGGAGCATATTTCATTCCTTTAGTGCAGTCTTGAGTGAGTAATCATCAGAGTTGATGGTGGTAGTCTGAAATGTTGATGGTTCTGCTTATCTGGACAAAAGAAAGATGTTGCCTTGACAGCTGAGACTGTTCCTTTAAACATCAATGAGCCAAGCAGGGCTTGTTTAGGCATGCTTTCTGGTGTCCAGAAGACAGGTTGGAAATGTGATCTGCAATAGGAAGGGAGGGAATTGTTTGTTGAATGTTGATCAGTAGAGACTTGCTTACCTTTATTTAAGAAAAAAATAAGGTTGATTTTCAGTACAGATGTGTTTCACTGGTGGAGAGACACAGCAGAGGGAGTTGTGGTTTGCCTGTTGTTTTGCCAAAATGGAAGGATAAAATAAATGAAATTTCACAACTACTTTTTCTTGATTCATGCAGAACTAGCCCTGTAGATGTCACTTACACCTGTTAAAGCTGGATCAAGGACTGCTCATAGTTTTAACCATGGACTAGCAGGATCACTGTCTTAACTCTTTTCAAGATGCCACATCCCCATGTGAAAATTGGAAAAAACTCAATAGAAACTGAAAAATTTCAGATGAAGGAACTTTTTACTTCAAAACACTCTAGACCCAGTAAAATTTCCCTTTCATTCTTTGACACTTATCTGTTTGAGACTCATCTGTGCCATCCTGGGATGCTCTGAAGGCAAATGCCCCCTGGATGTGGCGCTATACTATGGCAACTGTACTGTGCAGCCCTTTCCCTGAGAAACCCTCCTCAGAAACCCTCCTGGCCAAATTCACTGCTCATTGCATTGGGGTGAAGCTTCCCACTGGCTACGTGGGCAGCAGGGACCAAAGTCCCTCAAGCTGTTCCACATCTCCCTCCCTGAGCCATTGCTGCAGGTACTATCTGAATTACCCACTCCTGGATCTGCACCCATTTATGCTTTACTTTCAGGAAACAGGGAACAGGACATGAGTAGTTAAGGCTTTTGAGCTTCTTTCAGGGTATTTCTCTGGTCTGAGGTCAGATGTCCCTTATGCAACTTAGTCTTCCCAACGTGCCAACTGAGGTAATCTGAGTACTGCTCAGAGACATGATCTCTCTACCCAATAAACTCTTACTAGAGTAATGTCTCCTAGTGATTTTTCTCCCCCATTGCTCAGGATGAAATGATAAAGCTTCAAGTGACTTTAGTATGGTGTCTCCTGTCAGACCCAGTTGAACTCCAGCCTAAGATTTGTCCCGTGTCACAGCTGAATTTCCCTGTGGGACACCAGATGGCAATGGGATTCGTGGGTCTTCCTGTGCTTTGTGTAAGCTCATGGAAATTTAAGGTCCGGGCTGCATATCAGGAGAACCAGTTTACAGTGGATATTTACACTATAAATATTCATATTTACATTGGAAAATAGTGTACAACACAAACAAGATCCTCTTCAGGATGAAAGCTGTGGTTAGCAAAGCCAAGTGTGGACTCAGAATTCAGAATATAAGAAGATAAGCACTTCTGAGAAAAAAAGACTCCATTACTCATTTAACTTAAATAACTTCTTAGATGTTAAGTACATCAGCCAAGCAGAGATAGAAATTGGCATTTCATCTTGCCTTCAAAACCATTTCTTAGTCTGTACACTGAAACGTGCCATCCTTCCTATATAAGGCTATGCCTCTTCATTCAGATATTTGAAATGCTATTAGCATTGCTGTTTTGAAATAATATTTGCTTACCATCTAGAGTATCTCACATCTGTCACTTTTGAGATACAATGCAGTTATTAGCCAGTAGATAAGTTAGATCATTTAGGTGTTGAAAACAAATCCTTAAATTAATCTGTTTCATTGAACATGCCATCTAAACACTAGATGCATCATCAAAAATGGAATGTTTTGTTTGCCTCTTAGATATTTGGGGCTCCATCGTTCGACGATAAAATCTTGGAAGTCGTTGCAGTATTTGGCAGCATGCAGATGGCAGTTTCCAGAGTCATCAAACTGCAGCACCACAGGATAGCTCAGGTTTGTTTCTTACTTACAAAGCACATAACACGGTTGGCAGCAGTTTGGGATGCTGGCAAGTAGCGGTGCTCTTGATGACAATCACCCTATACATTAATAAAGTGCTGACATTGTTTTAATTTTAACGGATAACAAATTGTCTTCAGTGATGAATGAAGTGTAAAAGTGCTTCATCCTTGAGACAGTCCTGGAGGGAAGCCACAGCTCCCAGTAATCAACATATTTCAGGTGGTCCGTCAGCTTCAGTCGTATTAACTGCTCTGTAAAATAACGTGTTTGTTCTTTTCCAGTGTCGGTCGGTAAAGATCACCATACTTGGTGATGAAGGGGTTCCAGTGCAAGTAGATGGAGAGGCGTGGATCCAGCCCCCGGGCGTTATTAAGATCATACATAAAAACAGAGCTCAGATGCTAACACGAGACAGAGTATGTTGCAGAAAATGTGTTATGAGATACCCTTACTAGCATTGATTTCTGAAATAATGTGATTCAGTTATAACATGAACAAAACAATGCTTGCAGAAATTTTTTCTAACTATTTCTGTAGCATATATAATCACTTACAGTTATATCATCTCTATAATAAGCTTGATAGGGAATTGTTCTTTTCAGTAAGTGACAAAGCTTTGCTAGTTTTTTTTTCAGTTTTATTGGTGCTATTCCTATATTCTTACATAGTAAGAATTGTCAGAACTAACTCACCTTCCTTTCCTTTCCTTTCCTTTCCTTTCCTTTCCTTTCCTTTCCTTTCCTTTCCTTTCCTTTCCTTTCNTTTCCCCTTTCCCCTTTCCGTCTGTCTTGACGTATTTTTCACAATCATATACTGGAAGTTTTAGCACATTTGCACAATCAGCAAAGTTCTATAATGTCCATTTTTCAGAATGGCTTTCTGCAGGTTTCGCTCCCGTCTCTCTGTCCTACTAATCCTCCCTCTCCCCCATGACCCAATCTCAGACAGAAGAGACTCAAGGAAAACCTAGCCACAGAGCTGTTGGAGAGTTCACACCTGCCTAAGATTAGTGTCAAAGGCACAACTCCCCCTCAGTTCTCCATTCATTTTGCTGGATGTTGAATGCATGGAGTTAATGGCATTTGAACTCTCATTTTGGTAACTTTGTTACTATTCCCAACCATTTTTCAGGTTTGAATCTCTTATTGATATTTGGATCTTATCCACACAAAATGCATTCATATGATCGCTGTCTTTGTGTTACTGTTTTGGAAGACGCTTTGAGAAAAGCAAGGAGAGAGCAAGCTTTAAGAAGTGACTTACTCTCTAAA
This sequence comes from Urocolius indicus, assembly GCA_013401255.1. Taxonomy (NCBI): domain Eukaryota; kingdom Metazoa; phylum Chordata; class Aves; order Coliiformes; family Coliidae; genus Urocolius; species Urocolius indicus. Next base: position 475,613 of record WBNH01001008.1, read on the forward strand.
TGAAATTTTAAAAAAATATATGTAATTTAAGTATTTATACAACTTGTATTATTTTTATGAAATGAAAATTGAATTTAAAAGTTGTTAATTTGTTAGTTCAATGTTAACTAAGTTTTAATATAAATTAAAATTTATATAAATAAAAATACTAGTAAGTAAGAATGCTCCAGGTGCTGTGAACTTAATGTATAATTCATTTTGATTAGGCCTTTGAAAACACCCTGAAGTCTTGGGAAGACAAACAGAAGTATGATTCCTGCAAACCTGTCATTCGATCTCCGTTGTACCCTCAGCAGGCTGTTGAGTTGGCTACAGAAGAAGAAGTTGCACAGATCCAGCTGTGCTCTCAAGCTGCAGAAGAACTCATTACCAGGTACAGTAAAATTAATGTTTGGATTGGCAACCTAGACACTCAGACTGAATTACTCATGCAAGCACATACATAGACCTAGAAATGTGTATTTTCCCTGTTTTTTAATTAATATTTATTTGGCACTGTATCAGATATTTTTTCTATGTTACTTCGGTTTTAAGGCTCAGCTTGTTTATGTGTGCTTTGCCTGTGTATTGCTGTAATTTTATTTTTGTGGGTTTATGTGATTTGTTTTCTTCTGAAAACCAGCTTTCTGAAGGAGCAATGGAAATGCAAAACTAGAGATTTTCTTTACAAGAGAGGCTTTTGATTGAAACGTCTTACTTTATGTAGAAGCATAAATGTATTACTTATTGACAAACAAAACCTTAGAAGTCAACTTGAGAAGTCAACAGTGTGGATGTATCTACCTGACCTTAACTACTTCTGATGTTATTTCTCTTCAAAGCCTTGTTACTCAAGATTTTGAAAAGATGAATGCTTTCAATAAACCGGAAAGTTTCCTATAGATATTGTACAAGTAAACACCCAACACACCAACATTCAAGGATAATTGCCAGATAAAGTCTTCATACCTTTTTGTGTTCATCCACTCATTCATTGTTATTGCAGCTTTCTCTTTCATTCCTAATGCTCAAAATCCTCATCTCTGTGTCCCCTGAACACTCCAGTAATTTCTGTGGGTTAAGATGATAGTAGGTTGATGGTGTAAAACTGATCCTACAGCTTCGTTTATTTTCAAGAACTACTTGTTTCCTGAAATGCAAGGATATAATAGTTCAATTTTCACAGAAAAAGAACCCTCTATTTTTAAGATAAGTACTTTTCCTTTTAAAAAGAAAAGATTGCAACGTTTTATAATGCTACTATTCAGTTCATCGTGATAAATATTCCTAAGTATCAAAATCAGTTCTTGTAGTATGTATTGAGTCACGCTGGTAGTATAAGAAAGGAACTGAAGAACTACATATCCTTTTTGTACTGCAGACTTAAGTGTACCTAGAAGAATAATTTAGGTTATGAATCATCCAGAGTGAAGTTTAATCAAGACAGCTTAAAAACTTCACTGTTCTAGAGATGGGCCTGAGGTTGTAATTACAGCTGGACCTCTCATAATCTCAAACGATTACAGGAACTTTTAATGTCATATCTGAAGGATATGCCTTGGGAAGCAAGTATAATGGATTTTAAGATAATTTCAAGTTAGTTTTCTTCATGTGTTAGGGTTTTCCTCTGTAATTAATTTTAACTAACAGCCCCAACAGTTTTTGCATTGGATTTGTATTGGAATAAAAATAAATGTCTTAGTATTTCACAGCAGAATAAATAATCTATGTTATGGATATCGTTGATATCAAGTGCTGGACTGCTAGAAGAGGTGCTTGTATTTCAACCTTTGTTATAAAGGACTGAATTTTTTAAGTGTCTTCTGAAACATATCTTTGTATGTTTAATAATCTGATAAAATTGTGTACTCTTAAGCGTTATTATTTAAGGGAAGTAAGAAATGTGTTTTTAAATATTTTTGTAGGATTTGTGAAGCAGCAAAAATACATGGCCTTTTGGAGCAGGAGCTTGCTCATGCTGTTAATGCATGTTCACATGCATTAAATAAAGCCAACCCAAGGTTTCCTGAGGTAAGGAATGAAAAATATTTATATATAAGTAAATAAACTGCAGTAGCTGTGTGCATAAGCTTGTGACAGTGGAGCTGTATTGTAATTTTTGATAAACAAGAGCCCTAAATGTGCATAGACGTACTTAAATGTAAATGAAATTACTTAACCGATGAATGGATGTCGTATCTTCTCCCTTTTTCTACTACTTGTTCTAAGGTTAAAGAGCAAGTTACTTCCAATTCTGAAGGTGCTGCTCTGTATAGCAACAAGGAGCATCAGCTCTTCATGTGTATAGGGAAACACCCCATAGCTGAACAATTGATGACCCACTTAGTAGACAAGGGAAAGACTGTGAATGTGAGCTTCCCAGACTTTAGTAAGGCCTTTGACAGTTTCCCACAGCATCGTCCTGGAGAAATGGATGGACTTGCTCTGCCATGGGTGGAAAGCTGACTGGATAGCCAGGCCCAGAGAATTGTAGTGAATGAGTTAAATCCAATTGGCAGCCAGGTACCAGGTGTTCCCCAGGGCCCAGTGCTGGGGCTTGTTCTGTTTAACGTCTTTATCAGTGACCTGGATGAGGCTATCGAGTGCACCTTCAGTAAATTTGCTGATGACGTCAAGCTGGGCAGGACCATAGACCTGCTTGAGGGCAGGAAGGCTCTTCAGAGAGACCCCTGGACAGGCTGGAGTGATGGGCCAAGGCCGATTGCATGAGGTTTAACAAGGCCAAGTGCTGGGTGATGCACTTGGGTCACAACAACCCCAGGCAATGCTACAGGCTTGGGACAGAGTGGTTGGAAAGCTCTTGGTGAAGCAAACAGCAAAAACAATACGCAAAGTAAGCTCACATCTGCTTGCAGACAACTCTACACATGTCCCCAGACACAAAGTAGGACAAAGGCTGAAAAAAATGCTCTTGCTATGTAAAGGTCAGTTGTTGTGGATGCATTCACAGGAATTTTCATGCTTAAATGCATCCAAGTGCTATGCTGTGAATGCAGAGGCAGTGAGAGGAAATGGGTTCCCAGGTTTCTCTCTTCACACTAGATAATCTGGGTGGTTTTGTGGATTGGGCCCCAAAAAAAAGATTAAATGGGTACAGGCTGTCTGTCTCTAACCTAAATTTCCATATGGTAAATATACTAATTAACCTTTGCTTCTTAAAATATGGCCAGCACCTTAGTTCTGCTAAGGATAAAGTGGACAAATTGGATCAACGGTCATCACTAAATAAGACCTACAATTTTTCTGATGGCCTTTGTCATCCATAAAAACCATTGATTCATCTCACTGCTGCTGGTCAAGTTGGGGAAAAAACAGTAAATAGATGCTACACTTTTGTTTTCTGTTCTCTGTGCTGAAGAAGTTGTCAATATAAAGCTAAATTGATGTATTTCTCCTAGGAGAAGAAGCTTAAGATCTGTGCTGTAAGCCCAAAGTACTTATTGCCAGTCTCACTTGCATCACTTCAAATAATTGTTATGCTTCTTATTCTTCAGAGCCTTACCAGAAACACTGCCATGGAGATAGCTGTCAATGTGAAGGCCCTACATAATGAAACTGAGTCTCTGCTAGTAGGAAGAGTTCCTTTGGTAAGGTCACAAAATACATGGTTTTATTCCCTCATTCAGATAATCCGTGATTTGTTCTTTGGTGATTTTTTTAATCCACATGGGATTTATGACATGCTACAAGAAGCTCTGTAAGACCGTTTGCAGGATATTACACTGCATTTGTGGTTTGGATCAGAATGAGGTACAAATTCATATCCTAGGCTGGCATCCATCTTACCTCACTTCAGATATCTGAAAGGTCATTGCCTGAGCTTTTCCTTTTAATAGTCAGTTGAGAGAAATAAGTATCCCTGCTGAGGTTGATTCATGCTCAGCTGTCTTGGAAGCCTGTCTTACAAAATGATAAATCATCTGGAGCTTTAGCATTTCAGAGAACTTCTGGCATTCTATTATGTGACCAGCTTCAGAGTTTAAAGAGAACCTGAAGGGAAAACTGTTCAGGCTCATACAGTCAAATTCTGCAGATATAATCTGGGCAAGTAATATCATCCTTTGTCTAATACTTGGCAGGAATTATTTTTTACCCTTTAACTAGTGAGTAGTCAGTAGACCTCTAATAGCACTTGCAGACTTTGCATCTTCTTCTTTGGCTAGTGTTTCTGTGCCTAAAATGATGAAGACTGACCAAGAATGGTTGTACCTGGATGTATAATTAGAAAATTTCTGTATGTGACGTTGTGAAGAGAAGAAAGATGTCAAGTTTTCTGTGTTCTACCTGGATATATGGTTAGAAAATTTCTATATGTGACATTGTAAAGAGTAAAAACATGTCAGGTTTTCTGTGCTGGCCCAATTTTCAATTAGGAAAATACTGAGTAAGAACAGTTATTTGGATTAAAAAGCAGATTTATCACTAACTTACTGTTGATTTGTTAGAATTAAAAATGGTTATCAATAGGAATGTTTTCATTTAGCTGATATAGAATACGAAACAGACTGGTGCAGGTTCACCTACCTTTTTACACAAGTGATAATTGGTATGAGTCTATAGTAGCCGAAAGATAATATGACCTCAAGTCCAATAACCATTTAAATTCTAGAAATAGTCAAAGGTAAGGTTAATATGATCTGTTTTATGAGTTTTTTTAGATGAAGTAGTTACCCATTAGGTATTTTTGTCCAGAAAAGGAAAAAATGTCTGCTTTTTTTTTTTTTTTTTTTAAATTGCTGTTACTAATCTCTCATATTTCAGTTTGAAAAGGGAATCAAAACAGTGAAATTTGTTTGAATTTTAAAACAGTTTAGGAAGAGAAATTAGAAGATACAGTTTAAGTTGGTGATGCCATACTGAGATTAGTGTAGTTTATTAAGGCAGTCTGGAAATAATATTACTATGGAAGAATTCCAATTGAAACGTTACCTTTTCTATAGCCAGCTGTGATCTCATTGTGGTGTCAAACTAGTCGCTGTTCAGGCTCCAAAGCTTAATTTGATTCATTTATCCATTTCTGATTTTTGCATGTTGTACTTCAGCTTTTCATTATGATTTGTGCAAATGTGTTCGTGAGTCTCCATCAGACCTATTTTTTAATAAAAAGGGTATTTGGAAGATACTGAGATAATCTTCCAGAGACATCCATTGCACTCATTTGACATTATGCTTGTTTAGAACAGTATTTCACAGTCAGAATAACAAGGCACCCTGCTTAACGGTATCGCCATATGTTTCATAAATGCTGAAGCTGAATGTGTCTTGGTCCCTCACTCTATTAAAACAGAGAGATGAAATGTAAGGTGTTGATGCGTCAGTTGCTGCCATCATACACTATTCTCCAAATTATCTTTCTCCTCTGACAGAGGTACTCATGCTTTCTTTAGTATCTTCCTCTTTTCTTTTTTTCTGTCTTCTCCTCTTCAATTCTCCCTCACCCTTCTGTGTTCAGAGCTCTCAATAGCAGTAAATTGATGTCTTTGTTGCATATACTTGATAAGCTTTTTCTTTTGATAAGCCAATTACTGGCTCTTGAATCTTTGTATTATGACTTGTGTACGAGTCAAAAGAGATGTAAATGTGTCTACAAGGAGACTGATTCCTACCACCTTCTGTGAGATGCAATTAACAAAGTTTGTTTGGGGTTTTTTGTGGTTTATTTTTTAATTTTTTGGGCTTTTATTTTTGTTTTGGTGGGGGTTGGAAGGGACCTTTAAAGATCATGTAGTCCAACCCCCCTGCAAAAGCAAGTCAACCTATCAGGTCTCATAGGAATGTGTCCAGGCAGGTCTTGAAGGCCTACAAAGAATGAGACCTCTAGCTAGATGATATCAAATAATGAATTAGTGAAATGATAAGATAGAAAAATGATGCTGATTTATGGAACTTCCCAAATGGTCAGGGCTGGAGTACAGTTTGGAGAACATAAACAATTACCACTTTTTGTCTAGATGTTTTCCAAAGGCAGTGTTTCCATTTTGCTTTTTAAAAAACCATTTTCAGCCTGGAACAGAGCACAATTTTCTAAAAGTTTTCTTTTCTAAAGTTCTAAAATCTTCTAAAGTATTAAGGGAGAGGTATGACAGAATGTTTCATTTCAACTGAATGAAATTATCTGAGCTCACTGACATAAAATATTTTCATATTAAAAAAAAAGTTGGTTTTGAAGGAACTGAAAAATCTTTTATTTTCATTGTTTCATTCAAGGTGTTAATTTCCTTCTTGGAAATAAGAAGCTTTTCTAAGATGTTGAAGGAGGAGAATTTACTCTTAATTGCTGACTCTTCCTTTACCAGAATTGCACTATTATTTTGGATTCATTTCAGGAACAATATTGCCAACACATATACTTTCTGTCCATCAGATGGGAGTTTTTATTGTCCCCAAGCAAAATGTTTTCTTTTGAGAATCAGACAGTTAGGTACATGCTTGTTCAGAAAGGCAAAACTGTGCTTCATTCATTTACATAAAATGGGTGACAAGCAATTTCTGAAAAATTGAAAACATAAGAAAAGTATCTTCTTCAAAGACAAGTGGGTCTTCCATTGTGCTCAAAAATAACTGAACTGTTCAAACTGGGAAGACAAAAAAGGCAAAAGAAAGATCGGAGTCTGTTTATGGACACTGAATTCTGTGAGCTTTAGAAGAGAAAATAACACTATAGTGAGAGGAGGCTTATATTTCCAGTATCACTGTACTAAATAGCAATAACTTACCAAAGATGGCCTCCCCTTTGAAAAGTGGTAACATATGGGAATTACTGAAGCAAAGTAAAGAAGGTTTTTTAGGTAAGATAATTAATGAGGGTTTGTAATTCATCACCAAACCCCAACAACGTCAGAATCTTGCACCAGCACTAGAGATCAAAGATTCTCTTACCACTCTATTCTAAAAATGCATTTATGAGGATATAACTTAATTAGATCCATTCAAAATGATATTCTGCTCTGCTTTGGGACTAGTTTTACTTCAAAGAGAGGAATAGATGCTCTGATTGCCTCATTAGTGATTCCAAGCAACTTGTTCCAGGATTCAACTCTTTACCTCAAAATGGTGTTTCAGCAACCCCAGATAAGCCAAAACCAGCTTTTTCAGGGATCAGCTGGCTGCCTTACCTCTTCCTCACAGGTTCAACTCATGCAACAGCTGCAGTTTTCAAATCAGGCTTTTAGAGAAAGCTACAGGGTTCTCGAATTATTGATAGAGTCCAATTCTCTTAGGTTAGCAAGTCCCAAGCTTTTTACATGGCACCACTTTCTTTTCCTCTTCAGCCTTCACTGATGTCTTTGGCTTTTCAGTTCCCATCTGGGGCTGCAGTTTGTCCCTCTTCTGTGCCTGGCCCCATTCTTCCCACTCCCAGCTGGCAGCAGTGGCTATTGCGCCACGTGTCATCTATTTGGGTATTGTATCACAACTGGAAGACTGTTGGGAAGGAACCATCTTGGTTAGATTCATTTCCTCATGCTTGATTGTGAGACAGTGATCTACCATATGAAGACATTTGCAAATAATAGGCTTACTATCACCTGTTTTTTTTTTACATCACGTTTCTTACAAAGGCTTTTCAGGGTCTTGTGCTTCTGGTCAAGTTTTATCTCCCTTGTGTTAGGAGTTTCCTTTTCTAGTGTGTTCTAGTATTGTTGTAATCAGATAACTCTTACTCTGTGAAGACTCAGGAGTGCAGTGGATGATGACAGTGGTTGACAGATAGGTCCAGCTGGTCTGCACAAAAAAAATCTTTGCTGTCTCAGTCCTCTCTTTGTGGTTGGGACCATACTAAATGCAGTGTCAAGGCGGTCTGATGGGTCTCTGAAGAAAAATCTCATTTTGAAAGATTATTTGTTACACTCGTCATGAAAGATTGTTTGGTTACACTCATCATGAAATAGCTGTCTGTTTGTGTGTAGTAGCAAAATAGCTGGATTGAAATCTTAATAAAACTGAAAATATTATTTTTCTGGCCTGTTTATAAATAGCAGTTAGAAGCTCCCCACGAAGAACTTTTGTCTGATGCTTTGCACAATGTGGAAATTGAGTTGAGAAAACTTGCTGAGATTCCTTGGCTTTATTATGTTTTTCAACCAAATGACGATGAGGTGAGTTTGGGTAATACTTCCTGTTTTTAACTCAATTTTTCTTTGCATAAGGAAGAGTACATAACAATTCCTTTTCTTTGATGTAAAGGTTTTGAATAGGTATTTAAAAATGAAATGTGTGTAGAGTTAAATCTTGGCATTATTCTTTACATAAGTAAAGTTTGGTGTTAGTTTCTAAGATTAACTAGCAATTACCATCTCAAGCATGTCATTTAACTGTTGTTTTCTGATAATTAAAGGTGACTATGTCTCTTTCATGCAGGATCCCCCTCTGGATTACGCTAAAAGAAACAACAGAAGCACAGTGTTTCGCATAGTGCCAAAGTTTAAGAAAGAAAAGGTTCAGAAGCATAAGACCAACCCTCAGCCTGGTATGTGTTTTGAAATTACAAGAAAAATAATAGCATTTGAGGAAAATGTGATTTTTGCAGGGTTTGTTTTTTGGTGAAAGATGATGTGATGCATGCTACCTAAGAGTAGTGCATTTAGAAAGCATCCAGTAGGACCTCAAGATGTGAGCCAAAGAACTACTGTGAAAGTATTTAGACAGTTTTATCACGCGACAGGACCTGCGTCTTTCATGGTGGTTACGTTTAATCAACTCATAGCAATACAAGCCACAGATAAATACATTGTTTTCCTATGAAGCTCCAATTCAGGTTTTTCAGGTTAGTTTCAGAAGGTGCACAATAGTTTTACCATACTGGCTTAATTAACCAGTTATTTTTAAATTTGAGATGGGTTTTAATTTCAGTGAGTGAGACAAATCAAACAAAAAGCTGTTTTAGTCAATGCTGACTTTTTAATTAGAAGAAGTTGAACAAACTCCACTCTCCTCTCTTCCCACTCTTATCCACGAACTTACTTCTTAAAGATTACATCCAGGAGTTAATCAGTGATTAAAAACTGTTCTGGTCCTAAAACTGGTCCTAAAACTGTTTCTGCATCTTTCTTTTTAATGAACAGTTGGTCATAATCTGCAGTTTCTTGCAGTTGTTGATCAGACTTTAGATTTTAGAACGGACTTCACATTTTACTTCATTGTAAAACTGATCAGCATTGAATGAAGTTACAAAATTACAGCAATAAGTAGCACTACTGCCTTTTTTTAAAAAAAGAAATGTGGTCTTATGAGGACTAATGTGGGCAACTAACCTTAGAGAACAATGTTTTTCAGAGAGCTTCTTAATGACCTATATAGCACAGTAGCTGAAAGGGTACTTGTTGTGTTAATTAAGTACTGGAATCTGTTAATTGAAACCGGACTTGCTTGCTGCCATTGCTATATTTGAGGTATGGTTGATATTTTAATTTCACATATTCATTAGTTTTTGAAGTCTTCTCCTCTCCCTCGATGACTGATAATAAATTAATGGTATAAAACAGAATGACAGTAGACTCTGCATCACTGATCCAAAGATGGCTTAATGTGAATTTGTTTGGACGTGAGGTTTTAAAGGCTTTACTGAAGAAACTGGAGTAAAGCTGAAAGCATGGCTGCAAAGCAAAGAACCCCAACTTTGTTTAGATACATTCTCATGTTAACTGCTAACCTGTAACCTGCATGTAAAAAGGACGTTGTCAGTTTTTCTGGAAATGACACCTCTAACCTTTCCCTTTGCTAGCACGGCAATTCTCCTCTATTTTCCACTCTCTTTGGCCTAACCTTTGCTTGTGATGCATTTGAGCATGTAGAAATTAAGGGGCTTTTGCTCTTAACTTTGGTAGTTCAAAAATGGGGCACAGATGAAGTTGCTGCTTGGCTGGATCTGCTCAGTTTGGGAGAGTACAAAGAAATCTTCGTCAGCCATGACATCCGAGGCTCTGAGCTTTTACATCTGGAAAGGCGAGATCTTAAGGTATTTCCTTTGTGCTACTTTTCTGCTATTGACCATTTTCTTTGACAAAAGAACAACCAACTTTTCTTCTTTCCCTGCACTTGTTATGTGCTTGTAGCTTGGCTTACACTGTGCAATTATGCAATAAACTAATACGCTCTGTCCTTTGGCCTGAATTTCTGAAGTGCTCTCACAACCAGGAATATCTATGTTACCAGAAATTTCCCTTTTTTGCTCGTTATGTAGAATGACAGCATTATAGTTTATGACAGAAGGTCATAGGAAAAGCACATCTGATATCTCACTGACATCACTGTAATATAATATTATCTGCAAGAGTTCACCATTTCCATTTAAGAGAATCGGTATGGATCAGTTGAAGATGGTAATAATAGTTTTGAATCTTTCTGCTGCAAGGCCAGCAGCTATGAGCAGCCTTCAGGTGATTTATTGCATGTATGTTGGATGTAGTGGGCGTGAGAGAGATGAACAGCTTAATACACTGTAGCATTGGACTTATATGGCATTGGTGTTTGTGTGTCAAAATAGACCATTGCAAGAGGTTTTCTCATCCCTGACAAATATCTACCTGGTTTTGGCTGTATAGATTTTAAAAAAGCACTTTCTTTCGGCTCCAAAATTGTGAAACGTTCTTCCTCTGAGGTCAGATTGGTAAGTTTTGCAAGGAGAAGTGTTACCTAGCTGTCTGAGGCTGTTACTTGAGCTTGCTGGTCTCTTTCAAGAATGACTTAAGTGCATCCATTATTATGTAGTAGAGACTATATCTTTGGGGATTCATTACATTACTTTTTCCAGGAACTCGGCAGTAATGAGTTCTTGATAATGTGTTTTGCAACTGCTTTTAGCACATAACAGAGGAAATAGGATATTGTATAAATCACCAACATTTAAATTTAGAGTGCAAGTCATTGCTCTAGCTACAGTGCAGTGGTTTGCAGATAGAAGCAATACTTTCAGACAATTGTGCCATTTTTTGTAAGATTTCTTATATAGTATGAAACCTTGACATTACAAAGTAGTGCTTGCATTGTGTGACTTTACAATAGAAAGCAGCTGCTGAAGTTAACTGTGTTTGAAATGATCTGTTTGTCTGCTGTGTATTTATTTTACCCTTTGGCATTAGATTGCCTGAGCTTCTTTCATAGAAGTTAAATCCCTTTCTTTCAGCATTGTTCCTGACATGGAGGGATGTTTTCAAGACAGTCCCTTCCTGCAAAAAATTAGAAATAGTAAACTGTCCAAGCAATCTACCACAATTTTTCAGTGATGGATGACAGGCTCCTGGTCTGAATGGGCACTGAACAAATGTACAGCTTAACTGGGAAACTCAGCATCACACAAGGCTTAGGTTTTTCTAAAATGTTAAGAAATCTTTAAAAAAAAAGCATTCAAGATATGAAATTAGTTGGAATAACTGGTGGTGGGTGAGATCAGCGTTAAACTAGACATCACTTCTGGCCCTGTTTTGTTCCTGATAAGTGCCAATTTGACTGCATGCCCAGAAGACAGGCACTTCAACCAAGTAATATCTGCAGCAGGGTAATGATCAACCTGTTGCTAAGAGTCATGCTGATTCAGCATGAATAAAACCCTATCAAAAAGGCCTAGGCTCTGAAATATCTAAAACCTTGTCCTAGGTAGAGCCTACAAACTGTTACTCTCTCCTCTAGTGCTGCCTGGGAGCGCAAACAAGATTTTCAACTGCTTGGTGTAGCTGGACGAGGAATTGCTCTGCACAAGTTGCCAAGGGTATATCCCCTGCTAGCAGAAGCCTTGCTCTGGCATCGTCCCATCTGCTTGTTAGCAGATGCTGAGAGCTCCCAAGGCTGTGCTGTTGGTAAGGTAGGCCAGGCTTTTAGCCAAGCATGGCTTCTGCTCTGTATAGCAATGCTGAATTTCAATAGCATGTTTAGCACTCCAGCTGTTGCTTCCATACAGTCATGATCTCTACAGGGAGACAGTTAAAAGTGGCTGCAGTTTTCTGACCAGTGAATTGACCTGAATTGTTGTCAAGATGTATAGTGTGGTACCTTGGAAAGGAAGACTACATCACGAGCTGCCCTGTTAGTTTTTCTTCCCTTTGGCTGTTGAGCTGTGCAGATGAGCCTTCAGTGCTCTTGTGAGCTATAACCTGTCTAGAGCCACATCTCCAGCTCAAGGCTTGTGTTTCCTGCCAAGCTAAATGGGCTTGCCATTGATTCACAAGCTCTTAAGTCATGTGCAATAGATTTACCTCTATTACCTCTCATGTCTACAACAGGAAAAATCGTTGCCTGTTTTAACTGAGTACTCTGGGTGTGCTCAAAAGTAGAGTTAAAAAGCAGCATAGAAAAGGATTTGATGAAACCCTTTGCCTTCATGACTAAAATAGGTTGATAGATGGACTGAAGAATTGGACACCTCTAATTATATTTCTGCATAGCTTGTGGATCCCATCCTTAGCTAGTTCTGTGTGGTAACTAGTAAATGGAGAATACCTCCAAGAGGAACCTGATACCTCTCTCCACCCAGCCCCTGCAGTAATAACCTTTTCCACCCTTTCTCTTATGCCTGGTTTTACGTAGGGGAACCTTAGACTTTTACACTCAGATGATTTTCTTTTGCTTGAGGAAAGGCTAGGCAGTGAATTGTGAACTTTGCTGTAGAAACTATAGAAAGCAAACTTGTTGTAACCTTTTTTTTTTTCTTTTAACCTTATTTTACAGGCAACTCATTGAAAACTAGACCAAATTTCCTGCAATAAATGCTGTCATTCTTAACTATGTTCCTATGCATCCAAATTAGCAATTGATAAACATGTTCCTATGCACTCGACTTAGTAATGATCAGAACTGCAACATGTTTGGTAGGATGGGGATGATTTCTACTTTAGAGCTCCGTAGCAGTGTTGGTTTGCATGGAAAAAGGGTCCTCATAGAATCATAGAATGGTAGGGGTTGGAAGGGACCTTTAGAGATCATCTAGTCCACCCTCCCTGCAGAAGCAGGTTCACCTAGATCAGTTCACATAGGAATATGTCCAGGCGGGTCTTGGAAGGAGACTCCACAACCCCTCTGGGCAGCCTGTGCCAAGGCTCCCTCGCTCTCACAGTGAAATAGTTTTTCTTATATTTAAGTGGAACTTTCTGTGTTCCAGCTTCATGTCAGCCTGCTGAGCAGTGCCAGGCAGGCTGAACTCTGTGCTGAGGACTCTCCGTGTTTCACAGTAGCGTGTTTTGAAAAAGCTCTTACATGGAAAACGTTGTGCAAGATTTGCGTAGAGTTCAGACATGCCAGATGTCTTTGGATACTGGGAATGCAAGCAGGGTAGTTTTCTCATCGGGAAGATCTTAATATTAAGGAGCATTTATGGAAATTGTTTGATAGTATTACGTTGGTGGTACATTGGGACAAAATGTGTGGGATAAACCTGAAATCAATGAGTTCGTGGCTAGGCAGGAAGAGACTTAGTCACCACANTTTACAGGCAACTCATTGAAAACTAGACCAAATTTCCTGCAATAAATGCTGTCATTCTTAACTATGTTCCTATGCATCCAAATTAGCAATTGATAAACATGTTCCTATGCACTCGACTTAGTAATGATCAGAACTGCAACATGTTTGGTAGGATGGGGATGATTTCTACTTTAGAGCTCCGTAGCAGTGTTGGTTTGCATGGAAAAAGGGTCCTCATAGAATCATAGAATGGTAGGGGTTGGAAGGGACCTTTAGAGATCATCTAGTCCACCCTCCCTGCAGAAGCAGGTTCACCTAGATCAGTTCACATAGGAATATGTCCAGGCGGGTCTTGGAAGGAGACTCCACAACCCCTCTGGGCAGCCTGTGCCAAGGCTCCCTCGCTCTCACAGTGAAATAGTTTTTCTTATATTTAAGTGGAACTTTCTGTGTTCCAGCTTCATGTCAGCCTGCTGAGCAGTGCCAGGCAGGCTGAACTCTGTGCTGAGGACTCTCCGTGTTTCACAGTAGCGTGTTTTGAAAAAGCTCTTACATGGAAAACGTTGTGCAAGATTTGCGTAGAGTTCAGACATGCCAGATGTCTTTGGATACTGGGAATGCAAGCAGGGTAGTTTTCTCATCGGGAAGATCTTAATATTAAGGAGCATTTATGGAAATTGTTTGATAGTATTACATTGGTGGTACATTGGGACAAAATGTGTGGGATAAACCTGAAATCAATGAGTTCGTGGCTAGGCAGGAAGAGACTTAGTCACCACAATATAACGACAATGAAGAACTCCTGAAAGATGTTGCAGGAATTTTCATCAGGGATTTTCTTGCTGATGGCCTAGAGATAACAAAGTTCTTAGCAGAAGGAGAGGTGATCCTGTAGTTTTAAGACCATAAGTGGGGAGAAATAAAGGATTTTTACTTGCTCAGACTCTCTCTAGTCTTGTCTTCAAACCATATTTTAGTCAAATTGAATTTTTGTTAATTTGATATCAATCAAATGTGGACAGATTATGTAGAACATGTTGAAACTCATGCATGTACGAAAATGCAGAGATGTTGCTTTTTGAATGATGCATGATAACACTACTGTAACAGGTCCTTTTAGTCCGAGGTGAGAGAACTTCTGTAAACTTTCCTGTGTCAGTAGCAAACTGAGAATACTGGATGGCATCTGGTGTCAGGAATGTACACATTTTAATTTCCTCCAAACTATAACACAAGAATAAAAATTCAGAGTTCATCTTGTTGGTTGGTTGGTTTTTTTTTTTCCCTTGGAAGCATGGCATAATGTATTAAAAGGATCCCAAAAGTTGTGATGATGGTTTGTAAAGGTTGGTGGAAAATTGACTGAGTTTTCTGAGAATTCTATAATACAATTCTTTCTTCTGATCTTTGAAGTCTGGCAGTGTCTCACCGTGTTGCTCATGCAACAGAAGTTTTACTTGTGAAAAATGTGTGTTCTGAAGGATTTGCAGGTTCTTAACCTTTAACATGTGTGGCTTCTCATGGTTTGGAAAGTATCCATGTGGGTTTTCCCTTAGAATTTCCGCTACATAGCACTAGACTATTTCAATAGTTTCAGTAGTCCTGTGTATTTTTGATTTGCTAGAAAATTAAACATAAAAAGGAAAATATCTCCAAATCGAAAATGATAAATACTAATGTCATTGTGGGATGAGTTTTAACAACTACTACCTACATCAATTCTCTTAACTTAAAAATTAGTACTACTTGTATTGAGAGATGACCATTAACAGAAACAAAACATATTGATGCGATGTGGACAATCAGATTTTTTTTTTTCAGATAGGTTTGCGGACCTATATTTTGTGAAGATATCTTGGACTCTGTAATGCTGACACATTTGTGCCAAAGTGCTGTTAAGGATGGTCACGTATTTATAGTACTGATAGTTTTCAACTGAAGAAACTGAAGAAACAGTGTTTTTCTCATCTATAACATAACCAGAAAGCAATCTTGACTCTGAAAATTTATCAACGTATTTTATCTGGGCTGTGCAAACTTTGCAATGAGATATGTAATTAATGTCCACATTACCATCCCTTTCTCCTTTTGGAGAAATGCAGAATTAATTGCATGGTAACACTTTTGAGCAATATGAAGCACAGATTTTCTGAGGCTATAGAAATGTGGATATAGACTTTGTGTAGAGTATATATCTATGATTTCACATTTCACTCTATATGAGAAGAAATATTTCAAGCTGCCTAGTTACGCTCCTTTCCTAATTTCTTCACAATGGAAAATTTTCCTGTTAAATTGAAAGGATTTCTATTTGAGAAAAAGAGACACTTTTCTAAGGTTTAATTATTTAATCACAGTCTATTCACATGAGGTTTATTCTGCAAATAAACTAGTGTTTGACTCTGCCAGTTGCTCAACATCACCAACACAAGGATTTTAAAGAGTTGTTCAAAGCTGGGTTGTACAGATGGGGAAGTGGATTTCCACCAAACTGAGCTGAAAATTCATTAACGCAGTGGGGATCATTAGCACAGCTGGGCATCCCATTCTGCTCTTCTGACCATTGGACCAGTCAGAATTGAAAAAGGTTGCTGCTAAAGCTGTTATTAATATTGGAAGAGGTTTGCTGCAAAGTTCTTGCCTGTTGTCACTCATGGAGAGATGAGTCTCAGAAACAAATATTAGAAGTATTTCAGATGGTACGATTGCTTTAGTGGTGGCTACAAGGAGATTTGTGCTTGTGCTTTTTACATCTTTCCTTTGGATGTGTCTGTCATGTCTCTGAGAATTTTTCTTCCAGCTCTCTAATCAAGGAGATCCATGTTAGGAGACATAACCGTTTTGGAATGAAAAACAAAAGCTTACCTTTTCTATTGCTCTCTGAAGGGAAGTTGTCCTACATGCCTGTAGTCGTTACATCCATTTTCCCTTGAGAAACTGGGGGTATGTCTGTGTTTGTTGATTAAAACAGACATCACAGGGCCTCAGATCAAGTGACATTGCTGGACAGAAACTCTAACCCATCACATCCTCCCAAGCATTTGATTGCTGTGTTTAGAGAGGAGGGGGAGATTGTTCTTCTCTTTTGCCAGAAATTGGGAAAGATTTTTGTGCTTGAAAGTCAAGTGAAAAATGTTTCTGAGAGATATTACAGAGCCTTGGGTTGTCATTATTACAGGTAAGTAATTTTCTGCCTGGAAGAGAGAGGAGGATTTATTGGATGCCCTAAGCAATTTTTTATGTTAGGCAACACTTGCTAGTGCTGTGGAATCTTTGTCGATTGATGTTGATTTCAGGGAGCACATTTCTAGACATCTGTTGCATGACAAGATCATAATCAATGAGTTGAGTTTTTTTTTTTTTTCTTTTTGTAAATAAACTTCCTTATTTTTTTCTCTTTTTTTTTCTGTTTTTTTTTTTTTTTATTATTATTCCTGTAGGACCTGGGGATAACGAAAGTGGGTCATATGAAGCGAATTCTCCAGGGAATTAAAGAGCTTGGAAAGAACACCCCTTTGTCTGAAGTTTAATTACGCTGGTGCTCTCCCTCAGGAGAGGTGGGAAAATTGCTGGAGAAGCAAAGCTGTTGCAGGCACTTTGCTGTCTTCGTAGTTTCCTCTGTGGAAGAGTAAGCATCAGTGTTTGTACAGGCTAGTATCCCTGAATTCTTGTATGGCGAAGAGCTTGCTGCAAGAGTACAAAAGGATTTGTGCCAAAAAAAAAAAGAAAAATGAGAAAAAAAAAAAAGGAAAAGGTGATACATTCTGTGAAGGTGTTTTCCTGGTGTGCAAACTTGGCCAGTTCGGATAAGCATGTTTTGGTTAATCGATTGGTTTCTGGTGAACTGCACTGACTGGAAAGTATAACCAAGAAATGATTGCTTTGCTTACATGCAGCTCAGTATGGCTCTTTTTATGCTGCAGCAAGATCCCACTGTACAGCACAAGGTTGTCCGGATAGCCTTCCAAGGCGTAGCTCCGTAAAAACCTCCTGGGCAGGAGACCAAGGGGCTTTTGGGTGTTCAGAAGACGTGTGAGCCGAGCAGTGCCGCAGGTAACCCAGCGCTCACTGGCCACGCAGAGAAGCAGGGAGAGAGAGAGAGAGAGATACTTTGTGATACCATGAATGCAAACTATAATGCATGGTGTGCCTGCCTGAATCGTCTGTTGTTCTGTTGCATGACACATCTGATACTTTAAACACTTGAACAACTTTTATATTGGTTTGAATGAGATTTAATTTATTACTACTTGAGTGTCTTTTGGGGGGTTTTGTTTCTGTTTTTGGATTTGGTTTTTTTTTCCAGTTTCAGGCACTTTTCTATTCTTCAGTGTTGTGTTACGCCTAAAAATGTGTTCTACGGCAAAGGACGTGTGGGTGTGGAAACTTAGCATTTGTGCCATATTCAGCAGATTATATGCATTATATATGATTGAAGCACTGTACAGTTAGATTTTTAAATATACCATGTACAGAAGGTATTTCAGGTAACTAACTTATGAGTATTTTTGAAAGACCGGTACCTCACAAAAATATCAATTGGCTTCCTACATGGAAAATGATAGAGAATTTTCTCATGGTGCATTTTAATGTAGTTATTGAGTTACCTTAAACATCTGTAGCATATTTGAACTTTTGGGCACTAATGGTTTTATTTATTCTGTTGTTCAAAAAGCAGACTGAAAGACTGGCGTTAAAAAAAAAAATACAGGAAAATGAATTTTACTTATCACACGCAAGACTTTTAAAATGTAGCAGCTGATTTGGTTTTTGTGGGGTAAGCTTTGACTCATTACTAATTAACTACTAATTTTTAAATGCCTCTGTATGCATTTCTTTACCAAGGCCTCCATTTGTTCATTGTCAACACTCCTACGTTGATAGTTCATAACGATTTAGAAACCCAAATCTAGGGTTTTACACTATGCATGCAAAGATGAGTCACATGCAAGACAGTAATCCACGAGTGTAAACAGGTTAAGAAATTAAAACCATCTTTGGGTAGAAATTGCATTTGGCCAGAGTTTATGCAGTTGCTTACAGTTGACTTAAATGAAACGTAGCTTCAGAATTGAATTTCCTGGTGATTTTTCACAAAAATATTAATCTGGTAGAGAAATAATTTGCATATAACTGAAAAAAATACCATTTACTTAAAACTTGAGATGATATTGCACCACCTGCCAGAAAACTTGCACAGAATTGTTGTCTTCGTGCTGTTCCTAACAACGTGTCATTGCAGCATGAGAAACACGACTGACTTAATCGAGTAGCTTCAACAAGTTGAAGGATATCAGAATATCTATTTATGTTTTCCTCGTAGGCAGCAGATTGGTTTTTACAAAGCTTATTTTCTCAGTTTGAAGAGGCCAATGTCAAGTACTGAATCCTGGCTTTCCCCTCCTTTTCTTGTGAGTGTGATGGCAACCATCCCTTGGAAAGTAGATGGGAATCATCCCTTCTCCTCATTGTTTTATTGCAAAAAAAAAAAAGAGAAAGTATTCAAAAGGAGCAAAGCAGACTTCATTTATATCCAGTCATATCCAATGTGCTCTTGCTGCTGTAGGTTCAACAGGCACCACACCACTCTGGGAGCTGTGTGGACATGATTATTCTAGTAAACAAACAAAAGTAAAAGGCTCTGTTCCATTAGACTTTCCATAAAAAATAAACCAAAACCCTTGGCCAAGTGACACGATTTTCGTGCTGTTGTAGGAGAAGCAAATGCAAACAGTGGGAAGTTAGGCAAACAGTGGAAAGACTTCATTTTTTAATGTACTTGCCATTCACCTCTTCAATGCTGTTCGGGTGGCACCTGCCGAGCCTTCGCGAGTTGTGTTTCCTTTTCTCTTTGCCTCTCCGTAAGCTGCGCTGTATTTGAACGTGTGGCACCATTCTGACATGTTGATGTTATGGTAGTCTGTGCGGTTAATTTTCCTGGTCGATTCAAGGATCTGATACATGGAAGAGCTTTCTTTGCTTTCCTGGTTGTAGGATACATTCTCTTTACACCTCTCAGCCTTGCGATACACAATGCGTTGAGATGGGCTTTGGGACAGGATCTCTTCAGGTTGCTGTAGAGGCCTGTGCTGACTGTTTTAAAAAACAGGAGCTGCTTTATGGCAAGGAAAACAAGCAAATGTTGTTTGTAATGTAACTTTCTTACGGAACTTGTGAAATTACCTCAGTATAGGACAACTGATCAATTGTCTGTGTATAGTTTGTTTTTTTTTTTTAAATGACCACCAAAGAATTTAACTTTGATCGGCCTAAGCAGAAGGGTTTTATTAAATGTACAATTAGGGGAAAAGAAAAAAAAGAGTAAGCATCCTTTATGCTGTATTTGTTAGATGCCCAGAAGAGCAAATGTTATGCAATTCTATGCCTTAGACTAGTGTTGGTTATCAAATAAACCCAAATGTGTCTGACAAGGAGGTTCAAAATATTTTACAGGGTCCTTCTGCTGAGGTCATGCATCGTAGCTCTGTTTATTGATGTGGCTTTTCTAAAGAAAGACTTTTGAACAAGTGTTACTATCTCGTGATTATTATAATTAAGTATTAAGTTTTTTTTTTCCTTACTGCTGTAAAAGTTCCAGCTCCAGGAAGTAAAGACTTACATAGCTAAGTTTTTAATGAACTGAATTCTTTATAATTTAATCTTGATGTTTAAAATGCTTCAAAGGATACATCCCAGTGTTTTGCAAAAATAGGTAAGCACATCACCTAAAAGTTATTTACATTTTAGAATGTTTAGAAAGTTGTCTCAGTAGATCTTGTGGAGTCTGATTGAACGTGATAGATTCATCAAGACAAAAAAAAATATCACTTTATGAAGTTTACTGGATTAATTTTTTTCCCCCTGGTTGAATACACTTAATTCCTGTGGTCAGTCAGTCAGTGTACCTTAAAATCTGGAAGGAATACAGAGCAATTGGCATTTGGTTTTGAAGTGGCTGGTATTCATATGGATGAAATGCCCTGCACCTCAGAAAGGGGAAGAAGAGAACTGCATGTTTCAAAGTGGCAGTAGATTGCTAGGTGCATGTTTCACGTTTCCAGTTCACTGTATTGAGTTACTGTAGCAACCTCTGATTTGAGTCATGCAAGTATTGCCTTTATAATGCCTAATGCCTTCTTAGAAATTGAATGAGATCAGGCAAATTCATGGTTTTAGGTGTTGGGGCTTTTTTACAATACTTTAAAGAAAAACATTGTTCTAAAATGAAAATTTTTATATTATGACAGTTGCAAATTTTCTTTATGATACTTTTTTTATTAATTTCCCCTTAACCACTGTGTTTTGGTTTTTTATTTTTTCTCCTGAACATCTCTTTCTTTCGAAAAAAAATATTTTAAACTTGGGAGAAAAGTAAAATGTAAAGCATGTGATCAAAAACCCTCACAGACTATTTCAATGTAGTGTTTCTTACTTTGAGACTGGAGCAAACATGCTTGATCCTCCAAATAATAAATAGAAGCCATCTTTCTCCCTTCATCCCTGCCCGAAGCCATTCATACTGCAATGTTGTGTAACTATAATTCAAACAAGGCAAATTGATTTTTTCTATAATAGTGCATTTCATGTTTTCCTGTTCTTTTTGTAGGGACATAGATAACCTGCCAATGTTGACTTTTTAATTGAACTCAGCAATGCTAATTCACTTAATGAAAATTTCATAATGCCTTGATAAGGAGCAGATCTTATTTGAAGGGCAGAATTATCAGTGTTTTTCTATGTGTCTGATCTTCCTCTCGGGAAGACTGACAGGAGACCTTTTTCATATGTAATGGAAAATTAATATACAAAGCAAATATGAGAAGATGTTCCATAATCCTACTTGAAAAATAGATGGAAAACTAGGTATTATACGTACATAACTCCACAATGGACATGTAAGACAAAAAGCCCCACAATGATTCCATTTTGCTTGATGCTTCCTATTAATGATTGCAGTAGTGTTTCTCCATTGCATTCTCTGTGCCCCTAAGTATTAGGTTCTTGCATATAGGTTTGACAGCTCTGGTAACTAATAATTAGCAGTGCAAACAGTCTTTGTGAAAGGTAACATCACAAATGATGTGCATTGTTGAGGACAACCAAGCGGGAGCAACATATTTAGCTTACAACCAGGAAATCATCTTGACACTCCTGTAAGTGAGAGACACAGAAAATTATATGAGTCATTGCAAATTCGTTTTTTCACCCCAATAACATAAGTACCTCTCACGTGCAGCCTCCAGAGTGTTTCATTTTTACCACGGGCTCTCCCATCTTTTTGCTTCTCTCTTCAAAGATTGTATAGTTTGTGTTAAGATTTTCACATCATCGAGGTTTGATGCTGCTTATTCTAACTGCAAAGATTTAGTGTCTGCAGGAACTGTACAAGGCTGTATTGCTGTTAAAAGGAGGAGTTTTTTGATGACTTGAGGAAGCTGAGGAGTTTGGACAAGACTTAAAATATCTCTGTTGCCTCTTCAGGGATGAATGGTAGTGTCAACAGGATTGATAAAGCATCATTTGGTTATTATTGAGAGATATTTACTGGTTGTATAAACTCCTGTATTTATGTATAAAATATAGTGTGGAAATTGATATTTTTTTTTTACAAAAAGAAAAAAAACCCTCTCTAGTTCTTTTCTACTACTGTTGCATTAGGTTTAATAGCTCTGTTAAGGGTTAGCTTATGTACTTGAAATGCTTGTTTCTGCCATACAGAAGCCCAGTCTGTTTCTCAGAAATGATATTCCATTTGGAAGCTGTCTGGAGACTTCCAGGAGACTATTCCTGTAGCAGTTAGAGCTAATACCAAAATTCACAGCAGCTTCTGTAGGCTTTAGTAGCGATTGGCCTCAATATTTTAACAGGAAAAAAAAAATGCAAAAAAGTTTTGAAACGTTGGTTTTGGGTATTTTTTTAGTCTGTAGAATTAAACTTAATGCATCATCTTCTCATCATCTGTAAATAATAATATACTAGCACTGTTAACACTTTGGAAAACTCACAAAGTACTGTCAGACCTGAGGGTATTGCTAGACAAATTGTAATGAATTCAGCTTCAGTGATTTTAACACCTAGAGCTTTCAGAAGCAATACATGGTAGAATTATAAACATCTGTTTTAAATAATTGAAGACCTTGTCTCCCATCTGACACACTTTTTATATGAGCTCTTTGATGGGATTTTGAGTTTATATAATCTATTGCTTATTGCTTAGTCAGAACACAGTTTATGTTTGACACAGGTTACGTCTCTACTAATGTTCTCACACTGCTTCCCAGCTCCTGTGTCTGGATAACTTCCCAGCTGCTTGGTAAGATGAGACCTTTGCATATCTACCCTTGTTACCATTCAGAAGAGCTGGATGGGCAGGCTAGGAAAACGCTGTAGGATACTCTAGGAGATCTAGATTGACCAGGGCTTCAGGCTCCAAAGTCTAGCATAGCCATTATGCACTAAAATCACAGAATCATTACTGTTGGAAAAGACCTTTAAGATCAAGTCCGACCACTAACCTCACACTGCCAGGCCTGTCACTAAACTAAACTATATCCCTCAGCACCTTATCTGTGCATCTTTTGAATATCTCTAGGGATGGTGACTCCACCACCTCCCTGGGAAGCCCATTCCAAGGTCTTCCTAATGTCTAATCTAACCCTTACGTTACACCCCTGCAGTCCCTGCTGAAAGCTGTACTGAGCTTGCCGTACCATTAACAATTAACGTTAGCTGCTGTATTGCCCTTGGGAAGAGTTTTGGCCAACTTCACCAGCTGTGTAAGACTTCAAAAAATAGAAGAAATTATGGTAACTAATAGTTGGACAAGTGTGCAGGTGACTAATATATCTTTTATTCCATAGAACAATATATTGGTAGTATGGCTGAAAGATTAGTGTTAGGACCGAAAAGACAGTAAAAGTANAGTACTGTCAGACCTGAGGGTATTGCTAGACAAATTGTAATGAATTCAGCTTCAGTGATTTTAACACCTAGAGCTTTCAGAAGCAATACATGGTAGAATTATAAACATCTGTTTTAAATAATTGAAGACCTTGTCTCCCATCTGACACACTTTTTATATGAGCTCTTTGATGGGATTTTGAGTTTATATAATCTATTGCTTATTGCTTAGTCAGAACACAGTTTATGTTTGACACAGGTTACGTCTCTACTAATGTTCTCACACTGCTTCCCAGCTCCTGTGTCTGGATAACTTCCCAGCTGCTTGGTAAGATGAGACCTTTGCATATCTACCCTTGTTACCATTCAGAAGAGCTGGATGGGCAGGCTAGGAAAACGCTGTAGGATACTCTAGGAGATCTAGATTGACCAGGGCTTCAGGCTCCAAAGTCTAGCATAGCCATTATGCACTAAAATCACAGAATCATTACTGTTGGAAAAGACCTTTAAGATCAAGTCCGACCACTAACCTCACACTGCCAGGCCTGTCACTAAACTAAACTATATCCCTCAGCACCTTATCTGTGCATCTTTTGAATATCTCTAGGGATGGTGACTCCACCACCTCCCTGGGAAGCCCATTCCAAGGTCTTCCTAATGTCTAATCTAACCCTTACGTTACACCCCTGCAGTCCCTGCTGAAAGCTGTACTGAGCTTGCCGTACCATTAACAATTAACGTTAGCTGCTGTATTGCCCTTGGGAAGAGGGGAGTTTTGGCCAACTTCACCAGCTGTGTAAGACTTCAAAAAATAGAAGAAATTATGGTAACTAATAGTTGGACAAGTGTGCAGGTGACTAATATATCTTTTATTCCATAGAACAATATATTGGTAGTATGGCTGAAAGATTAGTGTTAGGACCGAAAAGACAGTAAAAGTACAAGCAATATGGTACACAGTTTGAAGTACTTGAGTAATTTTTTTCCCAAATTCATTGCAAACAATTATTTTAGGAAGCTGTGTTTGATCCTGGTATAACCATGTTATACTACAGCATGTGATCTGGAAGATGAAACCAGGAAGAAATAAACTAAAAGTAAAATTGAGTAAATTGTGATGGAAACAGAGCGAAAAGCCAAAGCTGACCCCCTCCCCAGTGCCTCAAATACCTGCTTATGAATATTTAAAGGAAATTAGCATTTTAATTCCTACTTTTATTAAACTAATTGGCTAGAAAATATTTTTGATTCATTAATAACCTAACAATGTCATTAACAGGAAAAGTTACGCGTATGACTGTTTTTCTCTCTGCTTCAGTTGAGGTGAGCTCTGTTTGGAACTAATTCTCTTTGCAGTTACAGTCAATTGTTACATGAATGAGGTAGTTGAGGAAGGTCATCCAAAGCTGCTTGGACTTGCTTTTCAGGGACAAATAGAGCCTGGGGGCTCTTAATGAGAATTTCGAGAATATAAGATTTTCTCTTGGGAAAGTTTGTGAAGGTTTACAGTGAGCTCCCACAGGCGTGCGGATGCTCATTGGGAAGGTTTCTAATGGTGCTGTCCTCTCACAAGATGCCATGTCTGTATATTGAATTAGGCATTTGGACTGTATCTCTTAGCCAGATTTCAGAAGTTTTCCTACAGGCCTGTGTCACTTGTCCTGCCCATACTTTCCATCCTGGATTTCGGTCTTCTCAAAACATGCAATTGGAACAACACATCCATAAATGACAAAAATTACCGTTTTCCCCCTTAAAGAGAACAACTCGTGAACCTGTCCCGAAATAATTCATTTCATTAGTTACTCCCTCACATCATGTCCTCTGCATCCTAAAAGGGCTGGAATGTGGGACTCCCCCCTCTAGAGCTGTCAGTTGTATACCTAGTAGTTTAGTTTGCCAAAGCTTTTGTGTTGAGGGGATTGTCAAAGGGCAAGATGATGGTCACAACTGAAGATGAGACATGCAATACATGTGATTTGTACATGGAGTGAAACCTGTTGAGCAGTTTCTGAGAGCTGAAGAGGGTCTGATCACTGCAACAGAGATCTGCTCCTCCTTCATTGCTGTCATCACACACAAATAACATCGAATACTAGCAGATTCCTGTCTTAATTCACAGAGACATCAGACGTATCAGTACTGACAAAACTTCTCACTGTCAGAACTGCACGTCCAAAGCAGGTATCTTCAAATGCGAAGCACCATGGAATTGCATGAACCCACATACAGTGTGTGTTCTGGCATTTTAAAAAGCAAATTCAGTCTAAAGGTCCTGAGAGGTCCCCAGTCCGACATGGATAATTTCTCTCCTTAGCCAGGCTGGTCACCTGAACTAAGATTCCAGTCAAGCACAGCTGTTAGTTGATTCTGTAGTGACATTCACTTGCAGGAAGTGTTGCCCGGGGTGTGACACTGGATAGTTTTCTGCATAACTCACAGTTGGATCTGAGTTGTGTTTTGTTGCAAAAAAGCTGAAACATGAGATTTCCATCCAATTGAAAAAGCATATTCAGTAGAAAATGAGAACATCTAACGTGATTTGTACTCATTTAGGTAAAATTAGCTGTGCACGCTCAGTAGTTTCTGCCATTTCCCCTTGGTCCTGTTCATTCCACAGGAAAATTCGTTGTCTTTGCAAACCAACAGATCTGTTGAGACTTGAGCACGTGCCTAGACTTAAAAAGCACTTCAGTCCCTGCTGGAGATTGCTCGTGTATTTTAGTTTTCAGCATTTGTGTGTTAGCCCACAAAAGGTTTGAGTGGGTAGAAACTCTTCCTCACGGTGTGATCGTCAGTCATCAGACCATTGGTAGACTTTTAAATGCCACACCCACAAATGTTTTTCTCTCACCAGTATTTGTGTGTGCATGTGTGTATATATGTAGTGTTTAGTTTGCAGTTTGTGTGCACGTGCACACCCGTGTGTATGTATGTGTGTGTATATATATATATATATGTATATACATACTCTGGTTTGGCCCGATATTAACGATGCCAACTTGTGTGTAGAGCCAAAAAAGCTTAAAACTATACAATGCTTGAGATGCTGCATTGTTTTTATTATAATATTTTTTTATATCAGATGAATTGCAGGATGTTTACAGATGCTTATTAATATTTAACTTATACAATGGAGTGGCAGGATGTTTACGATTGTTGTCAGCTAAAGAATTGTATACGATTCTGGGGGAGATTTTGGCTTTGTTGAAATCCTTGGCAAAAGTCCCATTGATCTCACTGGGGCCAAGATTAAACCCCTCAGAATCTATTGTTTACTGGTTATTTTCCTACTGTGATAATTTTTTTTTTCAAGTGAGGGAAATCTATTTAATTTTTTTCCCATTGTGAAATCTGCAGTTGCTATTTGAGGTTTTTCTACAGAACCTGCAAACTACAACACAGGTGGGAATCTATTCCTCAAGAGAATGTACAGAATTTTTCATTGCTCTGGTCCTTGAATATATATTAGAAAAATACCTTCTAAAATAACTTTTTTGTAAGACTTGATGCAGAATCTTCTAAAAGCAGATCATCTTTCATACCTCCTTCCACAAAGAGGGAATGCAGCCTGGCAGATGAAGACAGAAGAATTATTTATTGGTGAATAGGTCTTCAAGACCTGCCTGGACATGTTCCTATGTGACCTGATCTAGGTGGACCTGCTTCTGCAGGGAGGTTGGACTAGATGATCTCTAAAGGTCCCTTCCAACCCTGCCATTCTATGATTCTATGATAAAAAAGTAGTCCCAACTATTTTGTATACTTAATGATTTCATACAGCTCACCTGCCTCTGTAGATGTGGAATGAGACGCTTGAAGTACCTTATCCAAAAGTACCTTATCAAAAAAAAAAATGTCTTACAAACTTCTCCCTAAGGCTTGGGGGTGTCTTCAGAACCAGTCTGTAGAATGATTTTTTTATTACTGTTTCACAGATTAATAAAATTACAAAAATATTAAGTGGTAAGGCAAATCAGACAACTGCTTGGCATTAGGAAAAATCACTTGTTTAGAGACAGAAGGATCAGTTCTTTAATAGCACCAGGGAGGGAAAGATACCTTAACGCAGCGCTTCCAAAATCCCTTTTCAGGGTATCTTTTAAATGTGTATGCTCTAAGTTATGTTCTTCCTGTAAAGACATCAAGCTGTGAAACAGCTTAAAATAAATGCATCTTTATTTCTTCATCTAAGGCTAAAAAGATCATTTTCCAACAGGAGCTATCGTGCACTTTGAAATACTTGTGTTCGGAACAGGTGAGTTTGGATTCATCACAGACAATCACGCCAGGGATACAGTACAATTTGTAAAATGAGGTAGTTAGGCCTATGCTATCAAAAGCTGAAGTAGCAGCAAGCCAGCTGTATTGTCCCCTGAGGTTCTTACTGAAGATGTCTGTGCAGAATGCCACCCCAGTCCCGGGAGATGTTTGCTGTGATTTTGATTTAGGAAAGGATCATACTCAGATTCCTGCTCTTTGCTTTGCTAATAAGGAAGGAAGGAAGCACCTTGGTTGAACTTTGCAGGAGTTTGTTGACTAGAGAAACAAACCTCAAAAGAACAAACAGTCGAGGCAGTTGGTAGGCTCATGAAGGAAATGCAGGGCACTGCCTGGGCTCAGTAGTCTGATCACATGGATCCAATCGCAGATCTGAGGGGAAAAAAGCTCCTGTTTTGCTCCCACTGAGGCCGGTGGCAAAACTCCACGGTTATTAGTGGGGGCAGATGGGTGCTCAAGCGAGCAGACAAATTTCCTTTTGCATGTTGGTTATCTTTCTGTAATTCTAATTGAGTCTGGAGTCCAGGACGCAACACTACTTGTCTGAAAGGCCAGGAGGAGTAGATGATACGTGAGGAAATGAAGAAGTGTCTGGAGGTCTGGATTCTACCTTTAGTTTCCTGAATGTGGAGCAGGTGCAAGACTGGGGACAACTCAGTTAACCTTTTGTGTGCCTCACTTTCTCTGCCCGTGGGAGTAAGGATGCTCCTCACCCTTGTACAGCCCCCTTCAGACCTATAGGAGAGCAGTGGTATAGAAGCGGCTAAGTTCTACTGACACTATTATACGTAGTATAAATAAATGACTTTTGTCATTAACACTGCAAGAATTGTTTTTCCTAGTTTCAGTTCTGACTGTTTCATGACCTTTGACATTCTGGGTAGCCCGTTTTTGAAGCTTAGCAATCGCTCTAGTACTTAAAATTACACACATAGCAGGCTCTGTTTGCTGCAGAAAAGAGTAAAACTTTTCAACTGCCTGACAAAACTTGCCAATGAAGTATATCTAACAGAGCAGGGGTGTAACTTTTGGCTTTATTTACTTGTAATAATGGTAAGGAACAGTGAATTTTGTTTGTTTACATACTGTTTACAATGGCACAGTTTTATTTTTAATATATAAAAAACAATTGAGGTATTTATTGCATATACTATTTTAAAGATGTTTTATGTGTTTTCACCTTTGGAATATATTGTTACATTTCCTTGTACAGATAATTTGGGTGGCTTTGTTAATATAGGTAGTAATTTTTATGACTACTAAGTGACCAGTTTTCTGTGCCTTTTTATTGTTGGATGCATGATTACATATTTATTATTGTATGGAAGTCACTGAGATGTGTATTTTTGTATTCCGCTGGAAGCAATGGTTGATTTTATTGTACATGATAAGAGATGCCTTCCATAATTGGCGCTCGTATGAGATCTTCCTTCTCAAATAAACAGAATGCATTCAATGTATGTAGGTCTCTGGTTTTTGTCTTTTTTAGTTTCCTGTGTCTGGAAGTCAGTGGAAAACCTTGAAAGTCATGACACTCAATTTTTGGTCTTGTCCACTCGAAAATGTGGGCGGCTACCAACATCATCAAACCCAAACCAAAATTCATGGAATCATAGAATGGTAGGATTGGAAGGGACCTTTAGAGATCATCTAGTCCAACCCCCTGCTGAAGCATGTCCGCCAAGATCAGGTCACACAGGAACATGTCCAGGTGGGTCTTAAAGACCTCCAGAGAAGGAGACTCCACACTCTCCCTGGGCAGCCTGTGCCAGGGCTCCCTCACTCTCACAGGAAAACAGTTACTTCTTGTGTTTAAATGGAACTTTTCATGTTCCAGCTTCATCCCATTACCCCTTGTCCTGTTGCCAGCTACAATAGAAAAAGGGATGCCCCAATCTCCTAACACCCACCATTTCGATATTTGTAAATGTTAGTAAGACCCCCCTCAGTCTCCTCCAGACTAAACAGCCCCAGTTCCCGCAGCCTTTCCTCATAAGGAAGATGCTCCAGTCCCCTGATCATCTTGGTAGCCCTGCACTGGACTCTCTCCAGCAGTTTTCTGTCCCTCTTGAGCTGAGGAGCCCAGAACTGGACACAGGACTCCAGACGAAGCCTCACCAGGGCAGAGTAGAGGGGGAGAAGAACTTCCTTCGACCTGTTGGCTACAATCTTCTTGATCCATCCCAGGAAAATTCTCCATGGAAATCAATCTAGGGGCGAGTCCTTGGCACAGCGTAAGCCTTTGTGATTTAAAAGAAAAATCTGTACGTTGGAACTAAATCAAATTCAGGTGAATGACTACCAGGCATCCTTTCTGTTCAATCTGCCACACGCTGCCTGAAAATTGTTTGAAATGACAGGCTTTGAGTCCAGCTTTTAAACATACTTTATATGGCTGTGTGTGAGCCCACATGTGACTCACAAGTGGGTCACTGTGCACGGAGGTGTTTACATTTGCAGGGATCTTCACTGGCGTGGGGCATATTGAACATAAAAATAGGTTTACATCTGCATCCATAGTAACAACAGTCATTGGAACAGAACATACAGTAGTGCTCCTTTTTCTGTGCTAAGTGGCAGTAAAGCAAACACGTTTTTCCTCAATGGTATATACCAAATCTCTCTCATGCCAACCCAGGTAAACACTCATGAGAGCTGATTCTGTGCCAGGACCTGGAGACAGAGGGCAATTCTGCAGGCAGCAGCCGTCAGCTGCCGTGTTGGAGGTTGGTGGGCTGCTGGGCTGGTACTTAACACAAGGCATAATGTGAAAGTAACTACAATCAGTGGCAGGTACAGAAAGGAAAATACCACATATAGGAGCCTCAGTCAGTGGAAGAAAGAATTCAGCTTGTGGTTGGGATCCTGTTGTCCTGAAGTGATCATATGTGGGAGAGTCATTTTCATGCATAACCCAGAATGCTTAAAGGTCAGCACTGGCATTTTTAACACACCATGAATCCCAGGTGCTTACAAAATCTCTTGGGATTAAAGCCTGTACTTTAATTTTGGGCATGTTCCATGTGCATTCAGTTTCTCTAACTAAAGCAAAATGGTTTGTTGTAATAAAGCTGTGGCATAAATGCGAGACCGTATTAGGAGAAATAGCTGAAGCAGGGGATGCTCTTCGGGGTAGTTCCCTGCAGCACATGAGGAGATGTACATGATGGTGTATTGACACCGTGAACTCTCAGTTCTCTCTAGCAGTTAGACTTAAAAATTAAGGTAAGCTTTCCATAGTTCTTCTTCGCCATGTGTTAGACTGGTGTGAATAAAAAGTCAAAGCATGTGAAAACAAAAATGGGTGCGTGATGAGCCTTAACTTGGAAGATGCTCTCAGGGAAGTTTTACATCGTTTTAACAAGAGCTTGTTAAATGGGTGAACTTCATACCACAATAAATATTTCAGTACTTGTGATGTATAATCATAGAATCACCGAATGGTAGGGTTGGAAGGGACCGTTAGAGATCATCTAGTCCAGCCCCCCTGCAGAAGCAGGTCCATAATCAATCCATCCATGCTAGTGACGCCAAATAGCTGATGATAAAGGCTGAAACTGTGCTAAATTTCCACTCCCATGACTAAATTAATAAAAATATGAAAAGGGGAAAAAAAAAGGTGGTAGGACAGAGTTTAAACTAAAAGAAGTGCTGAGGCAAATCCCTCGAAGCAAACCTACTGGTGTTATTGCTCAGAAAGTTTACCAAAAAGGGCCATGTAGACATCTTGTCTAAAAGCCAAAATCTAGCAGCAAATTAATTAAAGTGGTGCAGTTGGGATGAAATGATAAATTACAAGGGCAAAAATGAAATTGGTGGCAGTATGAGCAGCTCCCTTCTGTCAGTGCAACCATGGCCTTGATAGTCCGAACCATCTAGTGGCAGGAAGACTTCATGGGTCAAATCTACACTCTTAAGCATGACAAGGTGGGTGCAAAAGCTTCTGTCCTGGCTGAATGCACAAGAGGTGAGTGAGTGCAGCAGCTGGCTCGAGTCCTCTTTTAGCCGAGGACCAAGGGGATCTACACGGAAGTGCATCTTTCTTTTTATAGAGAGAGAGCTGGATAGATGTCATGGTGATGACATGGGACATCCTGGGCCATGGCAGATGCCTCCACTGAGGCAGCAGGATTTCTGCTTGGGCTTTAGTTTCCATTTCCTTTCTCTGACAGCAGCGCACAGCTGTGCCTGCACTTGCCCCTCTGAACTCATTCCTCCACTCTGCCCTTTAACTGTTATTTAGCCCTCCCATATCTCAAAGCTTTCAGCCCTTCTCAGGTGCCTACCGTCATTTCCCAATTACAGTTTGCCAAGTGCAATTTCCTTTCTTCAATTTCATTCTGAAAAAACCCCTCTCTGCTGCCTAGCGATGTCAGACTAACAGCAGATATATGTTCTCTTGGCAGTCACGCTTTCCTCTGAGTAAATTGGTCAATTCATTAAAAATCACACATGTAATACCTCCGAATTCCTAATGCACTGCTCCTGGTAATAATAATCTGCTAATGGCACAACTGTTCAACCAACAGCGTGTTTTCCCTCGCCCTGAGAGAACGCCGCTTTGCTGAGACTTCCTGGGCAGAGTTTCTCTGACCCGCTGTTAAAGCCATCAGTTCTTTGAAGGTCAAGGCAACAAGTGTTCATGCAGGAGCCTGCAAGCAGTGTAAGAGTATGTGCTGCTGATTTACACTTGATGACTTATTTTCTAGGTAACTTTGCTTAAAAGCGTGAATATGGTCAATCAGAAATGCCAGGGGGGCTATTTTCACATGAATAAAAAAGAAGAAAATTCAAGACTTATCAAAGACGCTGTGGAGCTGCTTCCAAAACATGGTTTTGTTGGAGTGAGAGGAAGCTGCTTTTTAAAACACTGTAGGTTTACAAGTTACTTCAGAATATCTGCACAAAAAAACATGGCAGATGATGGGCTTATGCCGTCCTTTCTCCTTTGACAGCTTCTACAAACACGGAGAGGAGCAGGTGAGTCCTGAAACCAACTCCTCATCTGAGCCAGAGCGGTGGTTTGGAGGAGAATGCCTTTACCTGGAGTTGCGCAGACATCCCTCTCCTAAAATGAAAACCCACGCACTGGCACAGGCTGCCCAGGGAGGTGGTGGAGTCACTATGTTTGGAGATATTTAAAAGACATATAGATAAGGTGCTGAGGGACATAGTTTAGTGATGGGCTTGGCAGTGTGAGGTTAGTGACTGGACTTGATCTTAAAGGTCTTTTCCAACCAGAGAGACTCTATGATTCTATGAATAAAACAATATGTTATAAAGTGAGTTTTTTAAGCTCCAATTTCTAAGAAGGTGAGCTTTACACGATTCTATCCTGTCATTTGATTTCTCTCACTTCCTCTTTTCTGGACTCTCAGCTTCCATGCCACTGTATTTTGAGCATCTTCTCTCAGGTAACTTGCACCCTGTAAACCCAAGAAAGTGTTGCTACAGTATGGACACTCCAGATCAAGAAGTGGGAAAGCATCAGACTCTGATTTTCCAAAGCATCAAGTGCCTTGGAAACTCCATTTGAAATCTGAAATTATTTTTCCAGAAGCCAGCTGTCTGTCATTTGTGATCTTCTTTATCTCTTCAGAATAAAATTATTTAATGAGTTTATATATGTGAATAAAAATCAAATATGTTCCTGAAAGAGCTGATAAAGGAATTAGATGGCTACATGGGGAGAGATGGAGTAGACAATGGCTGTGCTGGCCTTGCTCCACCACAGCATCAAGAAATGAATGGCATAAATTTGCCGGTTTCAGCGTAAAACCTTCCCAGATTTGTATCAGGAAGGTATATAGTGCTTTACAAATGACACATCTTCAGTATGGAAAATTTCAATATAATTTCATCTCCCTGTGGCCACTCAGACGTGAAAACAATTACTGTGTAATTCCCAGAGTCTTGAGCCTATATAAAATACTGATAGGAATATTAATTATATCTTCCAAACATTGTGGGAAAGGCAGCCTGGGCAAATAAGCCTAAATGCCTGAAAAATACAGTAACAATTAATTATGTCAGGCCAATCAATCCCCATTTATTTCTCTGTCAATAAGAACCACAGCTAATGACTGACTATACTCAAATAAGTTTTGATAAAGCGCTAGTTTTTAAATAGGAGTTAAATTATTAACCCATATCATTTGCCAGCAGGATCAGCAGTAGGCCAGGGCTTGTTTTTTTCAAAAAGTAAATCCCCTCTCAAATTATATGTGTTTTGAAAGCAAGTTTCAATGTCCTGTGTTTTCTTACATAGCCGCTTCATCTGGGATTATGTTAAAGACTTTTTCCCTTGCTGGATTAAATGGAGAAGAGCCTGAAACGTAAACCCTTGTGGTTCTTTTACATCTGTTAATTTAATACCCAGTTTGAACACTTCTGATATCCAAAATAATCCCTGGGCAAGTGAAAAGAAAAAAAAGTCTTTTCACTTCATTTTAAGAGGACACTTATCCTCAGTAGACTTGTTTGTTTTGCAACTTGTGGGGAGCCTGGCCATCAGGCTACTTTTGAGGTAGTAGAAGGTTTGCCTGTGAGGAAGCACAGTGCTGGAAAGATGTTACATGACTCCTTACTAACCCATCAATGTTCCTGTTCTGGCTGCCACACTTGTTGCTCCTGTCAGGTTCCCACTTCCCAAAATGAGAATTTTATGGTCTGTATTGTACTAGAATTCTGCTGCACCTTAGTTTTGGGCACTGGGTGATTCTGCTGCTTAAAGCATCACTGAGCAGAAGGTCTGTAGAATGATATTGTTGCAGTTTCTTGTTAGAGTCCCTCACTACTTCACCAAAGCTTTCAGTTTGCTTTCAGTATTAACTGATTTGAACTATTTCTTCATTTATTTATTTAGTGGTTCAAGTGTTTATTTTTGCATTGACTCTTTTTACCGGCCTAGAAGAGAAGCCATTCTCTGCTAGAGATACACAAATTACAACTGATACCAGGACGTTCTCAGAAGACACTCAATACCTCAGCTGAATTGCAGGTTCTCTTTCTGAATCCTATCTTTCTCTCTTGTTCTCCCCTTTAGATAGCCAACAATGAAAATGGAGCAAAAAGCTTCTTGATAACATCACACTTAACAAGGTAGTTGTGTCTCTTACCTTCCATTCTCCTTTGGCCCTTGGTATCTCTTCCTTCAAACACATGTTATTTTATGAGGCATTGAAGTTTTTTCACGGGCTGGAGCGTGAGGATGGGGAACAGCATTTCTGTAGATATGGATGATATTGTTTCAGTGTACCGATTTAATCCTTAATGGCTCCCATGACTATTGAAAGTAGAGTCTCCAATGGCTCATACTCATGATTATGTCACAGGATACCTTGTCAGCTAAACTATGGTAATTGCATCTGTCACAGCGAGTATAAAGTAATTCAACTACCTTACTAAGAAAGAAGTTTAAACTAAGGTACAGAAAGAGCCTGCACACAGGTAATTTTCATTTATTGACTTGCTTCTAGAACTTTTTCATATATTGACTGGCTTCTAAAATTTGGAGCATCTTCCTTATGGGGAAAGGCTGCAGGAACTGGGATTGTTTAGTCAGAATAAGAGAAGACTGGGGGGGGGATCTCATTAATATTTACAAATATCTAAATGGTGGGTGTCAGGAGGTTGGGGCATCCCTTTTTTCTGTTGTAGCTGGCAACAGGGCAAGGGGTAATGAGATGAAGCTGGAACATGAAAAGTTCCATTTAAACACAAGAAGTAACTGTTTTCCTGTGAGAGTGAGGGAGCCCTGGCACAGGCTACCCAGGGAGGGTGTGGAGTCTCCTTCTCTGGAGGTTTTCAAAACCCGCTTGGACGTGCTCCTGTGTGACCTGATCTAGGTGGACTTGCTTCAGCAGGGGGGTTGGACTAGATGATCTCTAAAGGACCTTCCAACCCCTGCCATTTTATGATTCTATGATTCTGTGTCTACACGATCTGAGAAATTACTCCTAAGATTTATGAAGTGAGTGCAATATTTTGTGCGATTTCACTGCTCCACAGTAAATAAAAGCAGATATGCCCTGAATTAATCACAGAATAGCATGATTTGTAAAATAGATGCATAACTTGTGTAAATGGCACTGTTAAGCCTCTGCTGCCTGCTGAAGTAGATGGGATTTCTCATTTCCTTTACAAGCAGGCCACCTAGTGCTCGCAGTGCTTCAGGGCAGGGAGAAACCTCCTGCAAACAACTTGGTTTGCCTCTTTCTGCACTCCCTTTAAACCAGGGAGCTGCTCACCTACTTTTCAGGACATAGTCTGCTATAGTGCAACTTAACAGAAATTTTAGGTTGTGATTTCACATGCTTGTTCCCTTTCTTGCTCTCTGCTACTTACTTAGCTTCAGTGCTGTTTTTTGTCAGACCTCTCTGTCAATAGGCATTAACTCCCCAACACAGTCAAGAGTCAATGACCACACAAACATGGACAGGGTTTTTAGGGATCTGTTGGGCTAATGAACTAAATCAAGTGATGGAAGGATTTAGCACCAGGACTGGCTCAAGGAGAAAGTACTGGGAGAAAGAGGAATGACAACAGGGAAAGAGAGCAAAGTCTTCCCCTTTTACCACCAGCAAGCTGGCAAAAAATGCATTCTCAGGTTCACTGGAGAAGAAAAGAATTAAGGTAAAAACACTGACAAATTCTCCTTCTCCAGAGTGACACCAAGGCACTATTAGAAGAAACAAAAAGCCCCAGTCCTTTACAAGTGCTATTAAAAAATCATGAGCTAAGTCGTTTCCATAGTGGAATGTGACATCTCCAAAGAAAGATGAAAAGCATAGCTTGGAATGACGTTACTAATTCTGTAGCTGTCTGATCAGATATGTAACCAGTGTCCCGAGAAGATACATTATCCAAGCATTTTGCTGGAGCTCTCCTTCCTCCCTGCAGTGAGACAGAAGGACAAAACCCAAACATCTGCTGTCAGTAATGATCCTATGGCACTTCTCGTAATCCGCCTGCATTCTGGTGATGGTCGATCCTGTCCGAGTTTTGCGTTGGATAAGTTGGATAAATATATCAGCAATCTCAAGTGAGAGGTGAGTTTGGGGCTTTTTATATACACATCAGAACTGTAAATACTGAGCTGTTCAGCCCTGTATATGGTGCAGCATAGCTAAATTCAGCCCAGCATGGCTGCCAGTGTATTTGACAATGTATATCTTTGGATTTTTTGCACAGGTTTAGCCTTTCAGTTAAACTCCAAAATCAGTGATTTCTCTCTCTAATCTGCTTTTAAAGTGCACAGCTCTTACTTTCATTTTTTTTTTAAAGAAAGGAAATTTAACACAATCTAGAGGATCAAATGTCTGTCATTAACAAGAACATTTGTAGAAACCCTGTGGTCTCAGTCTGTAAAACTTGGGAAAATGATTGTCAGAAGTTATAAATAAGTGCTTTTTATCTTCAATCTCCATTTGATAATGGGCACTTTCATGTAAGACATCTTTTATTAACTACTGTCAGAGATGGAATACAAGATGGACTGGATCTGGGATGGAAATGCTAACATTTCTATGGTGGTAGGAAGTTTAATATAAGAAGAGGTCTAAACAAGTTTCTTTCAGCCTTGAATTTCAGAGAATTACAGAAAGACTCTGAAAATAAACAGCAAGCTTTGCTAGAGCAATGTGGCAAACTCCACTATGTGCTACTGCATTGAGTCCTGTCAGGTATTTCAAAGGACACCTGTTATGTCACACTGACTGAATATTTTGGTGCTGGTAAAAAATCACAGATGCATAGATGGACACAAGGCCCCTGTGATCATGCTCCTCGGTGCTCTGACTTGTTGGCAGATCTTTACTTTTGACTTGAGATCATCTCGAATTATTTCCATATCACCCATGGTAAAAGGAGATTTAAGGAATGGAAGTGTATGTGATCACACTTCAGATGAACATCAGAGAAGTCTTTGGTCTGGGGTTTTTGGGTTTTTTTTTTTAAGATAGGTGATGAATATAATGGAAAACCCAGTAGTCCTCAATGTACACTAGTATTTTTACGTTAGTATATTAGCATTTTAAAATCAGGTTTTTGTTTCATACTTTACAAAGAGCTGTATGCCAGCACCTCAGGATTGCTCTAGAGCTAGTCAGTGTGTGGGGAGACTTTATAAAGTGCTTTGGAACACAGAGGGAGGCAGGGTGACACGCCTGGTAGCTTTAAATTCACTTTCTGCCTTCTCCCAGTGCTTCTGAAGACTGAAAGACTATAATGGTGTCTCTATATGTACTCTCTCAGTGCACAATGTAAGCAGCACTCCTGGCTGTAATAAGTCTCCTTCACCTGCAGTGTACATCATATTTTTTCCCGAGCAGAAAACGCCCACACTTAAAATTAAATGCCTCAGTTGAACACTTAATTTTAATGAATTTGAGAATAGCGTGCATTTTTCTCTCACATAAACAAGTATGCTGCCCTCAAATATACCATATAGCTGTGCTAAGTTGCAAGTTATTGTTTACATTAATTATAAATATTAATTTCAATCTTGAAAAAACAGATAGTAAAACTCATCATCTATTAAAATGAAATTAAGGTTACTTAGAAACTCAGCTCTAAAGAGTTCCCTCTCCCTGGATGAGAATGTGTGCCTTCAGGCAAACCTGTCTTGTCAGAGCCTGAGAGAACTAGGAGTGGAAGATGAAATATTAGACTGTTTCCTAACAAAAGCTGCATACATCCTCATGCATCCACATGCAGCCCTCAGTGATTCTTCTGAAACTCTGAGGTTCTTCCCCATACAAACCATTCATGTCAATCAGCTTTTAACCATTTAAAAAAAATCAAACCAGCTTTTGATGCCCTGAAAAATGAACATAATTTTGCCAATGAATAAGCTAAATCAAATTAATGTAACTTCATTTTGTCATAGAAAAAAATGATAAAGTTAGGCTCTTAAGCGGAAGGAAATCCATTTCAATTTTTCTCCTTGGGCATGATGTGTTTTAGAGGGTATATTAGTAAAGGATCCATCTTCAGGACGTTATTGTAACTTACCCTTCAGTGACATTATTATACTGTTAACTTCTCATAAAGGGTCAGATGGTTCTTCTTATGACTATCCCAGAATTTTTAGCAAAAAGATATACAAGCATCATTTAGTACTCATTTTGTTCCTGTACCCCATCTTCACTGTGCCTAAAGAACAGAAAATTGCAGTTGGTCAATCCTTACCTAACGTTTAGTAGCAGGAAAATGCTTAGGAAATCTTTTGACTGCAATATCTCAAGATAACCATCTGGCAGGGACAGGCATCAACATTTCCATGTATTCAAAGGTGATGAAATGAAAAGCTGCTGGTAATTCTGAAAACTTTTTGTCAGATAAGGAAAAAATATAACTTAATACTTTTACAATACAGCTTTCAGGATAAAAGTCTGACTTGCCTATAGCACATCTGCTTTATTATGCAGCATGTGACCTGGGCAATTCTCTGAAAGCAAATATTAATTCTTGTTTTGCATTCATTTCGAAGAACAGTGTCTTGTCAGTTGTAAATGATGACGCATTGTTAAATTCAAACAATTTGATCTTAATATCCTTTATTACGTTTTCAAATGTTCCTAATGCAGTTTCTTACAAGTGAGCAAGCAGACAATGGATCATTCCCCTTTCAATCAATGAAAAATGTGTATATATGTATATTTTCATGGCTTTAAAGCATGAGTAACCACAAAGAAGAAACTTTCAATAGGTTGAAAAAAATTGTTTTCCTGGTGAAAAGAATAGGTAATAGATTACGTGTACATAGAATCAAAGAACGGTAGGGTTGGAAGGGACCTTTAGAGATCATCCAGTCCACACCCCGCAGGTTCACACAGGAACATGCGGGACTTGAAAACCACCAAGGAAGGAGACTCTACACACTTCCTGGGCAGCCTGTGCCAGTGCTCCCTCACCTGAACAGTGTATGAGGGTTTATGTTTATGTGTGAGGTTTCCTTATGTTTAAATGTAACTTTTTGTATTCCAGCTTCATTCCATTACCCCTTGTCCTGTCACTAGATACAACAGAAAAAAGGGATGTCCCAACCTCCTGACACCCACCTTTTAGATATTTGTAAATATTAATAAGATGTCCCCTCAGTCTCCTCTTCTCTAGACTAAACAGCCCCAGTTCTCACAGCCTTTCCTCATAAGGAAGATGCTCCAGTCCCCTGATCATCTTGGTGGCCCTGTGCTTGACTTGCTCCAGAAGTTCTCTGTCACTCTTGAGCTGGGAGCCCAGAACTGGACACAGGACTCCAGACGAAGCCTCACCAGGGCAGAGTAGAGAGACAGGAGAACCTTCCTTGACCTGCTGGCCACACTCTTCTTGATGCATCCCAGGACAAGAGGATACATTGCTGGCTCATGTTCAGTTTATTGTCAATGAGGCCAGGACTCCCAGGTCTCTCTCTGCAGAGCTGCTCTCCAGCAGGTCAATCTCCAGCCTTTACTGGTGCATGGGGTTGTTCCTTCCCAGATGCAGGACTCTGCACTTGCCCTTGTTGAACCTCATGAGGTTCCTCTCTGCCCAACTCTCAAGCTGGTCAAGATCCCCCTGAATGGCAGCACAGCCTTCTGGGGAATCAGCCAGTCCTCCCAGTTTGGTGTCATCAGCAAACTTGCTGAGGGTACACTCTGTCCCCTCATCCAGGTTGTTGATGAAGATGTTGAACAAGACTGGCACCAGAACCGATCGCTGTGGAACTCCACTGGCCACAGCCCTCCAATTCGATTCTGTGCCATGGATCACCACCCTCTGGGCTCTGTCATTCAGCCAGCTCTCGATCCACCTTACTGTCCACTCATCCAAGCCATACTGCCTGAGCTTTCTGATGAGGATGTTATGGCAGACAGTTTCAAAAGCCTTGCTGAAGACAAGGTAGATGACATCCGCAGCTCTCCCTTCATCTAGCCAGCTGGTTCTGCCCTCATAGAAGGCTATCAGGTTGGTTAAACAGAATTTCCCCCTGGTGAATTCATGTTGCCTCCCCCTGATAACCATCTTTTCCTTCATATGTTCAGTGGCAACATTCAGGATGAGCTGTTCCATCACCTTTCCAGGGATGGAGGTCAGGCTGACTGGCCTGTAGTTTCCTGGTTTGTCCTTCTTGCCCTTTTTGAAGACTAGAGATATGTGGTCTTACAAAGATGTGCAATTTTAAGCTACATTTGATGCTTGAAAAACTCAATTTACTGTCACAATCAAGTGAGCTATAACCATTGATAACACTGTGTGACATTTTTGTTGCTCTGCAACAGGTACTGTATTTTCTGTGTGTCTCATTTTCACAACAAAGGAGTAAGAAGATTTGGTCCTAGAAGCTACCATTTGATCCATTGCTGTTCTGCCTTACTGGTCAAAGCAGAATCGTGGAGCTGC
Source organism: Urocolius indicus (assembly GCA_013401255.1). Taxonomy (NCBI): domain Eukaryota; kingdom Metazoa; phylum Chordata; class Aves; order Coliiformes; family Coliidae; genus Urocolius; species Urocolius indicus. Next base: position 516,569 of record WBNH01001008.1, read on the forward strand.
TTTTTCCAGAATGTGCCACGTTTGCTTTTTTTTCAAGCTGCACCTTGACTTAATGACAGAATATCACAGACATTATTGTGATCTTTACCCACATATCTCTAGATGCAGGAATCCTTTAAGTCATCCCTGTGTAGACTCGTGCTGTTTATCATTACCCTGCCCATTTTGTTACTGGCTCAACAGACTCCAGATGCTGCACTCAGGAGTCCATGGGTTAATGGTGGCTCCCAGTTCTTCAGCTACACTATATGTACTCCATAAAAACATATCAGTGACAATTGAAAAATTAAACTTATGGGTTCTCTATAGGCCATGTGAATGTAAAATTCCTGGGAAAATTTCATTGGGAAAATAGAACAGCCTTCAGCAAAGGCAGCTCACAAACAGCTTCAGAGATCTTACTGCAATAGGGAAGAACTCACGGTATTTCTTTCAGGCATTTCTATATGTCTCATTCTGGCCAAGATTTTCTGTATTCAAACAGTGATTTGCAAATTGATCCTTGTAAAGGGGTATAAGAGTGGTCATTTTTCACAACAGCAGCCCCTTAGGATAATAATTCCCTCTCTCGGACACAAAGCTTTTCAGGATTCTTTGTACAACCATGTGGATGGAGGAGCGAGGCACTCCCTAGATTGTCTTAGCTGGTTGATTCCTTGTCACTCCTAGTTTCTTTTATTTTTTAAAGACCTGAAAATGAAGGTATTAATACTCTTATTATTGCTGAAAAGGTATCACCAAATGGTATAAGGATTTTGTAGGTTCTCTTCAGTATTTTGATGGAAAAGACAATAACACTTTCATTAAAATGCATTCATGTTCAAAGAGCATTTCTCTTATATACTGCATCAGGGAGGAAATAATCTCTGAGTAGAGGGCCATGCTGAGGAAATTAAGAATCAGAGAGACTTAAATAACACATGACAGCAGTTATTTGTCTCTGGAATATAAAACCTGGCAATCCAAATGGACGTATTGATTGAGACTGACTTAAACCTTAAACATATGCTCAAGTTAGTGGATCTGAGATGAAAAGCACATTTTAAGATAAGGGCCAGCAGTGCACAGCAAACTGTGTAGCAAATCCACCAGGAATGGTGAAGAAAGCACACCATGAACAACACATTAGACCATTTTCATTGTGGGAAAAGATGCACAATGCAAACAATTTCCAGTACAAGAATAAACTTTGGAAAAGCAGAAATAAACTGAGCCATGCATAGAAAATATAAAGATCCATGAAAAGCAAAGCAACTGCCACAAAATTCATTTGGAATCCAGATGGTAAGAGGATGGGATTCACCAAGACTTCTGTAGCATCTCCACAGCAGTTGAATTTGAGAGGGGAAAATAAGAGTCAGGTTTATTTACATGTGGAAGGAAGAGGATTTGAAATGCAGTTCACTAAAGCATCTGTTGTTCCTCTGATTTCACAGCAGGAGTATTAGAGACTACTTAAATAGGTGAAGTTGCAGAAAATGTAATTACTGCTAAGCATTTACAAGGGAATTCATTTTTTCCCTGGAGTTGCCACAGTTGAAGTAGCGATGGTACCTGACATCTCTGGGCTTTGGAGAGGAAGTATATACAGCAACGGGTTGGAAACAAAAGTGTACAGGGTGTACAGTATTTGCAGATCTAAGAAATTATGAGTTTTACGCTACAAGATAAATTATCTAAACATTTGAAAAAAGCAGCAGATACCTTTTATGATGATACTGTAACCAGAAACTGCAGGAATGCAATGATAGTTTGGGGTGTTTTTTTGCAAACTTGTCTGATGCCTTCTCCAAAGATATACCAAAAGAGAAAAATATAACTGGAACATTGCAAGAATATTACAATAATATTTCAGGTTACATTCAGCAAACTTAGCACTTGAGCATGGCTAGTTCTGACAATGAAGCAGGCTCTCCATATTGGTGTTGACCTCAACATTACCAATTACTCAGTAAAGATCAGTATCTTCTACCAGAATCTTCTATTCAGATGGTTTGTCTCATTATTGTATTTCTGTCAAGTTCATCCTAACTTAAATTCATCCACAAATATGGATGGAAAACATGAGACAGTGTAGTATTTGTTAGCAGATATAAGGGTTTATTTCAATTTAATTGTGTATTATCTACAGTAACTGTATCTTCTTGTTATTGGGCACACTCATGCAGATACTGTTAGGTATTGGTGGCATGCCACATTATTTAAATAACAGTAATCACAAAACTAGCAATGAAGGACACCCTGAAAACTCCCTCATAGGCTTGGGCATCATCACTAATCCTTATGGAAAAAAATATTGACTTAATCACCTCTTGCTAGCAATAAATGTGTGCACAATTCCCAAGGCCAAAGCTGAAGAAATCTGTAAGAAGCACAAAGTGCAGTACACTTACATTCTTTTCTGACACCATTCAGTTACTGGGAGGGCATTTGACCATTTTCTAATGGAACAGATTGGCACTGGAAATGCTGGATAGTCCCAGTTCCATCAAAACTTTCTACAGAAGCTTAAGCCATGATCTGGCTGTGGCTGCTAGCCAGAAACTCAACCAAGCAGGCTACTCACTGTAACTCAGATGATGGGCTATCCAGCTCCCTGGCCATATGCCGACAACTCAGTTGGTTTCTTGGCTCCCTGGGCTTGTCAGCTGGCAAAGAAATAGATTGTTCCCTTTTTTGCCAGAAAAGCTGTAGAGCCAACATGTTTTGTTCCAGCACTCGATGAAACAAAATATTGACAAGCTGGAACTTCCTGTACAATAAAAAGTTTGCTTCCCCGCCAGCTCCAGTTATTATTATTGTAAGCTCTTGTGTAACACAGCGATGGCGTTATCGCATCCTCTAAGTAAACACAATGCTCAGAAAGGATGTGAATGCAGATAGCCTTCCAAGGCTTTGGATAAGAATCTCGTAACATCTGAAACTGTCTCTATGCAGCACAATGCATCTTTTGATAAGGTTCGTTTGTGACGCTTTCCACTTTGCATTAAAAGGCCTATTAAGCTGGCTCTGAGAGCTCGTTTTTTCAGCAGGGTGTAACTGGCCAACTGAGGGATGAATTCAGGAGTCTCTGGATACGGCCCTTCACGTGTATTTGTTTGGAAGATGACTTGCATAGGTTACAGTTCAAACTCCAGTGAAAGAGAAACAAGGAATCGCCGCAATATGATTGCACATATAAAGATTATTAGGCTTTCACTGTTGATAAAAACAGTTAAAATATACATGAACCTGCAAACAAAAATAACTTCTCAAACAGGTCTCTAGAAACAAGAGATTTGTGAAACAGTCAGTGAAAAGAAACCAGAAAAATGCCATCACGTTATACCATAACGCCATAAACCAACGTAAACCAACAAACACCATGGCCCAGCCCAGGCCAAAGATCCATGACAGGATGACTAATGAAATAATGCACTCAACGAAGTAATCCAGTTTTGGAGTGAGTAGGCTTGCCAAGCGTGTTTTCATGGAGACACTGAGCAGAGTCTAAACGGCAAAGCAAGTAAACACATGGGTATGCAGGCGGTGGCGGAACAGCCTCATGTAAGCTGTTTCTGTTCCTGGTTGTCTCTGTGCTCTCTCCAGTGCCACGCCGACACATTTACATTACACTGGTGAATTGGATCAGCAACAAGGAAGGAAAGCAGGTTGTTTTCTTGTTTTCTCTGTTCAGTCTCATTTACTGCTTGATTTTGAAAACGTTCATGCTGGCACAGTCCAGTAGAAGCAGGAAGGTGGTCTGGGGAGCAGAAGGGTCTGTGATAAACAGAAAAAACACTAAAAGTCATCAATGAAATGATGATGTTAGATTTTGTGGGGGGAGAGGTACAGTATTGAGCATGGCAGATCCTTCCCAGCTTGCTGCAAGGGGATCAATAGAAAAGGCTGACCCAGGTATATGCTATGCCTCCTGTTAAAGTTAGGAGCACAAAGACTATAAATTACCTATGTGTCTTTGAGAAGGCAATCCCTATTATTATTATTTTGAGTGTAGTTTATAGGATATAATTTAAAGTCTTGCCTGAACTTATTAAAGGTTTAGTTATATAGGGACATTTTTCAGGGGTAGTATCATAAAAAACCCCAACACTGGCACAGTCATGCAACTGTGTAGTTTTCATGTACAGAGGAAAACAACTTTCTAAGGAATTAGTAAGAATATGGATGGAAAACAGCAATAAAGTCACAGACTAGTTCTTCAACATCTTTTATAGAGCTAGCATTCAGTATCTTTGAGATGACATACAAGTCAGGCTGAGATAATCTTTCAACAAGTTGCTGCAAGCCAGTGTTCCTGAAAATATCTGGTTTAAAAGACAGGTGCAGTGACTCCAGACAGTATCAGGCATATGATGGTAATTCTGACCAAAAGATTCCAAAGATGCCAGGGAGTTCTGGGGGAGTTATTAAGCCAGCAACGTGCCCTCATGGCCAAGAAGGCCAATGGTACCCTGGGATGCATTGAGTGTGGCCAGCAGCTTATTCTCTCTCTCTACTCTGCCCTGATAAGGCTTCATCTGGAGTAGAGTCTAGTTCTGGGCTCCCCAGCTCAAGAGTGATACAGAACTTCTGAAGAGAGTCCAGCAGAGGGCTACAAAGATGATCAAGGGACTGGAACATCTCTCTTAAGAGGAAAGACTTGGATATCTGGGGCTGTTTAGCCTGGAGAGGACTGAGGTTCCCCTCATCGATGTTTATAAATAGCTAAAGGGTGTGTGTTGAGAGGATGGGGATAAGTTTTTTTCCGTAGTTGCCAGTGACGTGACAACGGGTAATGGGCAGAAGCTGGAACACGCAAAGTTCTACTTGAACATGAGAAGAAAATTCTTTTCTATGAAGGTAAGGGAGCCCTGGCACAGGCTGCCCAGAGAGGTTGTAGAGTCTCCTTGTTTGAAGGTTTTCAAACCTGCCTGGACTCGTTCCTGTGTGACCTGGTTGAGGTGAACCTGCTTTAGCAGGCGGATTAGATTGGATGATCTCTAGAGGTCCCTTCCAACACCAACAGTTCTGTGATTCTGCAGCGTCTACTCTTCATTCCAAAGAGCAGGCAGAAAATACTACAAGTGCATGGTCCCGTCCAGACAGCTTTACCTGATGCTAGTTGCCCTCGTCTGGCCTCACTCTGATCCTCGCACAGGGATTGACATCCCAGGCTGGCCTTGACCTGTTCCTGTCCCCAGACTGCCCTGGCCCCTCCCCATTCCCCCGTGCTGGAGGTAGTGGGACGGGCTTCAACTGGCCAGGCCCTGCCCTGAAAAATACCTAACGGGAACAGGACACAACATACCAGAACCCAGAAACTGATACTCTTATTTCTTCATAACTAATATCAATTTTAAGTAGTATTGGCTGAACAGTCAAGTTTCCTGTTTTTACATAAGCAGCATTTCAGTAAGTTGTTGAAAAAGTACAAATCCCTATTGCAAAGCCAACGCCATTTTTATTATTGTATAAAAATCTCATTTTTTTCCCCCTGACAAACAATGGTGTGCTGTGGGTTATGTTTCATAGTTTCCTGATGAGGGTAGATTTTGATTTTTTTCCAAGGTTTTGGAAGAGAGCCATAGGAACTCATATTTCTGAATAGTCTAAGGGGAATTATAAAACAAAGGGTATAAAAGGCTCAGAATTATTTTTAAAGCATGCTTTCTCATGTTTACATTGCTTCCAGACCTAGTTTGTTTTGGAAATTTTTTACTTGCTGCAAGTCTTGACACATGAAAAAACAACAAAACCCTCTTTACAGAAGCATTACTTGTCACAAAAACTTAAAAGTGATTTGAACTAAGGAGCTGGTCAAAAAGAGGTATTTTTATGGGTTAACTAAAGATGTGCAAACTGTTAACATTTCCTTACTCAAATGACAGCCTATTTCCAATCCAGGCTGGTGTCAATGGGCACTGAAATCATGACTAACTTGAGTTAAACTTGATTCTACTGTTTGATTACTTTCTCCTTACCCCATAGAGAACTGCAATCCCTGGGAACATGAGAAACCTTGTATTTGTCCCACTTAGCTAACAATGTGACATACTTTAGAATAAGTAATCCTTTGTTTCTCCTATCTTGCCTAGTCTCTGCATGGCTTGTGGGCTACGTCACGCAGCTTATTAGATTTTAAGGCAAATGCGATTTCATAGAATCATAGAATGGTAGGGGTTGGAAGGGACCTTTAGAGATCATCTAGTCCAACCACCCTGCTGAAGCAGGTCCACCTGGACCAGGTCACACAGGAACAGGTCCAGGCGGGTCTTGAAGACTTCCAAGGAAGGAGGCTCCTCCCTGGGCAGCCTGTGCCACTGCTCCGTCACTCTCACAGTGAAATAACTTTTTCTTACATTTAAGTGGAACTTTTTGTGTTCCAGCTTCCTCTCATTACTCTTTGTCCTGTTGCTAGCTACAATAGAAAAAAGGGATGCCCCAACCTCCCGACACCCACCATTTAGATATTTGTAAATGTTATTAAGACCCCCCTCAGTTTCCTTTTCTCCTGAGTACACAGCCCCAGTTCCTGCAGCCTTTCCTTGTATGAAAGATGCTCCAGTCCCCTGATCATCTTGGTTGCCCTGTGCTGGACTCTCTTCAGAAGTTCTCTGTCCCTCTTCAGCTGAGGAGCCCAGAACTGGACACAGAACTCCAGATGAGGCCTCACCAGGGCAGTGCAGAGAGGAAAAACCTCCCTTGACCTGCTGGCCACACTCTTCTTGATGCATCCCAGGATGCCACTGGCCTTCTTGGCCACGAGGGCACATTGTTGGCTTGTGTTTAGCTTATTATCAATCAGGACTCCAAGGTCTCTCTCTGCAGAGCTGCTCTTCAGCACTTCGACCCCCAGCCTGTACTGGTGCATGGGGTTGTTCCTTTTTATCCACCTGTTGGAAAAAAGGCTAAGTGAATGCCCACCCTCTGACTTTTGAAGTGTCTAAAATGATTGTAGAAACCAGAAAAAGCCTATGATCAAGACCCAAACCAGAATAAAAAACACAGTTTAAGCAAAAACAGAAGCTATGAAGAAGCAGGAACTATTCAGAAAAGCACTGGAGATCCAGTAATAAAATTCCTCATATCCTTTTTATAGTGCTCAGGTGGTTCCCAGAATAAAAATGCATTTTATAAGGTGATCAGGGTAATCTCTGTTTGTCTGTGTTCCCCTCTGTACAGTGGGGCAGGTTCCACTTTGAAATCTCCCAGTACTGAAAAAGCTACACCACCAGCATCTTTGTAAGAGTTTTCTTGTTTTGGGTTGGGTTTTTTTCCCTTCCCTACTACTTCCCTCTGTATATGAAGTTCTGGATTCTTGCTTAATTCAGCTTTAGGAGCTCTTTATTTTCTGTCTTTCAGAAGCTATTGCAACCACATGCTGCCTTGTCTGTACCAGTAGTCACAATGGAACTCTGGTCCTGTTATTCCTCCTCCTGAGCTTCACTTTCATGTGCCTAGTCTCAGAAAGATGTACCCAGGTTCCAGGACTCTCTCTTTTGAAGAGGAACAGAGTTGTTAGCTAACAGCATTAGAGTATCTCTTGCTTATTTTTCCACAGGCTTCTTTATTTGTATGCTCCTTGTTGTCAGGTTAATTTCTGGAGGAGCTGCTGCTTAAATGGAGTAATGATGGGAAGCTAACAAGAGATGAGTTTCCACACAAACAGAAAGAAATCCCAGGCTGCACATCTGCTGAAATCACAGACTCACAGAATGGTAGGGGTTGGAAAGGACCTCTAGAGATCATCTAGTCCAACCCCCCTGCAGAAGCAGCTTCACCTAGATCAGGTCGCAAAGGAACGTGCCCAGGCTGGTCTTGAAGACCTCCAAGGAAGGAGAGTTTACAACTTCCCTGGGCAGTCTGTGCCAGGGCTCCCTCACCTGAACAGTGAAATAGTTTCTTATTATGTTTAAATAGAACTTTTTGTGTTCCAGCTTCATCCCATTACCCCTGGTCCTGTTGCTAGATATCGTCAATAAAAGGGATGCCTCAACCTCTTGACACCCACCCTTTAGATATTTGTAAACATTAATGAGATCCCCTCTCAAGTCACCTCTTCTCTAGACTAAACAGCCCCAGTTCCCGCAGCCTTTCCTCATAAAGAAGATGCTCCAGTCCCCTGATCATCTTGGTGGCCCTGTGCTGGACTCTCTCCAGCAGTATTCTGGTCCTCTTGAGCTGGGGAGCCCAGAAATTCACATCTCCTCCATTGCAACTCAATTGCAAGGACTTGAACATCGGTTTCACTTTTGTTATGATAAAACAGCACACTCAATGTACAGAGGAATCTGGCATCGCTGAGTTGAAAGAAAATAAGTGTGAAGGGTGTTTCATACAGGGTTTGAGAGACATGTCTGTGTCTCTTCTGATTAAGAGCAGGCTCCTGCCTCAAACCCATCTGTGCCAGCCAGCCGATTAGATGGCAAGCCTGACAGGAGAGCATTTCACGAGCAAGCCGAAGGCAGGCCTCCAGCCCTTGACCTCGCATGCACTCAGCCTCGCAGAGGCCGTGAGCACCAAGTGCCCACCTCTGCACCACACAGCGCGCAGCAGCGCGGAGCAGAGTCCTGCCGCGGCTGTGGTGGACGGGAGTGAGCAAGGACCGGCGGGCAGTGGCTCCCCGGCCGGTGTGCTGCGGGAGGGGCTCGCTCCTGCCTCGCTGTGGTCGCTCTGGCAGAGAGCCGCCGGTACTGTCCCTCTCACGGCCACGCTGGAGAGAGGGCGGGAGGGAAGGAGTTAAGACGGGTGCCTAAAGCGCCCAGACCCCGGCTAATGCACGCGGCCCCGGCGGCGCGCGCCGGCAGCGCTGGCAGGGGCGGCGCGGCCCCGCCCTCCCGGGGGGCGGGTTCCGCTGACAGCCAATGAGCTCCCGNCTGGAGCCGGGGCTGGGACCGGGGCCGCGTCGGGCGCTGGCTTCGTCGCGTGTGGAGGTGGCATGGCTGCGCGTGCCGGCTGTTGAGGAGTCGGTGAGGTACGGAGCGCTCGCTGTTTCGCTCACACCCCCCCCCCCCCCCCCCCCCCCANCCCCGCACTATCATAGGGCATAGGGCAGCCCGCGGTATCCTGTTGTTTTAGGGGGTCTATGAGAGCCCCGCCGCTGCCGTGCCGCGCAGGGCTGGGGGGCGCTACGCCCAGGCGGGGACGCGGCCTCACGGCCTGTCGGGGCGGGCAGGGCCAGCGCCACAGGTGGCCCCCGCTGCCGAGGGGCGCGGAGGACGGGCCGAGCATCCCCCGCCGCCCCGTGCTGCTGGCGCCTCCCCCGCGGGGGTTCCGTTGTGGCCCCGGGGGGGCCGCTCTCCGCCGCACGGGCCCTGCGGGGGCGCACCTGCGGAAGGAGGGAGGGAAGGGGGCGGGCTGTGGGGGCGCAGCGCCGCGCTGCGAGAGCGGGGAGGCGGCGCGTGGGGGGGCGGCGCGTGGGGAGGCGGCGCGTTAGCCCCCCGAGACCTCCGCACCGGGGCTGGCGGTCCTCGCAGCATCCTCCTCCTTCCCTCCCTCCCTCCCTTCCCGGAGAGCCCCGCGGCCGGGGCTGTCTGCAGCCCGTGCCGGAGCCTGGCTCCTGCTCGTGGCGGTGTGGTTGCTGGACGGACGGAGGGTGCGTAAGGTCGCGTTACGTCCTCCGTTTGTTGGCCCGCGGGTTGGCGCGCACGGGTTATGTGAAGTTCACCTCATTCTCAGCATTTCGCTTTCAACAGTGTCTCCTCCTCCTCCTCTCCCTTGCCCACATTCTCGTCCCAGTTTCTTTCCTCCGTGAAGGGAGGAGGAGGAGGAGGAACGAGTGAAAGTCGTTTGCTTTTCTTAAGCTCTTCCGAGGGGCGTTCTTTATCATGACTAAAGTACGTTTCTCTGTTCTTCCCTCCCTTCCCACCAATATCCAGTTGGTTGGGGGGGGAAAGGCTATGAACTGTAAATCTGATATTACAGCCTCCTTATCGGAGGCCTGGACGTTGCCAGAGTGAGACAGGGAGGGCGAAATGGAAAGCTTTATTTGTTAAAAAAAAAATAAATCAGTGATACCAAATGGTAACACAACACACCTCATTGATCCGTGTTACCCTCAGGAAGAGTCTCACATTGCGTTACATTTGCGAGTTCATTTCAGAAATGTACACTTAGTGATAGATACAGCCAAGAGGTAAATTCGTTCTTGAGAAATTAAGTGTTTTTAAGTAACGTTGGTCCCGTTTGTCATGGGGTATTTCTTAGTCAGCAGGCAAAGGGATTTTTTGAGGCGTGGTAATTGAATTACGCCATCTTGATTGATGCTGTGTAATTTCATATTCTTCAGGGATTCTCTAAAATCTGGTGGCAGTTGAAGTATGGCGGTGGAAAGTCTTAGTATTGAAAAACAACAAAGTAGATTAGATTATTACTTCTTTCTGTTAACTACTTGGTTTGATATATTCATGGAAAAAAAAAACCCAAAACAAATGAATCCCAAAGTATGTCCTAAACAAGGTGTTTTCTGTTGACATTTTCTCTAAGGAGAAATCAGATCACTTGAGGAAACGATACAGCTTAGAAAATAATACCTTCCCAACTTAAATAATTTAGTTGTGTTACGTACAAAATACACAACACAATGAGGTGCAGAAACTTAGATAATTACACAAGCCACAATCTAGACAATGGGTATTTCTAGTACATAGAGTTATACCTTTTTTTGCCCAGGATGTATTTGAGAATCCAGACTGAAGACTTGGGGGATGGTAGGGATGATGATTTTTTTTTTGAGATGATCTAGGCAGATAAAAATGAAGGTTTGTTTTGAAACTGGTGAAGCTTGGTATTCCTGTCATGCTTCTATGTGAGAAAAATCCAATCTAAAACAATTAGAACCAAACAAGAAAAAGAAGCTTTCATAATTGTCTTTAGCGCTGACCAACACACGCCCTTAACCTCCCTACTACCTTGTTCCTTAGTGTGGATGTGGCTGTGGTCAGTACAGCTTGTCATTTTATAAATGGACTTTTTTCAAGACTGCCAACCCAATTAGTGAAAGTGGTAAATCATTAGAAATGAGAAATAGAGAAGGATCCATTAAACTGTTCTGCCTGCTTGTGGGCGTGTTTGATTTGTTGTTCAATAGAAATTGCAGAGATTATACAAGAGTGCATGTTGGGGGTTTTTGTTAAGGTGTTTTTAAGTTTCCTATTTGAAATGAATTTTTCAAAGCTCAATATTTCATTAAACCTGAGTTTTTCAAATCATCAGCAAAGTTCTTTTTGGCAGCCCTGGGTCATTGTGCAGAAGACAAAAAAAGTACTTTAAGAGAACATGTTTTACCTTTTTTTTTGTCAGTGCTACAGCAAAAATACTGTTTTGGAACATAACTGTAGATGTACTGTTGTCATTGTCTATAATATTTTATTGGAAATTTAATAAGAACATATTACATACAGTTTGGAATTTGTTGCCCATATCGTTCAAATTCATCGTACCCTTATGTGCCTTGTATCATAGGTGTGTACATATATGCCCCGTGGTCATTTTAGAGGTTTGCAAACCACATTTGCACTTTATAGAAACAAGATACATTTTCTTCCATTCTGTCATCTAATGGCTTTTGCTGTACACTGACTCTTAATAAATTTAGGCATAGGATAAATTTATACAGAGGTGAAATCCGTGTCAAAATTCATGTTATATTGCCCTAAGATGATTATTTAATTTCACTCCTTACATGCATTCAAACAAGATTGGAAAAGTGAACTAAATGCTTACTGTGTGGTCTGATGAGAAAGGGATTCCTTAGCAAGTCTCTGCAAAAATGAATTTGTAGAATCACAGAATAGTTTGGGTTGGAAGTGACCTTTAAAGGTCATCTGGTCCAACAGTTCTGCAATGATTGGGGACATCTTCAAGTAGACCAGGTTCCTCAGGGCCCTGTTCAGCCTGACCTTGAATGTTTCCAAGGATGAGGCATCTACCGCCTCTCTGGGTGACCTGTGCCACTGTTTCACCACTCTCATTCTAAAAAATTTCTTCCTTGCATTTGGTCTGAGTTTGCCCTCTTTTGGTTTAAAACCATTACCCCTTGTCCTGTCACAGCAAGCCCTACTAAAAAGTTTGCCCTCATTTTTCTTATGTGTCTTTTAAGTACTGAAAGGTGAGTTTTTATTTTTCCTGTTCATCATTGTTTAAGACTTTAAAAAGAAACCCCACAGGAGTCTCGACAGAAGCATCGTCTTGTTTTTCAGTCTTCCATCCACAGAAGTGTACAAAGATCTGCTGGGACAGCTTGGGGAGAAAGCAGCCATCTATGAGAGGTGGAAACAGGATCTGATTTGCTGGGAAGAGTACAGGAACATTGTCAGAGCATGCATAGGTGCAACCAGGAAGGCTAAAGCCGTTTTAGAGTTAAACCTGGCCAAAAAAGTAAAGGAAAACAAGAAGGGTTTTTTCAGATGCATCAGCAGCAAAAAGAACATGAGGGGGGATGTGGGCCCACTGCTGAACACAGAGGGTGCCCTGGTGACAGAGGATGCAGAGAAGGCTGAACTACTGAATGCAAACTTTGCTTCAGTCTTTGTAGTCAAGGCCGACTCTCGGTAAGCCCAGTCCAGCAAGGATAGTAGGATGGTCTGGACAGCTGAGGACTTGCCCTTGGTGGATGAGCAAGAAGTTATGTTGGGCAAGCTCGGTGCTCATAAGTCAATGGGACCTGATGGGATGCATCCAAGATTTCTGAGGGAGATGGCTGATGTGG
>WBNH01001008.1:530202-596278 GCA_013401255.1 Urocolius indicus
GGGTATGGAGTCTCCTTCTCTGGAGGTGTTCAAAACCCACCTGGATATGTTCACGTGTGACCTGATCTAGGTGGACCTGCTTCTGTAGGGGGGAAATGGACTAGATTATCTCTAAAGATCCCTTCCAACCCCTACTATTCTGTAATTCTACATTTTGAGGTTTTTATTTGTACTTATAATATTTATATATTACCTAACATGCAGCTAGCATCGTCATGTCATTGTCTTAATTTTCTGAACTTCAAACATCCAGTTAGGAGAGACATTGTGCCTCAGAGACTAAAATTTTGCAGCTTATTTACATAAGTGTAACTTTTAATTAAGAAACTGGCAAGTTCATCTTTATAAAAAGGAAAACAGAAACTGAGGTGGAGTGTGAATAGATTTACCTAATCATCTCATGCTATTGTATTCTTGAGGAAGTTTTCTGGATGAAGAATACAATTACATCATGCCACTACTCATCTTCTCATTTAAATTACATATACAGAAGAACAAACCCATATAAAGATTTCTTTCCCATACGAAGGTTAAAACGTGCTTGAGATGAGATCAAGATAACTGGTCAGTCATTCAAAGCAGATGTATACTCTCATGTCTTGGTGTTTGATTATTGTTTTGAGTCATTTTACATACAGTTGCTCCTTACCTGATTTATTTTGAGTGGTCTAGAAGTCCTTTTTCCTGGCTAAATTGTGTGACCATGGGAAGAGATGAAGGACTTACAAGGGCTAAAAGGACCATAGGACTTAAAAGCCCAGAACATGCTTTCTGTCTTTACTAATACCCTATATTTATGGCCTTGTTTTGGGAATGTAGAGATGAATGAAACAAACTAGATTATTCTGTTTCTTTTTATTGCTCCTGAGTAAAAAGAAGAAACTTGAAAATCTTGTTTTGATGTCATTACTTGTTTCGTTTTTGTTGTTAGAATTAGACTTGAGCTTAATAAGGGTAGCTGACTTGAGCAGAAACTCTTGACCTACTTTGGTGAAGTAACAGTGGTGGTAAATGCATCTTTGGTCCCCTGTATTTGGCCAGCAGACAGGACTGCCCAGAGCAGTGCCAGAGAACAAGATTGTTGCTACATGTCAGCCTAAACAGGAGTCACTCGTGTTTGTCTGTAGGACTTACAGTTAATAGAAATAAATAGCCAGATGATTGAGTGGGTAGGTAGTACATTTTCCTCTCGGGATTGTTGGGAGAGTAGTTACCTTACTTTGTATGGTGCTGGAATTAGCTGGGGAACTTCACCAGAGTATCAGTGGTAATGAAATAGTATTGTATGTAATGGTGTCATGTCCCCTGCCAATGCAGCCTTCAAATCTAGTCAAAGAAAAATGTTAGAACTAACTCTAAGGTTTATGTTTTACATTTCATTTGTAATTTTAAAAATCGTTAAGGCAGTACATTTTTTAGATGCAACGATCAGTATGGATGGTGTGCTGTTCAGTCTCAGCTTTGAAGTGCTTTTTCATTGTGTTTATTGGTTCTTGTTTTGTCTACTTATGTTTTTAAAATCAAACTAAATAAGGAAGCATAATGTGATAAGTATAAATGTTTTTTGTAGGTATTTTGGAGCTGACTCCTTTCATTGAATACTAAGAGTGGTAAAATCATGGATGTGTACACCAGGGCTCAGAGCAGTCGACTGAAACCAAGAATATCTGTGAAAAAGGTAATTATGTTTTAAAGAAAAATACTTCATAGCTTTTTGGTCTTTATTGCAACAGTCTAATAATGAATCAGGCAAATTGGTAGGTTTGGTTGGGGATTTTTATGTGAGTTTTTTTTTTCTTTATGTTTTCATTAGGTTGTCTGGCATTTCAAAGGGGTAAAGAAACTGCCTTTGCTTTATGATTTGGCATATTCAGTGTAGTTGAACTGGGAGATGGAATAATTTAAGGAAAGGGTGCATGCTTTAGCTTTTTGTTTTCGCCTTGTGTTTTAAAGGCATCTAATGAAATCATGATGTATTCATTTACTAAGATTTGCCTTGTTTACCAGAGTATAACTTTTTTTTTGAGCACAGTTCTTCTTTAAAGTTTATGCATAATACATTAGAACATAAATAGGTAGTGTTCATTAAAACTTCTCTATGGAGTCTGTGTTAGGGCTTACTGTAATATCATTGTCTTTATATCTTGGTTTCTTGACTGGCTTATCCTTCTGTTTACTTGAACTTCTGGGCAGTGCTTTGGTGAAAAAAAGACACATCTGGCACTTAAGAAAGATATTAGCCTTGTAGGGTTTTATAACAGTATCTGTCCTCCTAAATTTTATCATGTTAGTTTGGAGAACATAAACGTTCTTCTTCAAATTTTCTTGCAACTTCTGTAAGTATTAACTTAAATGGAAGTTGGAGTTTATCCTGAAGGAAGATCTTTATTTGTCCAATCATATTTCTCAAAGTTGTTGAATACAGATGAATGTTTTTCTACATCTTTCCTGGCTACTAATAAATTCTTTACTTGAAAGTATACGCAACGCTTAAGAGGAGAAGCTGAGCAATGAAGTATCTTGTCACATGAAAATTGCATTGTTCTATTCCATAAACAGACTTTATAAAAGAAATGATATCTGTGAAATAGGTCCTATAGAAACTGCTTGAAGGCAAAGGTAAACATTAGGGCACTGCCAGGCAGGTAATCAGTTGAATCATATGGAGTGTTACCTGCTATACATTTATCAGGTTCCTAATGATGAGTGATAATTTTTCACTTTAGGACACACAATATAAAAATTGATTGTAAGAAATCTCCAGCTTAGCTAGAGTTCTTAAACTACAGTGAAAATCATTTTGCATTCTTAACCTGAACATCAGCTATATTTTAGAGGACTTTTTTAGTATGACCTCTATTTGTTTTCCTCTTCAACTTAAAAACCCAACCAAAAAAACCAACAAGCCTCTCCCCTGGGTTTTTAGACCCTTGGGTTGCAGAAACATCTTTCTAATAATCATAGTGACCAGTGATTCCTCACTGATGTAATGATTGCCTAAAACACCGTCTCTGTGAACTGCTCAGTTAATTGTCGTTGAATGTTCTGGACTGTGAGACACCCAAGAAGGGCTGAAATCACATTCCTAGAACCATGCAGTGTCCTGTGTTTTTGTACAGCCAGACACTCCAATGTTTTGATCTGTGATAGCATCCTCATTCTTTCTCAAAGAGCCCAGGCAATACAGTAGTCAGAATCACACTGTGTTTCATCTTCTGTTGATTCACAGCTTGCAGTACTTTCTAGTACTTATCAGGAACTGTTGCAGGTGTAGCTCTTAAAAGTCACTGCCTGGTTGTGGTATGCACATTTAAAACCTAAGTTTCCATTTTTACAAAACTACTTCAAATTATTTAGTACATTTAAATCTTACATGCAATCAGGTATAGCTGCTTTGTTACTTAAGGGCGGAGTAAATAAGATTCTCCAGCAATGGACTTGATTTCTATGCAAGTTGTGGCATATTTTTGAAGACTAGAGTGACGCTGGCCTTTCTCCAGTCCTCAGGGATCTCAACCGTCTTGAGAGTTGGGCAGAGAGGAACCTCATGAGGTTCAACAAGGACAAGTGCAGAGTCCTGCATCTGGGGAGAAACAACCCCATGCACCAGTTACAGGCTGGGAGTCAAACTGCTGGAGAGCAGCTTTGCAGAGAGACCTGGGAGTCCTAAGATAATAAGCTAAACATGAGCCAGCAATGTGTCCTTGTGGCCAAGAAGGCCAATGGCATCCTGGGATGCATCAAGAAGAGTGTGGCCAGCAGGTCAAGGGAGGATCTTCTTTTCCCCCTCTCCTCTGCCCTGGAGTCCTGTGTCTGGTTCTGGGCTCCTCAGCTCAAGAGGGACAGAGAAATTCTGGAGAGAGTCCAGCACAGGGCAACCAAGATGATCAGGGGACTGGAGCATCTTCCTTAGGAGGAAAGGCTGCGGGAACTGGGGCTGTTTAGTCTGCAGAAGAGGAGACTGAAGGGGATCTTATTAACATTTACAAATATCTAAAGGGTGAGTGTCAGGAGGCTGGGAGATCCTTTTTTTTTTTTTATTGTAGCTAGCAACAGGACAAGGGGTAATGGGATGAAGCTGGAACACAAAAAGTTCCACTTAAATATAAGAAAAATCTATTTTACTGTTCAGATGAGGGAGCCCTGGCACAGGCTGCCCAGGGATGGTGTAGAGTCAACTTCAAAAGCGGCCTGGACATGTTTCTATGGGACTCGATCTAGGTGAGCCTGCTTCTGCAGGGGCGTTGGACTAGATGATCTCTAAAGATCCCTTCCAACCCCTACCATTATATGATCCTCGATGTTTTTCCTGTAGCGTGACTGAGTAAATTTAAAATGTGTGCTTTCTATTGAAATAAGATTTCTTGTGAAACATGTGACTTCCAAATTTCTGTGCAGAATAAGTACCCAGACCTAGCAAGCAGAGCTTTATAGATGTCTTGAGTTTTTTTTTTAGTCCCATATGTTGGTGTATATTGAAAGCAGTTGTACTATTAAGAAAAGCAAACGATATCCTTTTCTTGAAGATGACTTTTGTCCTTCCCTAAACAGAGTTGGTAGGTAGCCTTGGGAACTTGTTGGTTTCCAGTTCGTAATGTAAACATCTGTCTCCTAGGCTGGGAGAGAGCTTCCTTTTATTAGCTGTTGGACAGGATTTCTTTGAAATTGAATCCAGTCATTTGTCGTCACAAACACAGTTTTGATAAGAATATGAAAAAGTTATTAAACAGTCTCACAATTAATGAGAGGAGATTAAAAAACCCCAACCTGATGTTTTTAAGACTTTTTGAACCATGCTGTTGTAATACCTATTCACAGCAAATTTGCACCAGTCTGTTCATAGATGTCATTATTCTTTGGCTTAAATATTTTTTTTTTCTTTCAGTGATGTTCATCCTTTTGATGCTTTTACAGCTGGTGATCTGTCCACCGTTTGCCTTGGTTTTTGGAAACTGTCAGCTAAGGTTTTAGTCTGTTTTTATGTGAAAGCTGCTGTACTGCAGCGATTATCCTTCCTAGTCCTACTTTCTGCGCTTGTTGAGAGTTAATCTTCTTTTTATATGTGGATGATACTGTATGTGCAATGACACAGAGTGTCCTTCTCAGTGACTCTGATGTCAATCCTTTCACTAAATGATGCATAGTAGGGGTTTGTACTTAGGGAAATGGTCTAGTGGTTGATAGGGCTTGGGCAAAGGTTCAACTCAAAGGTCTCTTTCAGCTGAAACGATTCTATGATGGGGGTCACATTTACTGTTTTCAGTTCAGTATCACTGCTATACCATGATAGATTGCTGTGCCATAATCAAGATGTCAGCTTTTACTTAGCAGCTTGTGAATTTGTGATTATTTTTTAAAGCTTGCTTCTAGTTTTTAAGGTCGTAACTTTGGTTGCGTTTTAAAATACTCCTATCATGTTGAGCAAGTTCTTCCCGTATGCTTTGCTATTCTTCCTCTAAACTAATGACACCTACTTACTTTGAATTATGTGATTTAATCTACACAGTTACTTCTTTTTCCCCATTAAATTTAATAATGATGATGCTTGGCTTCATTCTTGAGATAATTTTGGAAGAAGTTGTTTACTGGGTTACTGACCTACATCTACTATATTGCCAAAAAAACGCCTTTGTTATTTTCCATTCACATTAATTCTTCTTTTACAGAAGCAACTCTTTTAGTATTTTTTTTTTCTGGTTTTCATAATTCTTCATATATTTCAGTGTGAATAATCTGTCAAATTCCAGATAGGTGAGATCATTTCTCTGTGTGTATATTGTGCCTGTTAATTTCCATGATTTAATTATTTCAATGTTCTGAACATTTTTATGTTCCTTTGTGTAATCTTAGGAACACACATCACTTTTCCTCTTTCTTCTCCCACTTCAACATAGGATTCTTCAAAATCTTGTTTTCCTTCACCTCAGTAGTTCCTAATACCATATGCCTGTTCTAATTATCCATCCTGCCATTGAGGATGTTCAAGTAGGAAGAAATACTTGCTTGTAACTAAGGTATATGTCATAGAAAACCTTGGTCTGCAGAAAGTTAGCAGGTCACATAGTATGACTTCTGTTTAATTACTGTTTTGAGTGCTGTGAATGATGAAGTTATTGTAGAAGCTGCAAATGAGATGTTTTACATGCTTGTTTGACTTGACACATGGCTTTTGTATGAGGTGGAGGAATTACTGGGGAAGAGTCTTTCAGCAATACTGGTATTAGAACCACCTGTAAATTTGAAAGATCAAGAGAATCAACAGAAAGACATTGTCAACGTACTTTGGAAGCTACCAAAATATGTTACTGAAATGTTGAGCTAATTGCGACTAAGCATTTGAGGACAAAGGAATAGATGAGAGTGGAAATTAGATGAGCACTTCATTTCAAATGACCCAATAAACTGCATAAAATGCATTTTAAAATAGTCCAGCTTTTACTTTTCCATACAAATGTCTACTTTCTGTTTTGACTGCTTTAATGTGGCATGGCCTTGGCTGTCACAGTGGTATTCTGAGCCCTGTTTGCCAACATTCTGAAATATATTTTGGTAATTTTAAGGATCTTGAAGTGAAATTTCCATTTTCGTGTTGTCTATTCATTCTAGAAGTGCTTTCCTGACTTTTTATCACAATAAGCACAAGCTCGGTAACACTGATCCATACTGTAATAATTTGACTTCCCATGTAGTAGGATTTGGTACCATTGTTTTCCTACAGAGGAAAGTAATAAATCATCTTTAAGGTAACACATAAGATTACTTTTAACCATAAAGGTATTGTTTTTACTGTGGGGGTATAAAAAATGCGAAACATTTCCTGACTAAATTTGTCTGTCTACCACTCACATCATTGTTGAAGAAACTTTGCAAATTTGAAATAGCTTGTTATAAGTTGGACACACTGTTTTCTCACTTCATTTTTAACAGGGCAATTGTATAGAGAATAAGTAACAATTTATGACTGTCTCATGATTTTTTCTTTATAACTGCACCACTTGCTAGAGGACATGAAGTTTTAAAAGAATAGATTGTTAAATTCCTAAACCAAGTGAGAGGATGGTGTCTTCCTTACGGACTGAGTGAACCACATTCTGTTGTTGTTCTGTCATTTTGTTTTATTTGCCTTCAGATACCAGTGACGATAATTCTTTGGTTCTATTGCACTTACACTGGGAGAAAGTCTTTCATTCTTAAGCCTTTTTTAGCCATCTGTGTGTGTTTGCATGTCACCATAAGTGTATATTTAAGAAATGCTGCAAGAAGTATTTACATGGGCTTAAGTTACAGTTGTTTCATATTCTGAAAAGAAAGTGTGTATGGACTTTCTTTCTTTTTTTGGTTTTGTTTATCTTCTTCCTCCCTACCTTTTTTGCTACTTTTCTTTGCTAAATTTGCTTTTTATCCTTTTTGAGGAAAAGAGTTTTTCTCTTTTTAAGGGAAAGAGTTCCACGTGCAGACTTTGATGCAAAGAATAGATGGGGCTTAGATTTCTTCTTGGGTTCATCTGTTTCTTTTTTCCAAGCCTGCATGTTCTCACTTTTTTTTTTTTTTTAATACAGAATGATCAGCTCCTTTTGGAGTAATAGGTTTTTTTTCTTGCTTGAAGAAAACAGCTTCTCTATTTCAGTTTCATGAAAAGAAAGTTAAATATCAAACCTTAGTGATCTATATACAAAGTAATCATTAACTAAGGACATTATATGACGCAGGGAGTAGATGGGTAGACCCTGTATCAAAAAAATAATCTATTTCTTATCTTTTTTCCATTGTTTTTCAGAGTTTTGGTGAGAGTGTACTGCACTCTATGAAGTCACTGCTACACAGCAAAAAAGAGTTATGCAGTGTAACAGCAGAGGAATGTCTAAATCGGGAAGAACACGATAATTTCATTGAGGTTTGGCATAACTTGACTATTTGTGTGTATTTTGTGGCTACGGTAGAAAACTATTTAGTTTGAAGCAGTATGGGAAGTTGCAGGATGCTAAATGTGAGCAATGTTGCAAGTTACTGGCCATAAAAACTGTACCCTCTATTGTCATTCTCCAATTAAATCTTTGTACTCTTGAAAAGAGCTGTGACATTTCAGTATGACATTTCTCTGCTTTTATAGGATTTGTGAAACTAAAAGCCCCAGAACGTAGATTGATGACTTTGTAAGAATTGTGTAAGTGAATGTACCGTGTTTATGAGCGCTCCTGAGGTTGGGATTAGATCTGAAAAAGTAGCAGAACGTTTTGTTGCAGCAGGTCTGAAGATGAAAGTTCAAGTGATAGCTGTTGTTTGCCCTGTACTAAGCAGTAAAGGCTGAAGCCTCAACACTTCAGATCTAGATTTCTTTTACATTAATACAGATGGGCAAAAAGCTAGATGAGAGAGAAGTAGACCTAGATAGAATGCAGGACTGTCTAGGTAGACCTTAAGCTGTGAAGAGGAATGGCTAGAGCTGTTTGAGTTACAAGACTAACAGCAGCTTCTCTGAAGGGAAAAGAAAAAAAGTAAGAAGTAATGAGTACCATGTGTCTCTTATTGTCTTGGAATACTATGAAGTAGTAGTTGACAGGCCTGACAAGTTGCTTAGAGAAGAAGCAGCTGATCTGAACTGTCCAGGAGAAGGAGCTGAGATAGGGAGGAATTAATCAAAAAGGGCTCAGGAAGTGGTTGTAGAAGAATGATAATTCAATAAGGAGTAGCAGCAGGAAGGGAAGAGTCCGATTGTGACCAGCAGAGATGAGTTAAGGTTGCCTGAATAACAGCAGGATCTTTGAGACTGGATAGGTGTTGAGATTGTGGCAATATGTAATGTTTGGGGAGCAGGGAAGAAGCTGTATTTCTGCAAGAGCAGGCTGTGACAGAGGTAAGTAAGAAGAGCCAAACAGTGCAGAAGCAGGCTAAACTTTATCAGTGTTCAGACACACCCCCTCAAACGTTGACACCTCCCCTTCTTTATGTCTTGGCCAAATACCTGAAGAATAGCCAGCAATGGGGGCCTGCAGTGATGGTCTCCATGGAGAAAGATAGCTGATTGTATTTAGTTACCTTATTAACTCCAGCAATTAAGAGTCCTCTCATTGAAATGTAAGAAGGTCAATATCCTTCCATAGAACAGGTATTTCTCTCTTATGAAAATATAAAGACGCCTATATGCAGAACATTAAAAGAACATTATTAGAACTGCAGCTGTAATTACTCAGATTTATAAAAACCAAAATTTAGGTCTTCCTGTACCGTTTCAGTTAATTTCCTCTATACCTATGGGTTGTGATAACCTTCAAATACGGTGTCTCATAAGCTATTTTTAGTTTTTAAAGGAGGACTTGTGTTACTGCCCATTGGCCTTCTGTCTCCCTGGCCTACTGCCCAACAACTTTTGAACTAGTATCCTAACTTCAGATGTATTTGAGGTATTAAAAGGAGATTATTTTTCTGTGGAAACTGAATTTGGGCACAATAAAGAAATCTAAATTAGAATCGTCATTGTGACAAAGATAGGGCAGACTTGGCAGTGGTGTAGGCTCTTTGACAGCAGTCTGATGGCCCATCAGTGCACACGTGGACTGACTGACCTCTATTGGTGTGAAACTTATGACTCCTTCGTACTACCTTGTCGTGCACAATGAATTATCCCATGGGAGACAGAAAGAGTTGGAATGATTATCTTGAGGAAAAGGGCATTTAAGAGTAAACACCCATAAAAAACACCAAAACAACCTACTAAAAAAACCAAACAATGGCAACAAACTCTAAAGCCTCCCAAAATGT
Organism: Urocolius indicus; assembly: GCA_013401255.1. Lineage (NCBI taxonomy): Eukaryota > Metazoa > Chordata > Aves > Coliiformes > Coliidae > Urocolius > Urocolius indicus. The sequence continues at coordinate 539,962 of WBNH01001008.1, forward strand.
TCTTCAAGGAACTATATTTTTTTTAAGTCCTTTAAATTGTTTGCTCTCTTGCCTCTTGTGTAGAGGAATTCAGTTCTTAATGTAGGTATGGTACAGGTAAAAAGATGTCAAAGTTGAAAAGTGTCTTGCAGATAAAAGATCTAGGAGTTGAAGAAAAGATGTACGAGTTGAAGGGTATGTTGCTCCAACATGATTTCATAGTTAATAAAGTGAATATGCTTCTGGAGACCTGTAGTCTGTCAGGAGTCATTTGGAATGCTACTGCAAAGCATTGTTTCTATTTATGGTGTTGTCATAACTGAAATAAAGCTGAGGGAATGTAAACAGGAAGATCTTTTCTAGCATTAAATCTCCTGAAATAAAAAGTAAGAATGAATCAATTAATAATAAAAGCTTATAACCAACTGACTACCATAGAATAACAGGGATAGCTGCCTCAAATTTAGTATGAGCTGTGTCTTGAATATGTAAAATTAGATCTTCCTGCACAGTGCTCTGAAGTACTTGCATCCAAGCCATATCAAACTTAAGTCCACACATCAGTGGGTGTATTTAATCTTTATGCTTTATTCTATATGTACAAAATGGAAGCAGAATATATTTTCTTACTTGTTTTGAAAATAAATGCCTTGGGAGCATGCAGATACCCTGTTGATTTGTCATTAGGGAAATATTAAATGAGAACTCAGGGAGTCTTGTTTGAAACAAAGTTTCACCGAAGAATGAAGCTGAAGCAAAACACCAACTGTTTGGTCTGTTTATTGAATGATAGCAGACACCTTTAGGCATAAGAGAAGGAGAGGATGTGATAAAATATCTCCCCTCTTCACAAGCACAAAGCCTGAGGTAAAGCTGACATTTCTGATGTATTCCAGGTTCCTGAGCCTGACAAAGACTTTTATTTTTTTAATTGATTTACTTAGAGTTTTGTCTATTTGGATATTACATGCAAACATGGGGCTTAAGTTATCTGTTGTGTTTTGGCCTTAGGCTAGTCAGTTTACATGGTAAATTGTATAATGTGTTGGCATTATGCTCTTTTTAGTAGATTCAAATGCATCACAGCCTGTTAGCTTGGGAAGATCTTAGACTAGAACTGTTTTAAATGCATCCAGCCTAAAGCAGAGACAGGTAAATGCTGATCTTTTTGCAAGAGCCATGTGAATTTTAACAGGTGTAGTGAGGCTTGTGTGTGTTACTCAGCATATACCAGCCAATAGATCACTAGAAAATTTCAGTGTAGTGGTTTTTTAGTATTGTATATGCTCTTTAGTCTGATGGGCCCTTTCACAAGTCACATTCTTTACATTCTTTACATAAAGACTGTATTACTCTTTGAGTAAGCTACATGCTACAGTTTTTATGGCAGTAGAATGAAGTTTTATGGTAAAGTCTGCTGTATTTTAAACTCTTAAGTATCGCAGAAAACAAAACAGTTCTTTTCTGTATTTCAGTGTGTTCATGTATTTATTTTACAGATGACATTTGTAGGTTTTGCTGAAGAGATGGGTACTGCTCATTTGCAGGTACAGTATATATCTCTGTTGGAAAACAATGTTCTTCAGCACTGGTGATACCTGCTGAATAGTATCTGGTTGTTTGGATGGAGGATTTTTGGTGTTTGAGTAATGAAATACAAGGTTTGAAATATAATTGAAAGGGTGAAAATCATTAATATGATAAGTGTATGAAGTAAATCTAGAAGTTACCTAAGATCATGCTTAAAGTGCCTTGTTCCTGCTTTAATAATAGGAGGCATTTAGAGTATCCCAAGAGTGTGTAGGGATCCGTTGAGAACCATTATTAGCTGAATTCAGTATTCTATTTGTAGTTGTGTACTTCTAGGATGTGCAGCTGCTTTTCAGTGCCAAGAAAATCCTCCTGTTTGACTTTTAAGACTCTTCTGGCCCATGAGACCAGTGGAATTTCTTTTCATAGAGGAGTGAGCTGGAGATGAGTGTGGACTGAATTAAAGCTTGTTTACGTGAACTTTACAACATAGTTGTAGAAAATAAGAGGGAAATAAATCAAGAAGTAGAGAGAGATAGAAGCTTTACCAAAATCATCAGCTGTTACTATTTAGAGGGGATATGACATCAAAACTGTTGTGAATTACATGTTATTTTTTTTTCACTTTATGTTCTCAATGTGTTTGTATATTTGAATCAGGAGTTGGCAGCTGTTTCTGTAGAGCTTCCAGATGTTCTGAAATCGCTCCAGTTGTGTAAACTAAAAGAAAACGAGGTTGTATTTCTGAAAGATGTAAAGAAAACCTTGGCAAAACCTTATGCCATGAAATCTCAGGTAAAAATTTTGTATCTTCTCGCATGTTTCAATTACAGAAGCATTGTAAAGCATTTAGTCATGTCATGCCTTCTCTTGCTTTTGGTTGGAGGCCATCTTAGCCACAGTAGCAACAGTGTTATATTTCTATGGTTTCTTTAAAATGAATGTTAGAAAATGTCAAAATAAACTTGTTGCTTTTTTGGTTGTTTTAACAAATATTAAATTATTATGCTGCTCTCATGCTTCTGCTAATGTTTTTCACTGCTAGTTTTTAAAGAAGATGAAACTTGTCGAGTTACCGGTCTCTGCTCTGCTCAGATACAGGTTTCATCCTTTGCAGACTTCTCATCTTGAAACATAGGTGCCAGAACTGATGAGAATGTCAGGTGTTCTTAAAACTCAGCGGGCTCTGTTTTTATTGAAAACTAATTTGCAATTTTAAATGCTGTTTATTGTACAATTTCCATTATTTATATTTCAACATTATCTCCAGGATTAGTATTATGCTAATTATATTATTTCCAATTATAAATGTTGTTAGAGCAAAGTTTTTATAGCCACGTTGTCTAATGCATGTTAAATGTAATTATATTGCACATAAGGCAAAAAATACCTTGAAGAAACGACTATCCCATAAACTGAAGTAGTATTCAGCATAATTGTGCTTTGAAATACTGTCTCCCTCTACAGATTATTAACATACATTCTTTAATAGACTCTTGAGTAAATGTTGTCAGGGTTGTATTACAGAACCTGTTTTTTTTTTTTGTCTTGTTGCAATGATTAGTACAGAATGCAGAAGCTGTTAAACGTGTTAAGTGGTTTTTAACTATCACTCTATCCAAGCTGTTCCATTCATTTCCTTATCATTAAAATATTTGTAAGTTGTTTACTGTTCATAAAAATACGTTGTAGGAATCTTTTGCTACTCCTGCCAGTGCAAATCATTCTAAGATAGATTAAGTTTGTTTTCTTGTTACTCTCTCTTTCAAGAATCAACTTCCTGAAGTGGTTTGCGTGATGAGACTGTCTCCTTCATTCCCAAGGATCAAAGCTGATTATATATTTACCTTGCTGAGCAAATATACTACAGGCATAAGATACGCAGTGGAAATAACCTCATCGCAAAAACATCAATCAGAGACATCCCATGGAGAAGATGATGACACTAATCAGTCAGTTTCTTCAATTGAGGATGATTTTGTCACTGCTTTTGAACACTTAGATGAAGATGAGCCTTCAAAGATACAAAGTGCTGGTAAATTCTTGCATGGTATTGCAGAAATTGTTACTTGAAACATAGGCTGTCAGGATTTCATGAGGAAGTTAAATGTAAATGAATAGTTATTTTTTTACATTAATCGTATTTTGTAAAGGAGTGTTATGCAAGTTGAAGTTTTTATGTTTTTCTTGGCACACCAGTTTTATCAACAGCTAAACCAAAGATTCTAATCTGGGTGCCAGATGCAGTTGTCAGTGATTAGATTACTATAATAGGATTTGAAAAAAAAAAATGAAAGGTTACTTTAATCATGAAAGACATGCAACCATTTTGCAACCATAACAAGCCCTGCAGTTGCCATCAAAATCTGGTTTTGATGTTTTCTGTAGTTCTGTGAAAGTTCTTGGTTTGAAGCAATTTTTTTTTTCCTTCTCAGGTGCATGCAGCTTTACTTCTCGACACCATCGAGATGCTGCTTCTCAGACCATTTCTTCTCAATGTTTAGAAGCTGTTGACTCAAAGATCCTTGTGGGTTCTGCATGTCGGAAGTCATCTGCCAGATCTTCTACTTTAGTTGATATATTGGGACTTAAAGAACTGTCCTCAGTGAAGAATTCAGTTACAACCTCAATTTCTGATCCTTGGATACAAAGGAGTTTCTATAAGACATATAATCCTTCTGATCAAGGTGTGAATTTTTTATGTAAAACGTTTTTTTCTTCTTCTCCAGCTGAATCCTCTGAGTCAGATTGCTCCAGCCCAAGCCCCATCATCTTCTTAGATGAAGAAGGGTATCAAAAAAGTTTGAAGGCCAAGCTTCAGCTACCGAAAATTCCAGTAGTGAAAGATGGTATAGAGGATTCAGACTCAGAAGTAAGTGAATTTTTTGATAGCTTTGATCAGTTTGATGAGCTGGAAGAAATCTTGGAAAACTCTTGCAAAGTTATTAGAGATCCCATCCTAGGAAACCCCACTCAGAAAAGGAGGACTGCACAGGAAAAACTGTCGTCCGCAAGCATTGCAATGAATCCTCAGAAATTCAAGTCTGATCGTCCCACTCTCCCTGCCAACGTAAAGAAGCCAACTCCTCGTAAACTGGAATCACCGTATAGTAGCGGCTTTGATGTCCCAGATTCCCCTCGCCCAGTTAAAACAGCTGGGGAAGAGAATGGAGGCTTCTTCAGCCCTATTAGATCATCAGCTTTCAGTCCTCTTGGGAGCTGTGGTTCTTCTGAGTGTTTATGTCGGATTAATCTTGGTGGAGATGGGACAGGTGAAAATCACCACGATGTGGTTTATAATAGCTATTCAGCATACGCTGATAGTGTTTCGTTTGAAATACTGGGTTCTGTTTTTCATTCTGAGTTCTCATCACAAGTATGCACCGGAAATGATTCGGAACCCAAAGGGACTGCTTTGAAAGAGAAAAAAGGTCAAGCTGCAAATTTCAAAACGAAGACTGATAAGGAGACAGATAAACAAGCAAAATCCAAACATAAGTCGTTAATGATTAGAGATAGCATTCAAAAATTTGCAGCTGAATTAGTTGAAAAAAGTTTTGGCAGTGCATTTAAAGACCTGCAAAAAGGTGTTTCTTCATGCACCAACGCACTTTGTCATTTGGCTGCTAGATTGACCTCTTCGGTCTTTCAGATGGCTTTTTATGAGATTGGAAGACGTAGAGCAATCTCCCTGAAGGAGCGGGCCATTAATGGGATAGCCAACTTTTTGGTGAGTGAAGCTATAACTGGTGCTTTGAAAGAGCTGCGACATGTGAAGAAACAAATATTCACCAACACCGTTGCACGGTTTGCGGCAGACCTTGCTGAAGAGCTTGTGTTTGAAGGAGTCATGGAAGTATGCCAGTTTTCCTATCCATCGACACCTACAGCTGCACAGCCTTCAGCATTTGACTATGAAGACAAGGTGGTAAGATCCTATGCCGGAGATTTGTCTGAATCTGTCATCCAGGAGGCTTTTATTGAACTGTCTCAGGTCGATGTGACCTTCACAACACAAGCAGCCATTAGTGTTTCCATGGACAACGTTAAATATGTGAGTGCAGAAAGTATGGTAGAGTCAACACGGACTTCCACAGTTTTTCCTAACTTTAATGATAGGGTAGCACTGAATCCATTCCAAGATTCCAAGAAGGAATATACAGTGCAGCAAGCTCTGTTTTGCACCTCTGGTGTTGTAAGTTCGATACCTGTGCCCTTAGCTGGAAAAGCTCTCTGTCATCATCAGGTTTCCTCTGATGCTTGTAAAGCAGAAGTATCCACTGCTTCAAATTCTGATGACAATGTGAAAGAGTGCAAAGACTCCTCTCACCCGTTCTTTGCAAGCAGAAAGAGAGAGGAGGAAGTAACTTCTTTCAGAAATATATACCTAACGTCGGATCACAGTCCAAGTACTGAAAGTACTCCATCACTCTTACATAAACAAAATGATAGCAAACACACACACACCACATCTGGAATGAACAATAATTCAGAATTAACAAGTGGATCGAAAGGCATTAAAACTTTCTCTGGAACTATGGTAGATATGATAGTAAACGAAGCTTATGAAGCCATAAGCTCATCCAGAGTAACAAAAGCTGTAGAAGAGTATACAGATTTTTTAACAAGAAAAATAATAGACAAAAAACCTCATGTGCAATGTATTGTTGAAGATTTCCCCAAGAATATGGTTGTAGATCACTTGCCCAAGTATGCTGTAAAACACTCTGTGGATGAAAGTAAAGCTGTGGTGTGCAGCACTGGTGAGAATTCGGCCTGTAATGTGAGCTTACAGACTTGTGCAGATCTCCGTAGAAGAGAGCAATGTGTGATAAATCAGGAGGCTGAGAAACAAACTAACGTTTCTGTAATTGTGAGACAGCAAATGCCTTTGAATAATCCATGTAGATTTCTTCTTACTCCAACTCGTCCTGTTCAGTGTTTTCCAGAATCTAAAGATTGTTGTCAGGAAAGGAAAGGACATGGGTTTTCTTCAAAATCACCACCACCTTGTTCCACTGTGACTTTTGGTAGGCAGGTTGTGGAGGACTTCAGTGGCATAGGAAGCTCCTCAATAACATGCTTAAGCAGACCTTCAAAAAAACATGATACTCAGAAAACATCATCAGGACCATTGACTTACAGACAGGCTGACTGTTTTCTGCATGCAAATAGCTTTTCTTCAGTGATGTTTAGTGGTGAAGATGCTTTGCAGGTGGAAGATAAATCGAGTCTCAAAGATGGAAGTGCCTGTGTAATGCCAGGCACACCCCCTCCAACTCCTTTGGTGCCGTATCAGTACAGTTCTGAACGAAACCTAAGAAAACTTTCCAAGAAATTGAAAGGAGAACTAGCAAAAGAGTTTGCACCTGCAACACCACCGTCCACACCATACAATCCATCTGTTACTGGTCTGTCTGAAACTGAATGTGACTCTTTGGAAAATGAGGAATTTATGCTGAAACTCATGCGGTCGCTTTCTGAAGAAGTGGGAAGTAGTGAAGATGAAGATCATTCTGAAGTGCCTGTGGAGAAGGCGAAGCATTCAGAACAAACGATTCAATACGCAGACAGCATAGCTAGCCAAATCATTTCAATAGCAACTGAAATGGCTGCTTCCCATTTGGACGGTAAAACAAACGGAAGAGAAATGCATGGTCAGGTTCAGTTAAGTAAGCAAAACAAAAAATGTGGATATGCTGGGTTCATAAATATCCCAGAAGGTACGTGCAGTTCTTTGTGGAATTATGCGGGTGATATGGCAGGAAAAGTCATCAATGAGGCCAAGAAAATAGTGAAATCGAGGCATTGTAAACTGTTGAGGTTGAAGCGGGTTAACTGTCAGGTGGATTGCCTTCACTTGAGAAAAGGTGATAAAGATTACAGTTCGAAAGAACAATGTGGTCCAGTGAGGGACCAGTGGCTGGGGGAGAGAGATTCGTCTGTGCTTCCTTTGCCACAGGGCTCAGATGTGACAGGTTTGACATCCAAATACCCAAGCTGTGAAAGTGTGACGGATGAATACGCAGATCATATCATCCGAGTTTTGAAAAGAGAAGGTGGTAACGCTGAACTGTTAATGGATCAGTACGCTAGCAGGCTCGTTTACAGGTCTATCAAATCAGGCTTACAGCAAGTTGCAAGAAAAAACAGATTGAGATACAACAGAAAGATGTTACCTGGTCAAAATACACAGGTAAATGGTAAGATGGAACTGCTCAGAGCGGTGAATAAAGGTGCGGTGCAGCAAGTGAAAAGCAGCATTCATCGCTGCGAAGACCAAATGTGTGGAAGGAGCATCAGCACACGGAGAACAGAACATGCAGAGTTGTTAGATTTTTCGGAATCCCTTGCTTGCAGTATCACTTGTGACGTCAGGAACAAACTGAAAATGTCAGGAGTGTGTTTGCCAAAGTCTCTGACAGATTCCTGTTTATATAAAAAGACTGAATATGATGAAGTCACAGGCGATCTTATTAGAACAAGATTTTCTAGGACATTTCATCCTTTCTCCCCAAATCATAAACTGTATCATAGTACGGGCAATTTAAATGAAAATGGCTACAGTGAAGGTATAATCGAAGCTATAGAACAGTATGCTAGGAAAGTAGCAGATGATACTCTAGAAATGAGTTTAGAGTCAGCTATTCTCCATGTAGCCGAAAACAGAAAAAATGGGGATAGGCTCTCACATACTGAGAAGCTGTCTCCTTTTTCTGGAGCTGTGTGTAGGTGCTGCAGTATGAAGGAACATCGGTACTGTACGGAAAGTACATCTCATCATCTGTCCGTACAAGAATCCTCCGTTCCAGGGAGGCATTTTCTTCGTTCTAGGTTGGCTGATGCTTGTCAAAAATCAAGAGCATTTCAGCTTGATGTTCCTAAAATTCACGTTGATGTGGAACAGAAGATGGTGTTTTCTGACAAGGGAGCTACTGCAGCTGTAGAGAAAGCAGAAGGAGAGCTGAGTTACACGAGTCTGACAGCCGACAGTGGTATTGGACAAGATGGAGTCAGTTTTGCTGAAAGCCTTACTACTGAAATCATGACATCGGCTATGACTAATATTGGTCAGGCAGTTAACATAAGGTAATATTTTCTCTTATTTGTTGCATTCCATACCAGAAAAAGAAGGATTGTTAATACCGATATGTGCTCAGAAGGAATGGTTTTAAATTGGGGTTTTTTTTTTCACAAATATGCACTTTATGTTGTGAAAGTTTTATTGGTGTTCTTCTGGGGATATTGCAATGATTCAGAACTAGACAAAAAAAGTTACTTTTTTCACCTGTGAGAGATTGAAACCAAGGTTTCAATGTATACCATCAGACATATGTTCCAATAGGCGACTAATAAGTGGAACTTAATATTTCAACTTGGAATATTTTTAGCTGTAATATACCATATGGGATTTGTTGATCTGTGAGCCACGACAGAATCCAGGTTTGTTTCCTGTCTAGTTTTCCTTCTCTGTGCTTCAAAAATTTTACTTTTGCATTTGTCAGTGGGACAAACATCTGGTACTAGCCGTTGTGGTATAGTATGAGGCCTTTATTTTGATCATGGTTGTGTCGGGATAGTGCACTTATTGGGGAAAAACCCCACAACGCCTTACTTTAGGAAAAAACAAACACACTTTAGTGTATAAAGTGGTAATACAGGTGACAAGAAACTGACTTTCAAATTGTTGCATGTTTAGCAAATGCTGATATACTGTTTAACAGACCTTATAAATAGTACGTGTCAAAGTAACTTTACAGCAGACAGCAGCCATTTCTTGCAACAGACTGTGCAATGATCAGAGTGCCTTGGAATGTCTTTCTGGTCCAAGATCAGTCTTTACCATGTTTTTTTTCCAATTTCTAGCAGTTTTTCCTGCTTTTTTTGTGTGAGTTGCTCACACTCTTTACAGGTTTCCTGGTTTTTAGAGAGGCATCGAAATGAGTAATAAAATTCACCTTTATATATTCAGTGGCTAAAGGCCACAGTGGGACTGAACTACATTTTTCAAGGTTTGATATGAAACACATACATCCTAGCAGCATAAAAGTTCTCATAAAATGTATATTTTGGCTCTCTGCACAAGGTTGAGTCCTTACTGAGTGCATGGCTGAAAAAAATAAAGAATTCCTGTGGTGATTTTATTTTTCTATACCTACATAACATTTTTTTTCTGAATCACTTCAAGAAAAATATTATGTTAAAATTGTAGTTAGAGGATGGCAGCAATAAAGTGCAGGGTTCAAAGCAATAACATGTGTCATATCTGTGACACGGAGGCAATATTCGGGTTTTACTGTGACAATTTATGGATATTTCTTACATCGTCATCTAATGGTGTGGTATGTAACGTGTGTTTCTTGAGAAGCTGCCCTGTGTGGTGAAAAGAAGTGCTAGTGCTGCTGTAACTGTAAATAAAAACTGGGGAAAAAAATCACCTCTGTATTACTTAGGTGGGTTCCATTTCAAGCTACGTATTTGTCTGCACAAATTCGTGCTCACTGGAGCAAAGTGTTATCGGTCATGCGGTTAAGGTTGGCTTTTTAACTTAAGTAGTGAAAGATACAGTGTCTGCTTGCAGTGTCTGTGGTGGTGGTAGGATGATAATTTTTCCTGAACTTTCTGCCACTTCCGTCTCTATATCGATCATCACAGTTTGCCCCTGAAAGTTAGTTCGTAACTTCATGCTTTCATACTGTAACTTTTCAATAAGGAATTCAAACATCTTTAAAATTCTAGAACTGGATCTTTCAAACACGAGCCAGTAGTGTTCCTGGGTGACCAAGAAGGCCAATGACATCCTGGCTTGTATCAGAAATAATGAGAACAATGAGGCCAGGGGAATGATTGTTCCTCTGTACACAGCACTGGTGAGGCAGTACTTTGAGTACCGTGTTCAGTAGGGGCCCCTCAAGAAGAACATGGCGGTGCTGGAACGTGTGCAGAGATGGGCACTGAAGCTGGTGAAGGGACTGGAGCTCAAGTCCGATGAGGAGCGACTGTGGGATCTGGGGTTGTTTAGCCTGGAGAAGAGGAGGCTGAGAGGAGCCATGATCACTGTACAGCTACCTGAAAGGAAGTTGCAGTGAGATGGGGACTGGCCTCTTCTACCAAAGTAACAAGTAGTAGGACACAAGGAAATTGTGAAGTTGTGAAATTGTGAAGCCAGGAGAGGTTTAGATAGGAAGAATATTTTCACTGAGAAGTTTTTAGATGCTGGCACAGGCTGCCTAGGAAGGTGGTGGAGTCACTGTTCTTGGAAATATTTAAAAGATGTGTAGATGGAGGTGCTGAGGGACATAGTTTAGCATTGGGCTTGGCAGTGTGAGTTACTGGTTGGACGTGATCTTAAAGGTCTTTTTCAACCATAATGATTCCATGAAGTTTCTTCTAAAGACTGCCTTTGATTGAGCATACTTTCTTGATTGCTTTTTCCATTAAGAATTTAAACTACTTTCCTAAGGGAAATATTCTGTCGAAGTTAGACATTCCTACACTTTCTTGAAGTAGGAAGAGAAATCTTATCTACCCTTTTGAAAAACTGGAATCCTGACATTTTAAACACCAAGCACTCAGGCTTGAGCAAGTACTCAAATGCTTAGGCTACAATAGCAGACCACTTAGCTGGTTTTACTGAAAGTAGGCAGGGGAAAGTAGCCAGACTGTCCTATGGTGAACAAGTTCAGACGTGGTAAGTCTTCTACTTGAAAAGTGTACCTTGATATATGCCCTGTAAGGCTTCTTCTATGCTTTATAGCAAATAATGTTCAAAATGAGAGAATTATTTGAGCCTCTCCCTTTGTCTTCTACTGAAAGAATTCCATTTGCAATCCATGAAATTTCAGGTTAATTTCATTGCTCCGTTTCTTATGTTGAGAATAGGGTATGAATTAATGGATTGCCTTGTTGTGTTTTGTTTTTTTTTTTTTTCTCCCTTCCTTTGGAATTTTATGTGTTTGAAATGGTTTTAAATTGCTGTAAATGAACTGACACAAATCAACATGAAGTGCAGTGATGTTTTTGTCTTAAATTTTTGTTTAGCTCGGTTGGAAGAGAAGGATTTCACTCTGTTGAATCTGTTGTTAGCCAGCAGATGAGTCTTAGTATTGGTGATGATAGCACTGGGAGTTGGTCCAATCTAAGTTTTGAAGATGAACATCCCGATGAGAGCAGCAGTTTTCTTCACCTGAGTGACAGGTAACTATGAACGTACTAGTATAGTTAAACAGTTATCTCGACATCAAATAACTTGACATCAAGTGATTTCTCTCCTGGGGGCTGGAGAAGAAAAGATTATTTTGTTTTCAACACACAATGACTTAATTAAAAAAAATGGCTCTAATATTTTTTATTTCCTTAAAAAATGTTTTTGCCCATGAATGTTCATATTATACACTCTGCAAAATATGTGGAGTATGCATTGCTATTGGTGTCAGGGGATAACATCAAGTAAAACTGTACATACATAATTTAAGCATTAGTAAAAGATACAGGCATTTAAAAAACAACCACTAGGTATAAAATACAACTTGAATGTACTGGTTATAAATTGTTAAGTTGTTTATAAAATATTAAAACTTAATAACTTAGAATGTGTTTATGTAAATTCATCTATTCATTAAAAAGTAATAGAAGCTTAATTCTTATGAGGAGCTTTAACAGCTATTCTTGTCTTTTTTGGGAGTTGAATTTATAAGCTGTTTGGATAGTGGTGGAGTATTTGCTATTAAAAAGAGCTTACAGGTGTGTAATACTGAAATGTACCTGTGCAGGGTAGTAACTTTTTCCACACAGCTTCTCATTACCTTCTTTGACTGATTGACGACAGACTAGAATGGGAATTTTAAACATCTACAGTATCTCTGCCTGTTGCCAGGGAAATGACATCGAGAGTTGTGGTCTAAGCTTCTATATAAGAAATATATGAGAAATTGGCAAACTTTTTTTTGATTGATATACCACTTATGTTTACTGTAGAAATCAACGTTTCAGTTGAAGAAGGTCAGAAGTAGGCAAGAAGCTTTTGCTTTTTAGTTAGCACTTCAAGCATCACTGAGATGAAAGAAAATATGGGAGATATGCTTCGTTATGTAATGTAGAAATCGGTTGTTTGATACTAAAGTGAAACTATTCACTTAAATATTTGTATTTTTTATACTTTGCTTAACTGTTTTGCTCAAACCACTAGTAGAATTATCTGAATAACTTTGTAAGAGAATACATTACCTTAAAGTTACTTTAACAAAATAACATCAGTTTGAATGAATGAAAATGAGTTGGATTTATATATTGAAATTCAGAGTATAAGGAATAATATTCAGCATATTGGCAATTCCAAATATTGAATAAAATATATCAGGAAAAAAAAAAGTTGAAAAACAATTGCTGTACCTGTAGTGTCCATATCATATTTGTTGTTTATCATCCCTAAAACAGATTTAAATGAAAATAAAGTAATTTATTTAATTTGCAAGAAAATTTGTGGCTCATTAGAGGAGGAATGACCTAAATTAGCATTTTGCTCAGAGAAGGGGAGCCTAATTTGAATAGCAAGGTGTTGGCAGAAGAAACGGGTATGTGCAAATTCATAACTGGTTTTACAAAGCTACTTGTATGTTGGTAGCAGCACACCTGTTGATTTGTGTTGCTGAAGTTTAGTAGGTGGAATTGACAAGATCTGGGATCTGGCAGTTGCTCTGTAATAAAACAAAACATGATGCTGTAACGATATAATTTGTTAAACAGTGTTGGCATCTTCTGAGGAAACTAAAAGCTGTGTGGCAATGGTGATTTATTGCTCTTATTGCCTCTTTAAAATATTTTATTAAGGAGGAAAATGACATTCAATCATAGAGGAAGCATTCATTATTGAGTTACAGCAGTTGAAAGTTTGGTTGGTTTGTCTGTGTTCTATTTCTTTCATATTTTTTTTGGTCGTGTTAGGGCCACCTGTTTAAAAAAGTACTGTGCGAATTGTATGTAAACCATGTCAATTAGAAACATTTAAATGTACTGTCAGGTAGCATTGCTTCTCAGGGAGTTATTTCTTTATGTAGTGGCTTCCTTGTGTCTAAGAAGCTGTCAGCAGTCTTGGTTGTACTGTCTTTGAGTACAGACATCTAGTACAGACATCATAATCTAGTACAGACATCATTAGACCGATTTGTTTGTAGTGAACACTAACATAGTTTTACTTGGTGAGGGAAAACCTTTTGCTTCCTCTAGTATTTTCCAGGCTGTTTGCAGTATTTAGTGAGCACTGGTATTTGAGAACTGACATTTTGGAAATAATTTTCATAATAATAAACCTAGAGATAGCAGTAAGAGTAGTGGGATTTTTTTTGGAAGACAGGATCACAGTCCCCAGAAAACACCAGGAAGATACCAGCTACAGTGGTCCAGTTAAATTTACCTTGCTTTACCTAAAAGACATTTTTTTGTAGCAGCTTTGTTGAAACAGTAGAAGATCCTCTGTGTCCCAGTCCAATATAAAAATTGTACTTCAGTATTTCACTGAGGATTGAACTATGTGCCAACAAGCAAGCAAGACAACTTGGAATGAATTATCAATGCACAATCTCTGCAGTTCCATTTGAGTGGGAATAGGAACGAAAGTTCTTTAATGGACTTGGTAAAGCTAATGATGCAGGGAAGTGCTTGTATCCTCTGCTTTATAGGCCTAATGTTAGCAACTTACATTTAGAAATAAAATGGTTTTAATCTTTCTTTGTAGTTAGTGTAGAGGTGTAGGCACAGACAGGCTTTTCCAGGAGATGAATTGGAGCGTCCAGGTTAGATTTCAATTTAGAGCAGAAGCTTCTTGCCTTTGATTGTATGTACATAATGCAGAATATTAAAGCAGATGAGCTGAACTAAAGTTCTCATATATGCAGTGTGTGTGTGTATCTATATATAAATAAAGTCAAAAGCTTTTTGTGTAATTCTGCAGCATGCATGAAGGATCACAGAAGCATTATAATTCCTTTGTTCTGTGATAGCAGGACTTTATTTTCAAGACTGTTCATTTGACATCTTAAAATAAAGGTCATATTCCAGAGGAGACTCATACATTGCTGTAGTCATATGGTTCAGTACATATGATTATTTCAGACCAAGTTTGACCTCTGTAAAATACATTAATCTCTTAACTAATCAGAGTAGTAGAATGTGTGAGGTCATTCTGTTAGATTAAAAATACTATAGTGAGAGAACTGAATCAGACTTTACTTCCTACGTTACGCATCTGTAAGTGAAAGAGACTGTGTGAGTGAGAGGTATCAATATCAACAGGCCATATTAAATCTTTTCTATATGTGCAATTCAAACTAGAAGTAATACTTCATACACACTGTGATAGTCTCTCACAGTAGCTTGAGAAAAGTTCTAAAGACCGGATTTGTATTCTCTGTGCAAATCAAGTTGGTTTCTTCAGAAGCTTCTGCTCTTGAATTTTCTTCTTTGTTTTTGGCACATCTTAAACAAAAAAATGGTTGAATGAAGCACCTGCCACTGTTTTGGTTTTTTTTTTTCCCTTATTATTGTGTTCATGTTGTAAACTCGCTCACCTGTTACTGTTTGAAATTAGGATCCAAACAGGCATACTTGAAAAGCAAAGGACACTGATAAGTGTTACTGCCAGACTCTTGAAAGATACTAATGTCTTGAAATGTTTCTTTCCACCATTTGCAGTTTCAAATTTTACTGTTTGCCTTGAGTGGAATGAGTGGAAAAGAAGAGCCTTAACGGTCACACAAAACTTCAGTGAAAAAAGCATCTTCTTGCAACAATTGTTCTCTGCAGTTGCTTCATGACTTGTCATACCATCTACAGTAGAGAATCTAGCTTTCTCAAAGAGTGCTGGTTATGTTGAAATCTTATTCTTGGAAAGTTTCCAGATGTGCTCTGAGGGAGGTCCGAAGTTGGGGAACACAGATTTAATCATATGAGTAGCTCAATCTTATACATAAGCACAGACATAAACTACTAAATGTAGTGCTTAAAATGTACCAGTGTAGGGACACACTCAGTTTGAGTTCTTTGCGTTGGCTTTAATGTAATCATGGAATAAATATAGTGTGCTTATGAACTTTGTGTGAAGCAATCTTTTTAGTATTGTTTTCCCTGATTTATAACCTCCCTTATTTTTAAAAAATCAACTTGTCAAACAGTGTTCAGATTAAAAAAGAAATCAATTATTTGCTCTAAGAATTCCTTATCATCAGACTGTTGGATGTCATTATTAGGTTTTTGGAATGAGTTGGAAGGATTTTATTTATGCAGTTGTCTTCACAATGTCTAATTTTATGAACTCTTAGCTAGTCTGTAAGCAAATATTGTAATCCATATTCTTCTGAACAATCGTATTGTAATTGTCGAGCTTGTATCAGTAAGGAGCGATGTGCTGAATTGAGGACAGAATTACTGCTAGCACTCATCTGTAAAATTAATGGGCATAAATTCTTTCACCTGAGTACCAAAAGTAACAGTTTTGCGTTACTGTTCACAACGCTGCTCTGAATAGCACTGACAGTTTGTACTGTGTTCCAGCAAACCTGTTAGAAAGTTTCAGTGCCTCTGCATTAAATGTCTTAACAGATCTAAGGAAAATTAAGGTTCTAGTCTGAGCTATTGTTCTTTTCTAGTTCAGCTGTGTTCTCTTCTTCTCCTGGCAGTAATGGTAACAGCAGTAGCTGGAGCAGTCTTGGTTTAGAAGGGGATATGTATGAGGAGAATTTATCCTTGCCAACATCAGACAGGTTGGTTGAGTTGAGAAACATGAACCAGATGGGTTCCTCATAATTAATGCATGAAATCATCATTTTGGAAAATAAAAATGCAGTTCATTTTAATGCTGTTACATTATTCATACTCTTCTCACTTAATCACAATATGATTTTTTCATTAATTAATCCATACTGAATGGTTAAGTTTTGCTGTGCCAAACTGATGAATGTGTTATGCTTGCAAAAAAGGTCCCTTTTGTGCATGTTCTTGCTTGCAGTTTTACAAGTATTTAGATGTGTTTCTTCATGCAAACTAGAGCTTGCTTCCTACAGGATTTCTGGTTTTTCCCTTTAGCTCATGGAAACTTTCAAAATTGCTTGACAGGTGACTTTCGTAGGGCACCTTTGACTTCCAGCTTTGGAATAATCTATAGCTTTTCACACCTATGACTTAAGACGGCTCAGCCTTTTCACATATGAATCAAAACTGAACTATCCTCTTTAATGAAAATCAATGTTTTCTTCTTAATTTAAAATGTCTATGTATTACAATCCTTCTTTTTAACACCTTGTTCCTCTCTTCTCCCTTCTTAAGAGCAAATCTTGTGAAGCTGGTGATAAATATTTCCATCATGAAATGATGTGAGAAGCAAAGCTTCTTGTCATGATCACTTTTTAATTCTTTTATGATCTTCCTGTTCTTTAACCTTCATTGCAGTCTTAGAATTGACTGCATTTATTGTTCATGTATTGGCTTGTATTAATATTTTTTGTTTATTTTTAAAATACAGTGATGGAACAGAAGATAAAGATGAAGACTCCAAAGATGCTGCTGAAGGTAATGTCAATTCCAGCATATTCTACTATTGTTGACCTGTAAACTCTACCTCAATTGTTTTGTTAATACTTTGCTTCTCTAGTCTGCAAAACAAGGTAACAGCCCTGTTATCGCTGTTCTAAACAATACCTGTTAATCAAGCATCAGAATGTGTTCTTCTATTAATACCTTACATGCACCTCTTGGTACACTGAAATTTACAGCCCTGGGAAATGCTAGTGTCTGCTCACACATGTACTTAATAACATAAGGTACTGAACTCTGATCAGCTTCTTGAAGCATAAATTTATGTGCACAGAATGACTTCTTTGTAAAATGTTTGATAAGGAGCCGTGGCAATGCATCTGTGAGGCTGCTCGGGATAGTGAAGAATTACTCAAACTGGCCATATTAACCTTGGGAGAGGAGTCATGGGAAACAAGGAAAAAACTTACATACATCTGGTATAATCTTTCTTCTTAATGATGTATAAAATAGGATCTATCCAGAATCTCATTAGAGCTTTTTGGTTTGTAGATTGCTGCACTAGCTCCAATCTGATTGAAGTGCCCAAGGTTGTTATATATGAACAGCCTGAATACACCACAGTGTATGAGGCTGATCTAAACCTCAACTGACATTAAATTGTAGCAGAGCTTTTCTTTATGTTGGGTGTATTCTGAAGATGAAATAAGTCTTTCAAGAAACTTAGATATGATATCCAGCTATGCTGCACATCTTGAAATAATAGTGATGAAAGCTGAAAGATATAGGGTTATTTCTTCTTGCTTTCCCTTCCTTTTTTTTTAAGCTCATGGAAAAAATGTATAGAAATGATCCACATCGTTTTAATTTTAAGAAAATCAGTTCTGACTGTAAAGTTGTAAGGAAATAAAACTAAATTATTGAGTATATTTTCTGCCCTGTATCGATATACCAATATCATATATATGGCATCAATATACCATTGCTTTCTTTTGGTCTCAACTTCACAGAGTTTTATCATCTCAAACGTTCAAATTGCTTGATTAAAATGGTGTTTGATTTTATTTCTTTATGTAGCTTTAGATGGCTCCTGGAGTGCAACAGACTACTTTATGCCATATTGAAGATTTTCTAGTGAAATTTTTCCAGCTTAATTTCTTCACTGTTTCACTTTTGTTTTGAAAAGACTTTCTGTTACTTTCATTGTAGGACCATTTAACATAGGATTCTAAGTAGACAACTTTTGTACATGGTCATGTATGTTTGGAAGTTCTGTTTGAGTCACACCTAGAAATGGATGCCTTTTACTAAACTGGCTGCACCTTGTTCACTAAAGTTTGAAACAAAGCCTTGGTATTTACAAATGTACATTTATTTTATATCACTAAAAAGTAGATCAAAATTTCCCAGTCATACCACAGTGCTGTCCATCCACTAAGTGTCAGAATGTTTCTTATAATTGGTTCTTTCTCCTGTAAAAATACGGGATTTTGGAGCTCCCGCACAAATATTCTGTTATCTGTCAAAAGCACACTTGTGTTCACAATTCAACTAGTTACCTCTTTTACCTCCTGGAGGAAGCTATTTCATCTCAATAGCTCTGTCAGTTAGGAATGAATACCTTGTGTGCCTCCATTTCCATAAGCTTGATTGGAAGAGTAATGAGATTGAGGTAAACTGTACATGAGCATACGTTTTCATTGCATATATAATCCTTGTTTCTAGAGGGTTTAAGTCCTGTAGTCTGGAGGTAGAGACTTCAAGAGCAACTTTAAGAGCACTATATATATATATATATATATATATATATACACGCACACATACTTAGTTGATTCTGAGAGTATGACAAGCATTACTGTCATAGCTGGATATAGAAATTCAGTATGGGAACAGAAGATGACAATACTGTAGTTTTTTTTCTGCGACTGCTCTTTCAATATTGTGTTAATTTTTGGAACTCATGCCCTAAAGGAAGTGTTGAAAGATTGGATAGGCCTCAGTAAAAACAGTGCTATACTTCAGAAAAACTTGGAGGCAGTTTGTCAGTCTGCCTGTACAGAAAAGAATTCTGAAATATACACTTCCAAAGGATTTAGTAGGTGAAGACAGAGAAAACAATAGCAGTTGGCAATGAAAATGACTGATGGGCAACATGAGAGCAATTGCAATTCAGTTTATGAAGGGCTGTGTTAAATTCCTTGTCATTTGGGATACACATAAAAGTTTACATGTCTTAAGACTCAGCTATGTTTGCATACAATCTTAAATTGATAAACAGTACTTCCTGAAGGGGAAGTACAGAAACACTTTAGACCAGCATGATTTTTTTTTCCTTTCTTATTATCTGCATATGCTAAATTGAGGTTTTTAAGATGATATAGTCTGAACAGTGAGCTACAGAGTAATTTTGAAACACTTGGAAATGATAGATTTGGTGATTTTCTTTTTAATGTTAGGTTTGGAGCAAATCCGAAAGACTTTATCAATAGTGAATATTGATCTGGAATCAAATCTAGTGGACCCCCAGCTCAGAGCAGCACTCCAGTGGCTGTCAGCTTCTGAAACAGAGGTGTCTGATCTTCACTTTCATGACACTGCTACAAGAGAATTTGTCTTTGTAAGTACTTGGGTTTGATGGGTGGTGGGGAAGGGGAAGAATTTGTTTCATTTCCATTTGCTGTGATACATCAACTGCTACTACTTTATTTGTCATTCAGTAGTATTTGCTGTTCAGGAAAATCATTATTTAAATCCTGAAAGGTCAAAATGGAACAGCCTGTTTAGCCTGTGCATGTACCATATATAGAACAGTATTAATGTAAGCAGAGTTAACTTGTTTCACAAGTTGCTTTGCTTGCTTGACTCCAAAGAGATATTACAATTACAGCATTTCTGTTTAGTGAGGTGTTTTTTTTTTCCCAAGCATTTTTTACTTAGTATTTAATTGTTTATAAATTGAATTGTTCTGAGAACTTGGTCATGCAAATTAATTTCTATCTTTATATGTTCTGCCTCAGCTTTTTTGTTTTGCTAGCAAAGGCACATTTTATTATCAGAATGAAGCTTAGGTTCTAATTAAACGTTGAGTGTGTTTTTGTTCTGTAAGCAACTGCAACCAAAGCTGTTGAGAAAGAAGGCTCAATAAGATAGGTTTCTTTTTAGATGCTTTTAGTTTGGTTTTATAGTTCGGTAGGTTTTTTTTTTTAATATGTGACAAAAGAGAAAGCAGAAGTTTAAAGAAACCAACTTTAGCAATTTGTGTCTCTTAGGGAAGGGTTAAAATATTGGTATGTGTACTGACCTGAGTATTTCCATCACAGACATGTAAGAGAAACTTCTTATTCCTATAAATTATAAAAATCATTCCTTTATGACTTCACAGCAAACTGCACATGATAATATTCATTCATTCATTCATTTGACCTGTTTTTTTGTTAATTTTCTACCAAGGAATTATTTTAACATTGCCTGGCTTGTGAAAGGCTGACTTAACAGATGTATAGGTGTTGTCTCTAATGATGAGGTTGATAGGAATGATAAATCATCAGATTTTTATTTTGAGATCTGGTAACGTGAAAAAGTATTACCATGATGCTATTAGTATGTTTTAAATAATTAAAGTCTTGCCAAAAACAGCTGAATGTCCGTATCTATATATTAAGGAAGGAAAAGCTTGGTCAGTTTTGAAGTCTAGTATTGAGTCCCCAGCTCGGTGCTTTCCAGAACTCAAGTAATAATTTCAGGAGAAAATGTGAGTGACTGGGAAGTAGAGGTCAGCATGACAAAATAAGACTCCCAGACTTTAATGACTGTGTGCGCCTGTGGTGCTTAGTTACTGTGGACTTGTGTTAAGAGTGCGAAAGCTACCTAGAGGTCAGTCGAGATTGTACCTGGGCTGAATGTTCCTAAGAGTGGCTTCTCCCTTTCTAGCCCAGAGTGCTAGTTTTGTTTTTCTTTTGCCTATGTCGCCTACTCTAGGTGATCCTACTCTGACAGGGGTGTTGGACTAGATGATCTTTTGAAGTCCCATGCAGCCCTTGAGATTCTGTGATTCTGTGTTCCTCTCTGGTGAATGCATTCAATCTTGAGAGTAGTAAGTCTTGCATTCTTATTTAAAATAACCCAGAAAGTTGGAGACTTGAATTTGGGCAAGTTGAAATATATCACTTGTTCTCCTTTTCTGGAGTTCGGTGTGTTTGATTTGGAATTATTTTAGAAATCTATTTCGTTGTACCTTAGTTTGGACACTTAGAGTGGACTTCATGCTTTCATAAACGAGAAGGCAGTTTGAGAATACTCTTCTCCATTTCTGTTTTTTGTTTGAAAATGTTGGGTTTAATCCTTACATTCATATGTTTCTTCCCTGCTTCAAAATGTCTCAACCTGAAGAAAAATACTAGACTTTTTCTGTTGTTATGTGCCTGGCCCAACATTCTCTGAAGTTCTTTTGATATGAATGAGTTTGGTTTAGTGATTAGAATAATTCTGACCTTGTGAGTTGCTTTTTCCATCTTTTGAAGATCTAGCCATCTTTTTCATGCTCGTACGCAAATTGCAGTGCTGCAAGTAGTTGTAGGATGGACAGATGTTAGTAATCATCTCCTTCGTGTTTGTGTGTGAGACCTGTATCTTATACTACAACATGTAAGACCAAAAAAAATCATGGCAGATGCCTCTTTTAACTTTTACTTTAGTGTCTCATTCTTCTGCCAGCTCTGAGCCAATGCCTGAAGGCACACAGGAAAGGTGTTAGCTGTCTGTGTATCTGAATACCACTAACTTAATAAGAAGAGCACTCTGGAAAATAGCAGTGTCTATTGTCTATGCACTCCTGAAAAATTACAGTGTTTTCCTCCTTGACATCTCATTCACAAATTGGTGCTGAGTTGACACCTCAAGTTAAAACAAATGGGAGACATTCAGGCAGGCAGAGGCAGTAGTCATGCAGTCCTGAAAATGTTACAATAGTTAATTGATTCACTTAGTGTTATAGATAATTTCTAGTTCTCCAAATGTCGTTATGTTCAAATGAATTGAAATCCTCTTTCACCCTTCTGAGGGCGAGGAAGAATTACCTGTGTTTTATTCCATGCCATTTCCCACTTGTGATGATCTCTGACTCAAACTGAGAGTCTTAAATTAGAGAGTTGCCGTTTTCCGTTGTGTCACTTGTAAAGCTAGACAGGCACCTCCAGAGGGCACTGCAGCCCAGCAGAAAAATAAGCTGACCTCTAGATACTGATCTCTTGCCACCTAAGAGATTTTGTAGGTACTTCAGTAAGTTACCTCTGTTACCTGGGGAATGACCCTGGCTTTTAGATCGCACTGAAAATAGTAATTTTCAGTACAAGCAGTTGGTGGGTTCTGAAATGGACAGGCTTGTGTTGGCTGATCACAGCAGGGTAATGAGCCATTGATGTGATAAGGCTGCATAAAAGACAAAAGTACTTTCAGCATGTATCGGGCAAAGTATTACTTGCTGCAAGTAGGTATGAACTCTTGTTGAAGAATACAGGCTGTGCAAAAAAAGAGTTAAATACCCATGTATGAAGCAAAGTGCATTTGTTGCGAGCTGGAACAAGAAATCAGTAAATTAGAATATGTAGTTTGAGACTTGAAACTTGACAGCACGAATATGTAAGTGCCTGGATTAAAAAAACACATATGTATTCAATTTTTATTCCGACTTTTTCTAGCTGTTTTAGCATTCCTGTTGCCTATTTTGAGTAAACCCCGATATTTTGCTTGTCTGATAGTAAGAAACAGATCAATACACTAAAGAAATAGTGGGATTGAACTTTGAACTCTAACTTAAAATAGAAAGATGAGTGAAGCCAGGTGCAAGCTCTGTCATCTTATGGTGGTGATGCCTTCTTCTTTGGGCAGTCGTTTTATATTGTATTTGCTCAAGTATGTCTTTGGTCATTAACCAAACACTCTTCTGGCATAAGAAAAATGACCACTCTTTTATAAACCAGAAAACACCAGGACCCCACCAAGTCATAACATCATTCTCCCTCCTAAAGTGGACAGGGGAAACAGAAATATAACCAGAGGTTTGTGCGTCAAGATAAGGACAGGGAGAATGCTCAGCAATTAGCATCACGGGCAAAACAGACTCAGCTTGAGGAGACAAGGGTTTGATTTATTAATAAACTATGAGAACAGGGAGATGAGAAATAATGTGTTAATCTTAAAACACCTCCCCCTACCCCTCCCTCCAGGACGATCTTTCTCTCCCCTACCAGTGGCATGGGGGATGGGGTTACGGTCAGTTCATTACAGATGGACTTTGCTGGTGCTTCTTCTCAAGGGGAGGCCTCCTCCCACTTCCCACTGCTACACTGTGAGGTCCCTCCCCACAGGAGACAGTCCCTCATGAACTTCTCCAGTGTGAGTCCTTCCCATGGGCCACAGGTTTTTACAGTTGCTCCAGCATGGTGCCTCCCACGGGGGCAGCTCCTCACACCCTGCCCCAGTGTGGGTCATCTACCAGCAGAACAATCCTTCAGGTACCGACTGCACCAGCCTGAGTCCCTCACAGGATCACAAGTCCTGACAGCAAATCAGCTCTGGCATGGGCTTCTCTTCCCCACAGCCTCCCAGGTCCTGCCAGGAACTTGCTCCAACACGGGCTTCCCACAGAGTCACAGCCTCCTTCAGACATCCACGCGCTCCAGTGTGGGGTCCTCCACAGGCTGTGAGTGGATCTCTGCTCCCTGGTGGCCTCTGTGGACTGCAGGGGCACAGTTGCCTCACCATGGGCTGCACCACAGGTCACAGGGGAGTCTTTCTTCCAGGGCCTAAGCATCCTCCTCCCCCTACTTGTCCACTGACCTCAGTGTCTGCAGAGATGTTTTCACATTCTTACTCCCTGTTGCTGCTGCAGTTTAGCAACTGTGCAGCAACTTCTTCCTTTTCTCAAGTATGTTATTCACAGAGACGTTGCTTCCATCACTAGTTGGTCAGGCCTTGGTCAGCTGTGGGGTCCATCCTAGAATTGACTGGCATTAACCCTGTCAGCTACAGGGGAAGCCTCTCACCCCTGTACCCCTCTGGCTACCAAAAGCCTGGCCCAGGCAAAACCACCACAAAAGCAGGGAGAGATTGTCTTCATTTTTTTAATACAGTTTCCTATTGCAATCTCACAGGTCTCATAGAAGAAACACAATGATTTTTTTAATTTTGTATCCGTGGAAGATCTGTCACTGAGTGCTCTTTATGGCTTTGTATGGTTTTTTAGAATGTCACTGTAGGGACTGTAGAACGCAATAAAACTTGTACAGTTCCAGTAAATATGTAGGGTGTCTAAATTGTGTTTACTGACTGCAGCATCAACAGTTGTCCAGAAAGCTTCAGAGAATAAAGTTTGTTTGTCTGGATGTTGGATTTTGTTTTTTAGTGATTTTTTTTTTTTTAAATAAAAATATTACTTTTTGTTACTTCTGGGCAAACTAGCAGATTCCTTTTTGTCTAAGGGTAAGCTTTCTTCCATATATAGCTGAGCTTGACACATAAATGAAGGAAGATTTATTTTTTTTTTACTTGGACTTGAGCAAAAAACATGGCTTTTTTCAGCTACACTGATCTCTGCTCCAAAGTAGTAGTTTAACTTAACCCTCACCTTTTCCTCTTCCCTAAGATGTTATAATTTCCCACCTCTGAAAACTGTTTTCTTTGAGGGTAGTATCTGTACCATCCAAATGACTCTATATGTTATGAAAGAAAAATCCACATCCTTTTATTGACTTGAGTTTTGTCTTTTTATATGTGCATTATTGACATGGGAGGGGTGGCAAATGGCTTGTGTTCAGAGAATTTCCTGTTTTCTGCAGCCCTGATGAACCACAGCCCTCATACCTGTGGCACCACATCGTTTGAAAATGCTCCTTGCGGAAGCAAATTTNAGCAGGGAGAGATTGTCTTCATTTTTTTAATACAGTTTCCTATTGCAATCTCACAGGTCTCATAGAAGAAACACAATGATTTTTTTAATTTTGTATCCGTGGAAGATCTGTCACTGAGTGCTCTTTATGGCTTTGTATGGTTTTTTAGAATGTCACTGTAGGGACTGTAGAACGCAATAAAACTTGTACAGTTCCAGTAAATATGTAGGGTGTCTAAATTGTGTTTACTGACTGCAGCATTAACAGTTGTCCAGAAAGCTGCAGAGAATAAAGTTTGTTTGTCTGGATGTTGGATTTTGTTTTTTAGTGATTTTTTTTTTTTTAAATAAAAATATTACTTTTTGTTACTTCTGGGCAAACTAGCAGATTCCTTTTTGTCTAAGGGTAAGCTTTCTTCCATATATAGCTGAGCTTGACACATAAATGAAGGAAGATTTATTTTTTTTTTACTTGGACTTGAGCAAAAAACATGGCTTTTTTCAGCTACACTGATCTCTGCTCCAAAGTAGTAGTTTAACTTAACCCTCACCTTTTCCTCTTCCCTAAGATGTTATAATTTCCCACCTCTGAAAACTGTTTTCTTTGAGGGTAGTATCTGTACCATCCAAATGACTCTATATGTTATGAAAGAAAAATCCACATCCTTTTATTGACTTGAGTTTTGTCTTTTTATATGTGCATTATTGACATGGGAGGGGTGGCAAATGGCTTGTGTTCAGAGAATTTCCTGTTTTCTGCAGCCCTGATGAACCACAGCCCTCATACCTGTGGCACCACATCGTTTGAAAATGCTCCTTGCGGAAGCAAATTTTGTGAAAACTGCCCTAAAGAAAAATGCCCGATTCTGGCAGAAGTTTTTGTTTTTGTAAATGTGGGAATAATGATTAACTCATTGCAGCTGATCTCTTATTTCAAGAATGACCTCTGCAACTGTTAATCAGGATGTGCCTGTCAAAATATTTTGTTCTGTGTTCCCCTGTCTCTCCTTTAGCTTTCCAGAAGACTGCGAGAAAGAGATTGGAAAGTTGGAGATCTCTTGCAAGCAGTGTTGAAGTATTGTGAAATGATAGAGAAGGCCCCTGATGGAGACTACGCTCCAAATAAGTCTTTGGTTGGTTGGCTTATGGAGAATGTCTGAAAAATCCAAAGATGCAATGCTCTTCACTTCATTCCTCTTTTGAAAGGAGACAGAAGACAGATATGTCAAGTAAAATGCAGCTTATGAATGTTTAAGGAATTGTCAGCGTTTAAAAGACTTTGAGGTGAAAGTCAAAATAGCTGTGCTGTGCTTTGTGATACTGTGCACATGGTATGTTTATTCAGTTCATAATAGGTATTGTCCACCCATGCATAACTTGCATTTACTGCTGTGTTCAGACCATTGAAATAATTATGAAAAATTCCCCTGCCTATGACATTAGTTCAGAGGAGACAGTCTCAGGCACAGTATTCAGGATTACCCTTGTGCCAGGATAGCTGTTTTTCCCATTTTTTGAATATGTGCTATGTTCACAGTGGGACTAAGAGCACTGATGTTCTGCTAACATCTGTTCTGAAAAACCTTGCTCCTGGGGGAAAAAATACTGCCATTGGCTAGATGTTGTGTGCCCAAGGGCACCATTGCCAGGAGGAAAACTTTGACCTGCCCAAGCAGCCCCTTAATCCAGTTTGACTTCGTAGCCACTGTTTAACTTCACATGAAGATGTGAAAGCCTGCTCTGAAATTATTGAGGTGCAAATACATGTTCCCTTTTGTTGACTGCTGTAGAGTTGGTAACTTCTGGTAGAAGGGCAGAGTGGGTATCTGAGCATTTAATACACAGTTCTCCAGCAAGGTTTCCTGAAGCTTGCCTATCAAACTTAAATTGCTGAATTTCTTACTGAAGCTTTTTGTATGCAGACACATTAATTCTGTGTTGAAAACTGTGTTAGTCTCTCATGTAGATGTGTTAAAGTAGCAGATAGAAGCTACTTCTGAGAATTTTGGCCATCTTTCTGACTAGCATAATTCTTTATTTCTCAGCCTCCACATATGAATTTTCTTTTCAGTTATAAAGAGAATTTTGTTACTCAGTGAGCACTTAAGCATTTAGCAAAGAAGACGAATATAAACCAAATTTCTTGCAAATTGATTTTTCATCTTTCTTAACTACTTTCAGTGATGTTTTTCTAAATATGCTTTTATTCAAGTCTTTGTAGCAGTCTAATCAGATTCCTCAGCAGCACTGCTGTCTTGCCTTTCTATCTGAAGGGAAATCTGGATGTTTACATATCCTGTGGTTTGAAAATGTTTTTGGGGTTTTGTTGGTTTTTTTTATACATCCTTTAAGAGAAAAAGGCATGTGCTGGTAATTAGTAGGTTGCCACCTCAAAACTCATATCACCTGCAAGGGAACCATGGAGTCTGCCTCACTTTTGATGAACGAAAGAATCGTAGTAACTTTTTCATAGCAAGACATGCTGTTAATATGGTGCGCAAGTTTCTTACCACAGACAAGAAGAGATGAAATCTCTAAATCTAATAATGACTTTTAGTGGCATATGTACAATTCTAATTTCCCTTACCCCATAAATTAACATGGGGTGTCAGAGTGGTAAACTCAAGAACGCTTTCCTTGCAAAGTCTTTGTGTTTCAGGAAGGCGTTCCACTGGTCTTTTTGCAGAGACCTGGTTTGTTTTAGTCCTCATTTGTCATCTGCATTTCTGCCTTGGATCTCACAAAGTTCACCCTTGTCACAGGGTTAACGATTGCTAATGTTTTTGTATGTGCACATATATGTGTTTACACGTATGCATACACACATAGATATGTGTATGTATCTAAGACCTATACGACATCTCACCAATATGAACTTTTAATGTAAACTTTTACCACTAACTAAAAATTCTGTTGTGCTCATAGCTTATTACTTCACTTTAGATATCGTTTCACTGACTGAAAGATCTATGTATGCCATGTGACAAAAAGACCAGAAAGCATTACAAGGTCTTTTGTCTCGTTATAGCTAATAAAATACCAAGTGTCAGGAATAGTTTTTCTCTGGAGTCCAAAACGGGGAGGAGAGGGGGAGCTTTTTCTAGAGAAAAGCAAAAGATAGTGAGAATCCCAAAGCTTACAACTATTAAAAAGGCTAAACAGGCAATAGTTGCACTAAAAATGATTTTTATAAATGGAATCTTGTTTTCAAACTGGATCATATATGTTCTGTAACTATCGATTGGTGTTAAGGAAGAAATTTATTTATTAATCTCTGAGGAAAGTAGCATAGTGTCCAAATTTACATGAGAAAAATGTATTATAAAATACTTCATTTTTCACTTAGAAAAATTTTGGTTTGTTTTGTTTTTCACACATCGTTTTTCTTTGCCTTCTGGATGACTTGAGTTTTCTTCTTGGATGTGAAAATTGGGAAAGCATTAAATGAGCCTGGCCATATTATTATAATTTAATAATTTTAATAGTCTTTGGGAAACCTTACTCTGACTTTATCTAACCGGTGCTGTCTGACGTATTAGTGAGAAAGCTGTTCTTTGTTAATGCTAGTCTTAAATTGCTGAGTTTACTTAAAAACTAAAAACTGAGTTTGAAACTCCCGACCACAGATACAGAAGTGTAAATGAAAACTGTAAAAAGATGAAGTGCCACGCTTCGGTCCATTTAAACCAGCCAACTCTGCTTTATAAACAAACATAATAAGGTAAAGTTTGTTTCATCTAGCACTTTTTTTTTTCCTGTATGGGAAACCTGACTTGGTAATTCAATTTTTAAGTTAAGGAAAATATGTATGATGGTGTTACTGTTCCAGAAGACAACCTGTCTCAAACACTTCATACCATTCGGTGTTCTGAAAAATAGGAGTGTTCTGATGCTTTGTAAGGTTCTGTAGAAAAAGCACTTTGAAAGTAGTCCCTCTGTAAATTCACAGTTAAGAGTGAACATGTTTAAAACAAATTGAAAGATGCAGAGCAGGGTGCATAAATAATACAGAAATGTGCATAAAGCCTTAAAGGAAAAGCCAAACAGCTCAAACCCACATGCTAAAATTAAAGAGGATTTGCTGTCTTAAAATAAGGATGTGAAAAAGTAGCGATGATGATATACTTGGATGCAATTTGTGTAGTATCTTTGTTCCTGAGTTTGAAAGGATTGTGTAAGTTTTTTAAAAAGCAAACAGAAACCAAAACCCCAGCAACCCACATTCCGAGGCTAATTAAGTCTCTCAAAAACGGATTTTAAACGTTACATTTTCTAGTGTAACTTTGTCTGGGACCTTGTCTATGAAGAACCACATGTTGTTGGAGATGGGAACACAGTAAGTAGTGAACACTGTCACCAGCTCAAAACCCCTAGTTTTACACAGTTGATTTGCAACGAAAAAGACAAGATTCAGGAATTATTTTAATGTAAGAATTTTGGCTTTTCAGCAAGAGCCGCTACTGTCGAGCATTTGCTGTACTTGAACTCTGAAGAGGCAAGTACAGAGCCCAGCCACTCTAGTCACTTTATTTTGTACCATCATTGTACATTCCTGTTGTATAGCTGGAATTGTAGTTTTAGAGGGCCTTTGTTCCATTGTAATGTCTGAATAGTATTTAATACTAAAATTTATTATAATTTGCTGGAACTGCAGCTTATTTGTGCAGTGTTACAGTAATTCACAGCCCAGTTAGTGATGCAATTGTATACCAAAAGCAGTTTGAATAACTATAAATGTTTATGTAACTGTACTCAATGATTATGAAGGTCTTGTACTGTATAATGGTGACGAGTTTTGCCATTTTAGTAATTTAACTATATTCAGTTTTCAGGTTATGAACTCCAGGTTGCACTAAATTTGTCCTTGTTTTAGCAGTGGCATAAAATAAAACACATTTCACTGGCTTTGAGAGCGCTGTCGTTTCTTACAAGTTCATAGAATGTCCTTTTTCTTTTCAGCTAACACAGCTAAGGTTGGTCTTGGTCAGTGGTTGTGTTGAAGGCACTGGAAGAATGGTACAGTGAATAGTACATCAGTAGATGGCATACTTCTTACAGAATTAAACTGATGGTGTCCAGGAGGAATGTGAGAAAACTGTTTTCCAGTCTTTGAGTTGAAAAGTAAATCCGGAGTGCTTGTTACATCAAGTAAAGCATCGCATGGATTCTGGGAGGAGAGACTAGGCAAGAAATCCACTCTTACCTCAACACTAGTAGGATGTAAAAGCCAGTCTGCCTCCGGCTCTAGATCTAGCCAGGGAGCTAGGTTAGGGACACAGGCTTAATATTTCCGTGTGCACTGAGGATGTTCTTTGGCATGTTGTACATTATTTGGGGAACTGGCACCAAAGGCAGCTTTAGAGTCTTCTGGAAAAAATACAAGAATAAACTGCTAATGAAAATGTTATATGAAACATGGAAGCTTCACAGGCTTATGCAAAATCTTCAAGTGTCTTTGCATGTTGTGAAATCTATCAAATGGCATATCGTCTGGTACCCCAAAGTAGTAACGCTGAGTGGAGATGTTGTGCATGGGTATGGTTCCTATGATTTAAAAGTACTGCTGTTGCAAATAGCTGCCTTAATTGCTTTTATGTATCTGTTGTGAATCTGCTAATCTCCTTTGGGTTTCATTTCAAGAATTACTGGTGTTACTTTTAAACCAGGAAGCATATATTGTTTCTTTTTGCCTAGGTTGTTCAAAGGAGATTTTTATAGTATTTATGAGATTTACTTCCAAAAGCAGCATTCAAAGATTTTTTTTTTTGCTTGTTTATTTGGGTAATGCCTCGTGTTCAATCATGTTGAAAATATCTGTTAACTGAAGCAAGTGAACATTTAACTTATTCTTAAAATACTGTAGAGACAAAAATACTGTACAGACAAAAAAAGATGAGTGGTGAGTTTGGAAACAAAAGAACAGATTTCTGTGAAGGAAAAGAAAGGGATATTCATGTGGAAGATCAGTCTGAACTTTTTTTCTTCCTGCCTGGACTTTATTTTTCTTTCTTTTAGCAGTCTGGTTCTGGCCGGCTTTATTCAACCACAGAACAGTATCCATGCACTTTGTTTAACCTTGGTGTATTAAATTGAGAGCTAAGCCTCCAGCTGTACTGTAGTCTTCACCCATCATGTGTGCTACTCCATCTCCTGCTGCTCATGCTCTCTGTCTATAGCCTGAGCTTCTGGTGTGACTGAATTCCATGCTGGTTACTGCGCTGAGACTCTGATTGGAAGGTGGCTACGGAAAGTGAGTCACGCCAAGGCTGGAGAAATGTACCCAGGGTACTAACCTTCCTGGTTATTTAGCACACCATATTAATCAAATGCTGTCTCTTCTCTTGCTGTTAAGGCAAACCACAAAGAATGTGACTGCTTGGGACAAGGGAACTAACCATGACAAGCACGAGACCATGCCTGTGGTCAAGGTACTGGCTATCTGGTCCATGACCATACCACCACCTTTCCACTGGAATTTCAAAGACTGACATTGGGGCTGTTATGTAGTCAAAATACATAGTCTGTCTTCCCTTCATGCCTCCAGGGAGTTGCTGCTGCTTCTAGGACAGGGAAATCAGAGTTTTGCATGCCCATTTTTGGGGTTTTGTTAATTGGGGTTATTGTTTTTAATTAAGAATGGGCACAAGAGAAGACTTATACCAGTCATTTGTCTTGGTTTCCTGAAGTTGCAGTGCTTTGGCCCGGAAGAAGATGAATATTGAAAAAAGAAATGGTGTGATAATGTGGTGGTGGTGTTTTGATGTGTTTGTTTGTTTTTTTTCTTCTCTCATGTGCCCCTGTAGCCCATTTTATTGCCAATCTCTTGTTTTGTACAGTTTGTACTGTGTGTAACTTCCGAGTCTCCTCCTCCACTTTCCTTGCATCTGTTGCTGGATTCTACTCTTTCTGACCCTTGTTCAGGTATGGCTGTCGTTTTCTGCTGCTTTCTTGACCCTGCTCTGTTGTCCTGATATGACTCCTGGCCTTCTCATTTTTGGCCAGTGGAAGTGGTTAAAAACCAGCAAGAGGAGTCTTCTTTAGCTGGGAGTTATGGAATAAAGCTTGTCTACCAGAAATCGTCATGTAGTGGAGAAGAGCTAAACTTGCTTTTGGCTGAGTTTTTCACTCCTGTAGGAAAATAATCTGTGGTTGCTTCGGTTTGGAACCCAGCATGCTGCTTGCAAAACCCTTAGATTTTTGTGCTGATCTGAAAGTAACTTTTAAGCTGATACTGAAGTATGCTGTAAATCTAACATAGTAGGGTATGGTGTTTGTTCAGTCAGACAGGGCAAAGCTCACTTTATAGTCCCACTCACTTCTATCAGGTGTTAGTTTAGATTCATAGTAACCTTTAATAAGGTTACTGTCTGTTCCTGAGAAGAATGTGTTTTCATAATTAGTGCCCCGTAATGTGCTCTGAGCAAATGTGAATGACATAAAATCAGACACATACCATTCACGCTACTATAGAAGTGCTAACACAGTATGGACAGAAATACAGCAGAGATCATCTCCTCACACTGGAAGCCATGCATTTAGAGGAGATGAATAGTGTTTCTGTAGGAAACTAGAATGTGGAAGCCAAACTCTGGAAGGAGGGGGTCGAACTGCTGTAGAGCAGCTCTGCAGAGAGAGACCTGGGAGTCCTGGTTGATAATAAGCTAACCATGAGCCAGCAATATGCCCTTGTGGCCAAGAAGGCCAATGGCATCCTGGGATGCATCAAGAAGAGTGGCCAGCAGGTCAAGGGAGGTTCTTCTCCCCCTCTCCTCTGCCCTGGTGAGGCCTCTTCTGGAGTCCTGAGTCTAGTTCTGGGCTCCTCAGCTCAAGAGGGACAGGGAACTTCTGGAGAGAGTCCAGTGGAGGAGCACCAAGATGATCAAGGAACTGAAATGTCTTTCATGTGAGGAAAGGCTGTGGGAACTAGGGCTGTTTAGTCTGGAGAAGAGGAGACTGAGGGGAGATCTTATTAACATTTACAAATATCTAAATAGTGGGTGTCAGGAGGTTGGGGCATCCCTTTTTTTTTGTTTGTTGTATCTACCAACAGGACAAGGGGTAATGGGATGAAGCTGGAACACAAAAAGTTCCATTTAAATATAAAGAGAAACTATTTCACTGTGAGGGTGAGCGAGCCCTGGCACAGGCTGCCTAGGGAGGCTGTGGAGTCTCCTTTGGAGGTCTTCAAGACCTGCCTGGATGTGTTTCTATGTGACCTGATCTAGGTGAACCTTCTTCAGCAGGGGAGTTGGACTAGAGGATCTCTAAAGGTCCCTTCCAACCCTACCATTCTATGATTGTATGAAACACATCAGAGTGTAGTTCATTGAAATTATCTAAAGACAAATGGCAACACTCAACTGTCCTGTTAACTCTTTACAGTAGGTAATGTAATACGTAACAGAAGAATCAGAGTTCATAGCAAAATCTGTTGGAGATAAAGGGCACTAGGCATGAGAAGCTCCAAGTTAACTGCTGCCTGACTCAGATGTCCAGCTGATATTGCTGTGGCAACAGATCCTATGCATTTTTCATCCTGTTAGATACGGTTCAGGACTTATGTCTAATTGAATGCAGTAAAATACGACAAGGTTGTACCTTCAAGATAGTTAGAGTCATCAAAGGGTTAAGCCTGAGACATCCCAACAAGCCTTGTACATAGCATCCTGTAATGGTGTTTTTTTTTTTTTCAAAAAAAACCTCTTTTCCTGTGGTTGCCTGAGAAAATAAAGAGGTGGGTGTTGGAAATTCCCCAAGGAGTGGAGGGCCCTCAGCACTGTGCTCAAGCTGCTTTTGATAGGCTCCTAGAGGCTTGATTTCAGAGGAGTAGGGATAACTTAAAAATTATGATGTGAGGTTTTTCTCTTTTCTTTTAACTGCTGTACTCTAGGTGGTCCTGCTCTGGCAGGGATATTGGCCTAGACGATCTTTTGAGGTCCCTTCCAAACCTTAAGATTGTGTGATTCTGTGAATATCTTAAAGATCTTTTCCAGCCTAAAATGATTGTGCAATTCTCTGTGATTCTGTGAATGCCACTGCTTATGATATATGCCCAGCTTATGGTTTGTGTTGAAAATTTTGCTTAGTTTTCTGTGCATATTAACTTGCCAAAGCTGTTAAGGGAAAATGTAAGTGCACGAAGAAGTCATCCTTAGTGCAGTCATCCAAATGACACAGGATGAATGATTTAGATTAATTAGGGAAATAACTATTAACCTGACTGTGTGTCAGCGGTGAGAAGGATGTTTGTTACCATTGTTCATTTCTTATTTTCTTTCTTAAAATGTTAACCTTTTTTTTGATAATTAGACTGGAAGTGCACTAAAGCTAATGTAATTGTGTCTAATTAACAAGGAGAAAAAGAGAATGAACTATGGTCATAAGACAGGCTTGACTCTGGCAGCTTGTTTAATTTGAACATAATTTCCTGACAACTGTGTCTTCTGTTTGCAATTCCAGTGTTCAAACACACAGTAATGTCATAAATTCAACTTGTGTTTTCATATTTGCAGTTTCTCATTTTGTGTTGTTGAGAACAAGGCTCGGAAGATTTTCTTCTTGTCTGTGGTGTCCTTGCTGGGTGGGACTACAAAGTCGTCTTCACCTTCCCAGTCTAGCAACTTTCAGCAGGGATTGTGGATTGCACTGACCCCTGGGTTCCTTGGGACCTGCTCCCTGGAATTTCTCTGACTTGGCTTTGATGCTGCTCTCTGCTCCTAAATAGTCTCCTAAGCTCAGGACCTATACTTCAAACACAGATCCAACCCTAAAGATGGTCTGGAACCTTCACAGAGGGTGAATTCTCCTTTGGGAAGAGTCAGTCTGGACAGGATTGGAGCAGCCAGGAGAAGTCAGGCAGACAAGTCTTCTGCTGCTCAGCTTCTCCCTTTGTGTAGAAATACTCACAGTGAACTGCCACCCAACAGGACTCAGTCACGTGGATGATTCAAATCAGTTTACTGTGCTAGATGAGAGACAGATACGTGAGACCAGAAGAGCTTTATTTTCAGTTTGCCTGTGAACCTGGGTTCAGTACCTACCTTTGCTGATGCCTTGCTTTAACCTAAGGGAAACTGCTCTTCAAAGGCTCTCATATCTTCCCTTCTGTAAAGCAGAACAATGATCTTGGGCTCTTCTAAAGAGATTTGGACTTTCAAAACAAGGAACACTCCTTGTATTTGCCAAATCCTGCAGTAGTTAGCATTTTTCTGTTCCCCCAAGTGTAATCAAATATTTTACAATTACAGATTCTTCCCTTTAATAAAGCTTGAGGCTGTCCCAAACTGCTTGCATGTAGAAAAGCCCTTGCAATTTGGAAGCTGATCACACTGTAAGGCAAGTATCTGACTGCTTTGGAAATCTTTCTGTAGGAAATCATAAGGATGAAACGTGTCTCTCCCTGTTCTAGATGATGACCTACCTTCAAGGTAATAGCAAACCCTTGTCCAGAAAACCCATGGCCAGAAGGTCTAGGAGTTTCCAAAGATAACATGAATAGTGCAGAAATCTGAAGCTCCTCATGATGTTATCCCTCTTTGTATCGTTTTCCCAAGGGCGTGAGATTGGCATAAAAGAGCAGTGAAGACTGTGCTAAGGTGCGTGGCATCTGTAACACTGTGCTTGGCTGGAGTAAAGGATTTCACTACTGGATGGTCTTTGGGGTGGTTCTCCTGTCTTACACTACTTCGTTTCCCATTTTGTGCTTGCTGCCCTCTGCACAGAGAGCTGGGCTTGAGAGAATTGTCTCCCTCTTCCTCTCTCTACTCTTCCTCCACAGGAAGAGTCTCCTGCCAAGCTGAATTTGATTGATGAGGCTCCAGGGAAATGGGTCAGGAGCAGGGGACGATGTGTGGCAGATGGATGTTAACAGGCATGTTAGGAGCTGGTCATGGATTAATTGATAAATTGTCATAGCTAATTCAACAGCTAATTAGCCACCTCTTGAGAAGACCTGGAGTAACCATTTCAGAATTGCAGTCCTCTCCCATCAAGAAAGCGTTGGTTATGAATTGCCACAAAATTGCAGCTTAAGAGGTAAAAATGATCTTTCAATTATGTTTGAAAGAAATAAAAATGCTGTGAGTTAGAGTTATATAAATAACTGGGTGCCACTTCCTGCTTGTTTTTTGGGAGTTCAGGCTGAAAATGCTCCTTGGTAGCCTTCAAATGTCTTCTGATGCCTGCAGCCCCTCCAGAGAGTGGTGCTTCACACACTCTGTGCAGCTGAGCTGAAGGGAGGCCTTGGGAATGACACTGAAAGCACACATAATGGCAATGAGGAGACAAAACCATGCTGGCTGTGCTACTCACCTGACAAATCCTGTGTCCTCAAGAAAGCCACAAAAGTGTTTTGAAGAAAGCAACATAACCACTCTACTGCTGGTGGTTTGGTGAACCTCACGGGGCGGCCCGCAGTCGGATGTCAGCCATACTTTCCACACGGCAGTGGGGCTGGTCAGTGGTTTGACATGAAGAGCAGCCAGGCTTCTGCTTTGGCTCCAGGTAACGCCACCACAACCTGTTTATAACATTTGCTCTGTTTTTATGGTTAGCGATGGATGTGTCGGCCTGGCTGGACCATCGTAAGCACCTTCACAAGGAACTACTTTGTATAAATTGCCCTGAGCTATCTTGGTCTTTCTGGCTGAATCTCATGTAAACTCGAACCACTTGCATTTTTACCCTCATGGAAATATCTAGTTTTGATGCTACGGGCCTGCATGGTTAGCAAGCTTTGCCAGCTTTTCAGGGAAGGCCAGTGTGTTAAATTATAGTAAACGTAGTGCATGCTTCTTTCTGTAGCTTGATAGCTGTAATTTGTTAGCTAGAAATGCTCTATTACATACATACTGAGGTTTTGTGGATTTCCTGGCTTCGTTGTTACAATGAGGACAAGTGATTAATCATGTAACATGTCTAGTGATGAGTGAGTATATCCGGTCCAGTTGTTTTATTTTACTCCCATTTTTTTCTGTATCTCTCTAGCTTGTAAATGGTTTTATACCAGTTCTTCTATTCAGCTTTGGTCTTTGCACTAATCACTGACAATTCCAACAGCCTTTTAAAAAGAAGGATGACCCAAAATGAAGACTTATAAAATGCTATGGAAAGATTGTTTATACTCAGATTTGTTTCTTTGGAGTTATAATCTCTTAGTAGGTAGGAAGTTTCAAAGTGACATTAAGGGCAAACATACAGTCCTGGAAGCCTAATTTGCACTTTTTGACATCTTAAGAAGCAAACCTTTCCCATAAAATCTTTACACGTGAATCTCATCTGTGAGATGAATGCATCATCATTTGCAGTAGCTTTAAATGATCTTCCATGTCTTCTACCTGCCTCCCACCCTCACTTGACCTTAAAGAAAATATTTTGTACCAAAAGAGTATGAGAGAGGCTCAGCATCAGCAGTGTCCTGTAAGTAACGTTCAGGGAACATATGTCCCCTAAGTATTGGCCATTTAAAGTTCTTTACATGTTTCTGTATCTTAAAATGACAATAAAACCTGGCTCACAACTGAGTTGACTTTTCAGATCCTTGCTTTGCTTTAAAATGGTGTCACCTCTCCCCTTGCTTCAGCAAGAGCAGCAATTCCAGAGCACAGAAGATTATTACGAATGTTACGGTCAAGATTGTGACTTCAGTGCTTGATTGAAAAGAAAACGCGCGTTTACCCAGCTGTGAAGATGACAGAAGAGACTTTCTGGAAAGGGGGTTTTCCCGCCTGCTAAGTGTTGCAAGAGAGTGTGAAGAGCAGTCGGCCAAGAGGTGGGTGAGGTTACCCACAGGCCCCGGCAGTGCACCCATCGGGGCTCGATTGCCGAACCACAGGGATTTGGGTCAGCGAGAAGGCGGAGGTTACTGGAACAACAAAGAGGTGTTGGAGCTGGGGAAGTCTAAGTGGCAGTAAAAATTTGACAATGTAACATGTCAGTGACTGCAAAAATGAAACCAGACAACTTTGCTAGGAGGTGAGTGCTTGGGTAATTAATCTTTGGAGAAAAGTATGGATCTCTCAGTTGTATGTGCACACCTGCAGCCAGTGTACAGCTAAAGAAGAAAACCGCACAGTTTGTAGAACCAGAAATAAAATTCCAAGCAGAGCTTTTCAATTACAACTAAAGGCCTAGTAAATGCCAATAGTACTGATGGATTTTCAAAGATGAGCACACTTATTTGTGTCAGCAAATATGGCATCGCCCACCTCACGTCTGTCTGCTTGTTCTTGAAACTGGCTATCAACAGATAGCCATTTGGGTCTCACATTTGGTTAATGCCTAAATTGCTATGAAAGTGCAAATCCATGTTGAAGACCAACCTGAGGTGTATACATGGTACAAACTCAGTTCTGCATATGTAAATCTAGGGTACAGACTCTACAGCTGAAAGCTTGACAATCTGCAGATTTTAGCTCTTCACAGAATGTCTGCGCGGTCACCGGTTCTGGCTTTTGGCAGTAACTTTTAGATGGAGAGAGAAGGAAGATAAACAGAGTTCTCAAGTTTACAGTGTCACAGAATGGTAGGGGTTGGAAGAGACCTTTAGAGATCATCCATTTCACCCCCCCGCTCAAGCAGGTTCACCTCATTCAGGTCACACAGGAGCGCATCCAGATGGGTTTGAAAACCTCCAGAGAAGGAGACTCCACAACCTCTCTGAGCAGCCTGTGCCAGGGCTCCCTCACTCTCACAGGAAAGAAGTTTCACAAAGCTTTCAGGTTACTTGGAGAGATGTGTTTGTGTAGACATCACAGTCCTCACATTTCAAAGCCAGAATTGGATGCTGAAATTTTGCTTTCAATAACTGCTTGTTATTCCAGCTTATCTTGAGCTTTTTAAAAAGTCAGTGCTACTGACAAATCAGGATGTCTTACGGATGGCTGAGAAGGAGACAGCCAGTGTCCTTACTACTTAACAGTGGAGTAATTTTCTACAGAAATGTGTATGTATCCTCTAATGGCTGGCCTCTGTAAAAGGGGTCAGTCAAATGCGTCTGTCAAAATGAATGCCTGTTTGGAAAATGGCCACTTTGCTACACTAATAGTTATGAATCCTGAGGAAAATAAATAGCTACGACCCTTTACTGGGTTATTGGCATTTCTGAGATTCAGAGTCAGAAATAACCATACAGAGGTGTTGTCACATTTATTATAAGAGACTGAAAAATTACTAGCAGAATTTAGAAGTGGTATGTTTATGTAGCTGGAACCTGTTTCTTCAGCTACAGACTAAATTTTAAAACACTTCACTTCTAGTTTCCAGAAACGTGCAAGACAGTGTCATCAGCCGGTGTATAAATGTCTGTTTGCCATTACAGTAGCACACGCTGCTTCATGCTGAAGATGGCATTAGCAGCCCGTTAGAGGAAGAGACACATATCCCAGCCCAAGTGTGCCTTCTTGGTGTGTGTTGGTTCATTTGTCCTCGGGTAGGGAGGCACCACCGTCAATGGATGGGCTGAGGATCTGCTATGAGTCCAGGTCAGACAGGTATCCCTCCCCGAGTTCTGCAGTGAACTTCTGAATGGCTGAGAAGCTGAAACACCTGTTCTGCTGCTGGATATTTTAATTTTATTATAACATTTCCCTCTCAATCATTTTGGCATTGCTGACAACAGTAAAGCCCCAGCCAGATGAATAGTCAGCCAAGATCTTTTTGCTAAGAGGGCCAGGGAAGGACATTGTCCAAAGCATTTAAATCTTGTTTTTCAGAAATCAGCCAGAGATCACATTTTGGCAACTCTGTTACAACTGTTCATGCATTTTCTCCAAAGCATCTTGAATAGAAAGAGTAAAAGGTATAAGCAGGCCTAGAAGAGAGGCCAAGACATTCCCCCTCTTTAGGGAAGATGCCAGTTTATGGGATTAGAGTCAGATTGCTCTTCTTATTTCTACTGCTTGTTCCATGATACCCATAGGATATTTTGCAGCAAGTAGATGAGGCTTGGTTAAAACTGTCAAGACAAATTTTACTGTAGAGTCTAACGTTGAGGACTACCTTTTGGAGTGCAAGACCTTGATGGTTTCAACCTCCCTCAGATGAGATGGACCTAGTAGTAGGCATATCTTTTCTAGGAACAGTGATCCTACCAAGAAGCAAGTGTGTGGAAAACAAGGGGGCATCTTGGTTGTCTTCTGAAAGGATCCC
This sequence comes from Urocolius indicus, assembly GCA_013401255.1. Lineage (NCBI taxonomy): Eukaryota > Metazoa > Chordata > Aves > Coliiformes > Coliidae > Urocolius > Urocolius indicus. The sequence continues at coordinate 580,028 of WBNH01001008.1, forward strand.
TGTGAGTCTAGGTCTTTTACACATTTCACGAGGAAGGCCCGATCAAGTCAGCTGAAGCATTTAGTAGGGTTTTAGAGCTTTTCCCTCTCCAATTGGAAACTGCAGCAGAGATTTGGGGTATAGCTGGGACCCCTCACCATAAAAACTATGATGTAATAAATGACTCTTACTTCAAAAGCAAAGTCCTATCAGAGCTGAAATGTAAGGCATGTAAGGGGTGATTCACCTTGCTGGAAGGCTGCAGCATATGTTGGAATCAGTTGCCATAGGTTCCCTGTAGCAATCAGTGAAAACAAAGCCAAACAGAGTATGATTTCTCTCATTTGAAAGCAAGTCAAACTGTTTGTGGGAAAGGGAGCCTGAATGAGGTTATCTAGCACCCTGTCCACTCACATGTTGAAAACTTCCAGTGATGGGAACTCTACCGTATCCCTGTGGAGGTTGTTCCAGTGAATGACTGTTGCTCACTGTAAAAACTCTTTCATATGTCAGGATGTAGAATCCTGCTCTGGGCCCCTGGCGCTTTGGCTCAACTGCTCAGTTCCACTAGATACTTGCACTGAATTTCTGCCTATATGACCTCCTTGCAGGGCCATTTTGGGGGCGAATTCTGAGATGACCATGTTCCTGGAAGAAACTGGGAGAAGGGAATGGACCTTGACTATGGTCAGTGCTTGAAATGGATTTGCTAACAGGCAGCTAACAAGGAGAGATGTTGTCAAGCAGAAAATGGACTGGAGTCTTTTTCTGAGTGAACCTCTTCCTAGAGTGTGTGCCACAGAAGGCCTCTGTGTTACCTTCTCTGGGGAAGGTGGCATTTATAGACAACCTGAATCTGCCTGAAAGAGGCAATATAGAAAACCAAGTGCCTAGTCTTGGGCTTCTTCTCACAGGGAGAGTGAGGAGAATCGAATCATGTTAGAAAATGCAACTTATCTGTGCACTTCTGAAGAGTGTACCTATATACAACTCAATATTTGCCTCAGCTCATCCTGTGTTACTATTTCCCCAACCCTTATGACTCAGTTAACCATTTTGATATAAATGCCCAACTGCTTAACTTTATTTCCATCAAGAGGACAATTCCAGAAGTCTCTAGCCATAACAGAGAAAGTAATTAAAACCCAAACAAACAGTGAACTGGATGTGCTTGTATTCTTTTCCATCCTGCTCAATTATCAGTGGTCTTGAAATATTGCAAAAGGTCTGTGGCTACCAAAGTTAAAATGTTAAAAAAAATAAAATCATGATGTCTATCAAGGGAAATATTTGTTTTACATTTGATACTTTAAAAAATAAAGTATTCCGATAACGCGGAAGAACATGTTTTGGAGCTGGGAGAGGCTGTCTCACCAAGGAACCTCAGCCCTTAGCATCCCAGGCCTGGCATCAGACAGTAAACCACATGTTCTCGGGTTGAGTGATTATTAGTGACAAACAAAAGCAGTTTTGGCAACCCTGGACTTTCGAAATTCATGAGTCAGGACCCCAACTGGTCAAAACTGAGAGATGTACAAAGAATGTGTTCTGTGTTGGTTTTATTTGCTTGCTGGTGGTTGAGCATTTGGGGCTCGCATCTTTGTTTTCTTTGCATGGTTTTGAGACAGTGAATTAATTCATGCTGTGGGGTGTAGGGTGTTGGGGAAGGCCCCAGTGATGGTGATACCTATGGTGAAACCATAAAAGGTTGCAAACCCACGTTGTTTGTTTTGAACCTGAGATTTCTTTCCGTTTGCTAACCGATGGTGCCTGAAGGTTATGGCTATGTTTGTTAGCTATACTTCAGAGTTGCTTGGAAATTCTACCTTTAAAACTGGAAAATGTGGTTCTCATAAAAATCAAAATTTACCACAGGGAAATGGCTTAACTTTTTGTTTTTTGTTTTTTCCTGAAATGTTTCCATGAACACATAACATTTGTTGCCTCAAGCTGGGAGGATGCAGGGTGCTCGGGAAGCTGCTTGATAGAACTCAAATGAAGAAAAGTAAAAAGGATTAATTTAATATTAATGTTGACCTATGACCTCTGAAATGCCAAAGGGATTCTTCTTTGAATTCTAGACCCCAATATTTTCAAAGGGCAGAACTTTCCAGTTTTGCTATCCAGGGTTCGTGACATGCTATGATTTGTTTTCTCTGTGAGAGGCATTGCAGGTATCTGTGGCTGTCACACGGCAGGGAGGTACAATCTGACCTGATAGCCCAGATGGTTGCCTGGGCTGTAACTACCCTAAAATAGACTTTTCTTCCCCTATTTAGAAGTGTGAATAGATTTGGACATACCCAGTTTTCTCACTAGAGAGGAATTACTCTTTTTTGGTCATTTATGCTCATAAATACTATTGAAGCCATTTGCATAAAACCATTTCTGCTTATAGATTGTTGGAAAACTGTTCCTTTTTGCCCACTCACGTCTTTGATCATCAAAGTCACTCAAACTTTTCCTTTGTCTGGTTAGAAACGCTTAAAGCCAGATGATAATGTAAATGAACAATGGATTTCTGGTTGAAATTTTAGATAAGCTGTGTCCTGTTTCTGATTAAAACAAGGATTTTGAAATCCCTAAGGACTCTGTTTGCCTGACTGGATTTGCAAGAGGATTTAGTCACCAAATTGACATAGCTCCCGCTATACCCAATGAAAGTACAGGGGAATCTCCAAAAGAAGATTAGGCAAGTTTCCTAAAGTTTGAATTGGCTTCTGGATGTACTTGTCCATTTCCACAGACAGTGGAAGGATTCTAAGGGCATGTCTGCTTTGCCAAATAAAAAAGAGCTGGGAAGTGAAATTGAGCACTGAACTCCATTCATCCACAGTGCCAGAAGAGTTGGCTTGCTCTTCATTGCTGTCTCAGACAACCCTCAGAAGCTGTCTGCAGAGCAAACCTGCTATAAAGGGGGCTTAGATTTGTGCACAAAGGCGCACTTGGACTGTAGATCCCAGTTTAGACACCTGGCCTTGCTTTGTTTGTCTCTTAAGACAAAACTGTACAGAAGAGGTAGGAATCCAGTGTTGAAATGCTTCAAAACTCAACGCTCTTTGCAAATCCAGTCCCAAATACAAGCAAATCCCTACTTGTGCTGTATCAACAGTTTAGCTTTTGTTTTCTAATCAAACTCCTGAGTACTTACCTGATTGGTCATGTTATGTAGGCCTGGGATATTCATGATAAACTCAGCTGACAATAGTGGCCTCTAGTTTTCAGTGTCTCCAATATTTAGAGGACTGACTGCAGACCAGGAATTTAAAGGAATCTGCAATCAAACTGCAAATAGTTATTACCTTTGAAAGCACTGCTCAGGATGTTACATGTTAGGTAGCTGTGAGAAGCAAGGCACCTGTATTTATTTATTATTATTTGTTATAGAACTACAAAGATGATCAAGGGACTGCAACATCTTTTGTATGAGGAAAAGCTGTGAGACCTGGGACTGTTTAGGAGACAAGAAAACTCAGGGAGGGTCTCATCAACACTTGTAAGTACCTAAAGGGTAGATGCCAAAAGGATGGGGAGACAGATTTTTCTGTAGTGTTCAGCAACAGAACAAGGGGTAATGGACATAAGCTGGAACACAAAACAATTCCACGTTAAACACAAGGAAGAACTGCTTTCCTGTGAGCTGAGGGAGCCCTGGCACAGGCTGCCCAGGGAGGGTGTGGAGTCCTTGTCTCTGAAGCTTTTCACAAAAAGATGGATGATCCCTAGGGATCCCTTCCAGCCCCTACCATTCTATGATTCCATGATATTTAAAATGCCCAAATTTTTGAAGTCTTGCAAAACTTTGACTACTGAAGCACACAAGCAAAAGAGGATGAGAACAGCGATTCAACTGCACCTCAAGCAGTTCTTTTGGGAAGAGGTGATGGGATACATAACCCTAATCTTTAAGGCTTCTGATTGTCTGGCCAAACCTAGAGAAGCACAGCAGATGATCTTTGACAGTATTTGGGACTTGACTCTTTTTCATGCTTTAGCCAGTCAAATTAGTTGCAGTTCTACTTTAACATAACAGAACAAAATTGCTGTGCAGTTTCAACTCAAATTGTTTTGGGTTCAGCTTTTTTGTTCCTTGAACTGGTCCCCTGAACCCCGTCCCTCCATCTCTTCCTTCTTATTCCTCCCTTTCTCTCATTGTCATGTGAAATTGTGTTACAGCAATTAGGTGCTGGCCTGGCAGTCATTAAAAGTTGCCAATGCTTCTTATGCTTGATGATTACACACTGGTTAAGCCAGACCATGCAGGACTGTGTGACAAACCCGTAACATCTGTGTCCTGCCCCATCATATCATTAGAATGTATATATTCACAGAGTATAGTGCTCTGTTGGCTGGGAGTCTGAACAACAAACCATAAATAGGATAATGGCTTTCCTCAGAACATTATCATTATTCAAAAGACAAAACCTCAGTTGTTTTTGAGGACCTTTTTGGTTTCTCTAAATTTCTCCATGGATATGGCTTTCTACTAGGGACTGATGACAGAGGTGCACGTTTGTTGTCATCCTGACCACTAAAAACCCTGTGCCCTGTCTGCGGTACATGACATCCTCCCTGTGTCTCCTGTTACGTTTTCCGCCCCGTGATGCACAGTCGGTCCTGGCGCTCTGTCAGCAGGACAGGGAGCTGCTGGCAGCTCTTCCCTCTGCTCAGGAAAGCTGCTGAAGCTATATAAGGATGCTCTGTAAATACAAACAAACCCTGTTACCTTGAGGCACGGGGAGTGAATGTCTGTTATTTATTAGTGCATTTTGACTCCAACTAATTAAATCCCTGATGCAACCAGGCATCTGCTAACTCTGGGGCTAAATATAGCATGTTTTATAAAATCACTAAATGGAGGAGATGAGGATGAGGTTACTCAGCTTGTTAAATGGAAGCCATGGGCCATGAAAGTCTTGGTGCAGCTGCATTCCCATACTTTTGTTGGTATGAGGTATTTTAGACTTTGAGTACCCGGGAAGAGGTAAGTACATTGATCTCAACTGAGTGAAAGGGATTAAAAAAAAAGTGAAGATCTACAGCTGAGGTTTTTCTTTGTCTTCACAAAGGAAGCACAACACCTTGTTCTTCCACTCCGCACTCAAGCTGGCCAGTGCTTTTGCTTGCTCTGAAGGAAGCTGAAGGGAGAGATTCTTCTTTCTTCTCTCTACAACTGAGCAACTGCAGCAACTGTAGATGTGGGAGAGAGACTTGGGCTACAGCAATTTAAAACTATTTTCCCTTCTTTCTTATTATCTTGCAAATGGATGGAGAGGCCTTTGTTTTACCCTATCTGTAGGGAGCAAATAGGTTCAAAAGCCTTGGCAAAGCCAGCGACATGGTTGGCTCTACTGGCATGCCTGTGAAGAGATGGCTGAGGGCCTGAAAGACTCGTACAGTTAGTGTATGTGGATGGACTGTGGTGTTTTAAACCTGACGGAGCTGTAGAGTTGAGGCTTCATGGTCAATATTTTCTCCTGGCACACACAGCTCGGCCTCCCTGCACTCTCTTACGCTCACATTGCTTCTCGTGGCCCCATGGCCGCTCCCAGCAGCAGCTTGAAAAGAACCTGACCTGCCATGACAGCATGTTTACAGGCTGGTTTGAACTAGGCATGTAGCATTTAGTGCTGGCCTGCTGCTCTTTCAGAGCTGCGCTGGGTTCTGCTCCCATGAAGGTGGGAAGTGGGTCGTTGCTGGGTAGGAAGGGAAGTTTCTGAAGAGAAATAGCACCTTTTGACTAATGAATATAGGCTTCCTTTAACACAGCAAATGATAAGTTACTGTTACTGGAACAAGAAACCAAGCCACCAGTCAGGCAGACTTTTAAACTTTATTCAGAAAACTTTTAAGTAGGTATTTTTAAGGCCAAGTGTGCACTCTTACCCTTTGTGTGTCAGAGGAAGCTACCAACACAGCACCATTCTCAAGATGGGTAGCCTGTTTGAGACATTGATGTCCATTTGGATCATAAAGTGACAGTCTTTAGGATCGAGTGCTAGATTATTCTTCTCCTTGAAGCTTTGAAGGGCAAACCTGAGGATTTGTAGCGCTATATCCTGTGTCAGCACTTTTCAATGCACCTGGAGATAGATATCAGTAAACCAGAGGGATGTAAGAACAGGTTGCTTAGGTAAACATGAACCATGCTGTCACTCTTCTCATGTTGTGATGCATCCTGCCTGTGCCAGGATTCCATCTATACCAAAACAGCTATAGGCTGCCACTAGCAGTTCAGGGGAATGCAGCACTGTGCTCAGAAGGTGGGATGCACCAAGTTTCTCTGACAGGAGTGCAGGCCAGGCATCTCACACTTGATTTTTAGGAATAGCAATTCCTACCCTAGCCAGGTGCCTCATCTCACTCTGCATTTGCTTGAAACCAGCTTAGTCACAGTATCGGCCAGACATACTCAGATTGAAACCAAGAAGCAGGTGAGGGAAGAAATGTGGCAAATGTCATGGACTTGCCACCCTGAGTCAGTAGCAATATGTGGTCCCTTGTGGCAGGAAATCTGGGAACTTTCTGTTCTCGATATGCCTGTTCATTCAGGGCATGAGGAGGACTACAAGGAGGTCATGAGGTTACACAGGGCAAAAACTAGATGGCCCAAAGCCCAAATAGAACTTAATGCGGCTGCAGCCACATTAGAGCCACAAAGACAGTAAGAAAATGTTTCTATAAATACATTAGCAACAAAAAGAGGGCTAAGGAGTCTCTCCATCCTGATTGAATGTGGTGGGAAACATAATGACAAAGGATGAGGAAAAGGTTGAGTATATAATGCCTTCTTTACCTCAGTCTTTGATGGTAAGACCAATTGTTCTCTGGGTCCCAAACCATCTGAGCTCCCAAGACAGGAGCAGGGATCAGAAGGAGGCCCGCATAGTCCAAGGGGAAATGGTGTGTGACCTGCTACACCATTTGGACACACATAAGTCAATAGGGCCAGGTGGAATCCGCTCGGGTGCTGAGGATGCTGGCAGAAGTGCTTGCAAAGCCATTCTCCATCATCTGTCAGCAGTCCTGCCTCACTGTGGAGGTCCCAGTAGACTGGAGAATGGCAAATGTGATACCCACCTCCAAGGGCCAGAAAGAGAATCCTGAGTGCTACAGGCCTGTCACACTCAATCTGAGTGCTACCACATGGCACATACAGGGCAATCAAGGGTTCAGGCTCAGTCAGTGTGGCTCTATGAAGGGCAGGTCCTGTTTGACCAATCTGACCTCCTACTACAAGATGACCCCTTTATTGGATGAGGGGAAGACTGTGGATGTGGTCTACCTGGACTTTAGTAAAACCTTTGACACAGTCTCCCACAGCATCCTCTTGGAGAAACTGACTGCCCATAGCTTGGACAGGCATACTCTTTGCTGTGTAAAAAAAAAACCTGACTGGATGGCTGGGCCAAGAGAGTGGTGATAGATGGAGTTAAATCTAGTTGGTGGATGATCATCAATGGTGTTGCCCAGAGCTCAGTGCTGGGATCAGTTCTGTTTAGCATCTTTATCAGTGATCAGGCAATAAAGGGCACTCTCATTAAGTTTGCAGATGATACCATGTTAGGTAGGAGTGTTGATCTGCTGAAGGGTTGGAAGGCTTCTGGTGTGTCAGCCACTCGCCCTGGTTTAGTGTCATCAGCAAACTTGCTGACAGTGCCCTCTGTTCCCTCATCAAGGTCATGAATGAATATATTGAACAGTACTGGTCGCAGCACTGACCCATGAGGGACTCTACTAGATACAGGCCTTCAACTAGACCCTGCCCCATTGATCACAACTCTCTGCCTTCTTCCCTTCAACCGGTCAACAATCTACCTCACTCCCTGATCATCCAGCTCATTCTTTTTCAGTTTTGCTGCCAGGCTGCTGTCGGAGACGGTGTCAAATGCTTTAATGAAATTGAGATAGACGACATCCATTGCACTACCACCATCTATCCACCTGGTTACATCTTCATAAAAGGCTATCAGGTTGGTCAAACATGACTTCCCCATTGCAAAGCCATGTTGCCTGCTCCCAGTGACCCTCTTGTCCTTTATATGCCTGGAGACAGAACACAGGTTAAGTTGTTCCATCACCTTTCCAGAGATGGAGGTGAGGCTGACCAGTTTGTGGCTACCCAACCACTCCTTCTTGCCTGTTTTGAAGACTAGAGTGACATTTGATTTCCTCCAGTCCTCAGGCACCTCTTCTTATTCTCCACAACTTACTGAAAATGATGGAAAGTGGTCCAGCAGTGACTTCCACCAGCTCCCTCAGCACCTGCAGGTGCATCTCATTGGGGCCCATGGATTTATGTACATCCAGTCTGCTCAATTGATCCTTAACCCAGTCCTCATCAACCAAACAGAACTTTAACCTGATTTCCTCTGGAGTCTGGGGCTCCTGAAGACAGCCTCCAGCAGTATAGACAGAGGCAAAGCAGGCATTCAGTAACCCTGCCTTCTCTGTATCCTCTGTCACCAGGGCACCCGCCTCATTCAACAATGGGCCTACATTGCCTCTAGGGTTAATCTTATCTGCAGTGTATTTGAAGAAGCCCTTGTCCTTGACCTCCCTTGCAAGGTACAACTAGTGATAAAGGATAGCCCCATGTGCTCAAAACCTGAGTCAGCCTCCAGCAAATAGAAATATTTTCTTAAAAATCATAAGGCTTCCAGAATAATTCCTTCTGGGCTACTTTTCTTTTCCTCTTTTATACTAACATGCTTCCTCCCTCTTCCATTCCTCATGTCTTTTCTCCCCCTGTGATTATGAGGGCTTTCAAATAAAAAAATTGTGAAACTCTCAGGTAATAAGCTGATTCTAGGGACCTTGGGGTTTAAGAAAACCAAATAAGCTTAGGCCCAACCATTAAATCACAAATACTGACAATAATTCGAGAGCCATTTGGGAGGGTTTTTTGTTGTTTCCAAATTGTCAGAGCGTTTGCCATCCCCGCTGCAAGAGACCTGGGTGGGTTTCTATTGGAACCTGACATCATCTGCCCCACCAGAAGGACTACTTTCCAGCATTTTCATAGATAACGTAACAGAGCCTTGGGGGTCATGTTGACCTGAGTTATTTGAGGAACGGTGGGGCTTACTTTTACTCAAAGCACTGACTGAAAAATTCTTCCTTACTGTGTTTGTCCCTGTCCCACAGTGGCTCTTCCCCTGAAAGCTGACAGGCAAGGTGTCAGTCAGCCACTGAGATGTCTCAAGCTGTAAACAGATGACTTTTGCCCAAAAAAATAAATCAACATATGCAAGACACATGAGATCAAATTGATTTGGGTTTATTTGTGTGTTTATCTATGAGCTATGTGGTTACAAATAAATGCTATTTTACTGGCAGATTAGTATTAATCTGCATCTGCTTGAATTACTGCTGTCTCATGAGGGAGCTGTAGCTTGAGTTCCTTCCTTTTCCTACCTTCTGCTCCTTGTCTGTTCTCAACTGATGGTCACTTCATAGATGTTCATAGATGATTAAGTGGTAAGTGCTTGTCTGAGAAAGTCATTGAGGCTCACTATGGAGTACTGTGAATGGGGAGTTTCAGGGGAAGTATGACTTGACCAGGAATTGCTGCTGAGAGGTAAGAGTGCAAACCTGAACCTTATCTCTCATCAACTTATTTCAACTACACTCACATTTACAAAATGTTAAGCCATTGGAGGTTTTATCTCTTGACTTTTTCTCTCTCTCTGGATATGTAAATAGTTATAGTTATCTTAGTTTCCCTAAGACAGTCTTTAAAAATGTGAAATTTCAGTTCAATAACGTTTCTTTTTGCCTGTGTGCAGCATGTTCTTGTAGCTCTGTTTTTCTCAGTAGAGGTGTTTAAAGTGAGGTGATGCCAAATAATAACAGCAGCAAAAAAAAAAAAAAAATAAAGGCCTTTTGGTACAAGCCCCCAAAATTTAACAGGAAGAAAGGGCTATTTGGTGATAAGCACTGAAGGGCTGCAGAGGGCTTAATGAATTTGTACTGGCTTTTCTGACCTGACTGACTTCTTTCATCCCAGCTGTAACATACTGCTACATGTCCAGCTCTATTCCCAGTTTGACTGCACTATTGCACATACAGCCCTCTGTCCTTTGATGTGTGATATGATCCTGACTTAGCCTTTAAACTATATGTTTCTGAAAGGAACCGTTCTGTTTCAAAAGATCAGATCACCTCACTTAGGACCACATATCCAAATGTCTCCTTAGAACCTGCCGTTAAAAGCCATTTGGAAAGTCAGGGGATTGATACATCTGAACTTCCTCTGGTTTTGCCTTTCCCAACTTGAATAGCCAAGAACTGATGCCATCAACCTTTTGAACAGTTGAGCCTCCATCTCTCAGCACAGATTTCAAGTTAGCAGATCTCAGTCACCTTCATCACCATTGATTCAATTTACGCTGAATGAAGAAGCACTTGCATGGAGATATTCATGTCAGTGATGTGAAAAGTAGTGCAGAAGAACAGGGTGGATGAATGTAGTAGGAGGCTAGCTCAAGTGCTGACTACTACATGGAGCTGATCTAAAGCTAGGCAAGGTGCAGGGCACAGTCAGCATCGGTATTTCTGTTTCTGAAAGGGAGAAAGCAGAGAATACTTTGAGTGGTGCTATAAACACTGACTTGTTTCTTGGGTTTATTCCTATTGTGCAAACATTGTGTGTTTACAAAATGCTACCTTGCTTGTGAAGGGCAATATCTGGTTGATAGTTGTTTATACAATGTGAGAATCCTGTTTCAACATCCCTGCAGATACTACTCATCCCTTGCAGATGTTTTCAATAAAATTGTTTAGCTCTCTACCTGGCCACTAAGTGCCTTGACATTTTTAGCTGCTGTTTTCTTAAATTTGAGTTGTTTCTTGGAACAGTTTTGCAAAGCCTCCTTTGGACTGGCTTACAAAATTCAAACACTGCAAGACATCTGACATTGGCCTGGCTTTCATTAAAGTACCAACTGATTTCTTATATTCGATGAGTACACCCCAGTTAAAATAAACTATACAAAACGGTATGACAAACTCACTGTGGTGACCCAACCTGGTACAACGTTGCAACCTGTATTTCACAATATATAGCACCATGTCCGCTCTGACCCTGAAAAACAAACCATAAATAAGATAATGGATTTCCTCAGTGCAGTATTATTACAGAGACGAAACCTCTGTTATTTTGAGGACCTTTCTGTCTCTCTAAATTACCTCATAGGTACTTTGGTCTTTTGACTGTCATTTTCTGCTAAGAACTGATGACAGAGGTGTGTATCTTAATCACCAAAAACTCCCTGGCCTCTTTGTGGTCCATCACATCCTCCCCGTGTTTCCTCTCAGCAGGTTCTGCCCCATGGTGTACACACAGCTCTCCTTTCTGTGGACAGGCAGGAAGAGGCATGACAAATGACTTCTGCTTGACACATTTATGAAACAGGCTCCAAAATTGTGTCCCATGGAAAAAGAAGAACTTTTCTTACCTATTTCACCAAAGGGGAAGCAGCCATCACCTCTCTAGGTTACTCCTCCTCCTCATCCACAGTTCAACAGCAGAAACCTCTCACTTTTCCTCATCTGGGGATTAAGCCTTGGGAAAAAGGAGGCCTCCCCACTGGGAAGGCATTAACAACCACAAGTGGAAAGGGATGTAGATGCCTACAAGTTTTTTGTCCTGAGGTGAGGAGCCCAGAGCCAGATGTGGTCACCCTGAACATCCTGTATTATAGAGTTACAGGCCTCCACATGGGATCCAGAAAGCATAAAATCATAGGAACAAACAAATAACAGAATCAGAGGAGCAAACGTGCTGTTGGCGGGGGGGGGGGGGCACTTCCACCTAGGCAAGAGGAAGGCCTAGGGATGCAGGGGTGCCTTAGTCTCCCGGCTCATAGCTATTTTACTTTATTTTGTTCTAAACCTATCTTCTAAACCTGCATTATTTCCCATAACACAGACAGACGGTGCTGAGATGAATGACTAAGCCAATGGATCTTCAATCAGGGCTGGCATTGAAGTACATTCAGTGACAATCATTAAGCCCCAGCTGTGGTAAATCACCAGTATCAGTATCAGCTGGCTGATGAATGGGTTGACATAAGCCCTGCTGAGAACTTGGGGCTACTGATGGGTGAAAAACTTCACATGAGCTAGCAACGTGTGCTCTCAGCCCAGAAAGCCAACCCTATCCTGGGCTGCACCCCAGCATGGCCAGCACATTGAGAGAGGGGATTTTACTTCTCTGTTCTGTGCTGATGAGACCCCACCTGCAGTGCTGCATCCAGCTCTGGTGTTCTCATCACAGGGAAAATGTGGAGCTATTAGAACAGGTCCAAAGGAGGGCCACAAAAAGGATCAGAGGGCTGGAACATCTCTGTCATGAAGACAGACTGGGAGAGTTGGTCGTGGTTAGTCTGGAGAGAAGGCTCCAGGGAGAACTTATTGTAGCCTTTCAATAGGTAAAGAGGGCTCATAAGAAAGATAGAGAGAGACTTCTTCCCAGGGCCTGTAGTGACAGGACAAAGGACAACAGTTTTAAACTAAAAGAAGGTAGATTTAGTTTGAACATAAAGAAGAAACGTTTTATGATGAGGATGGTGAGACACTGGAACACGTTGTCCTGAGAAGTTGGGTGTGCTCCAACATTGGAAGTGGTAGAATAGGCTATGCCTGAATGTTTGAGCTGGAAGGAAACTACAATGATTGTCTAGTTCAATTGCCTGACCAATTCAGAACTGACCAAAATTAAAGTATATTATTAAGGGCATTGTCTGAATGCCTTTTAAACACTGTCAGGCTTGAGACATTGACCACCTCTCTAGGAAGCCTGTTCCAGTGTTTGACCACTCTCTTGGTAGCATACACTTTACTGTGTGAAAAACTGGTTAGATGGTTGGGGCCAACAAGCTGTGGTCAATGGAGTTAAATCAAGTTGGTGGCCAATCACAAGTGGTGTCCCTCAGTGCTCAGTACTGGGGCCACTCCTATTTAACATCTTTATTAATGATCTGGATGAGGGGATAGAGTGCACCCTCAGTAAGTTTGCAGATGACCTGCCTGGACACATTCCTATGCAACCTGATCTAGGTGAACCTGCTTCTGCAGGGCGGTTGGACTAGATGATCTCTAAAGGTTCCTTCCAACGGTGTCTTCTATAACACCAAGCTGGGTGGTGTGTCAATCTGCTTGAAGGTAGGGAAGATTTACAGAGAGATCTAGATAGGCTGGATGGCTGGGCCAAGGCCAATGCCATGAGTTTCAATAAAGACAAGTGCCGGGCCACAACAACCCCCAGCAGTGCTACAGGCTTGGGGAGGAGTGGCTGGAAAGCTGCCAGGCAGAGAGGGACCTGGGAATGTTGATTGACAGCAGCTGAACATGAGCCAGCAGTGTGCCCAGGTGGCCAAGAAGGCCAATGGCATCCTGGCCTGGATCACCAACAATGTTGTCAGCAGGAGCAGGGAGGTGATCATTCCCCTGTACTCGGCTTTGGTGATGCTGCACTTTGAATACTGTGTCCAGTTTTGGGCCCCTCTCTACAAAAAGGACATTGGAGTGCTGGAGAGGATCCAGAGGTGGGCTACCAAACTAGTAAAGGATTTGGAGCATATCTGCTATGAGGAGAGCCACCAACTGGAAAAGGGGACAGAACAAAGAAGAAAAAGGATGAAGCCTCCTCTTCTGGCTTCTTAAAAAGTGATCATGGAGGCGTCTAATTGGGTCAGTCCTAGAAGTGGGTCTGGCTCAGATCTGGGGAGAGTTTCAAGCAACTTCTTACAGGAGCCGTCTTTAGAGCTCCTTCCCCCTTACCAGAAAAGGCTGTCATGTCAAATCATGACAGAGGAACAGCTGAGGGACCTGGGGCTCCTTAGCCTGAAGAAAATAAGGCTCAGGGGAGACCTTATTGCTCTCTACAACTACCTGAAAGTGAGGCAGGGGTCCATCTGTTCTCTCTAGTACAAGCAATAGAACAAGAGGAAACGGCCTCAAGTTGTACCAGGGGAGGTTCAGGCTGGATATGAGGAGGGATTTCTTTACTGAAAAGGTTGTCAGGCATTGGAACGGGCTGCCCAGGGAGGTGGTGGAGTCACCATCCCTGGAGGTGTTTAAGAGACGGGTGGATATTGCATTTAGGGAAATGGTCTAGTGGTTGGTAGGGCTGGGACAAAGGCTGGATTTTATGATCCTAAAGGTCTCTTCCAGCCGAAATGATTGTATGATTCTATGAAATGCTTCCTCATGCCCAGTGTAAATCTCCTCTGGCATAGCTTTGAACAATTCCCACATGCCTTATCACTGGGTACCAGCGAGAAGAGCTCAACACCTCCCTTTCCACTTCCTCCCCTCAGGAAGCTGCAGAGTGCAAGGAGATTGCCCCTCAGCCTCCCTTTTATCCAAACTAGACAAACCCAAAGCCCTCAGCCACTCCTCATAGGACATTCTCTAGCCTTTCCACCAGCTTTGTTGCTCTACTCTAGTCACATTTAGGGAGCTTCACATCCCTCTTAAATTGTGGGTCCCAGAACAGTACTGCAGGTGAGGCCATACCAATGCTGAACACAGTGGGATAATCACCTCTTTTGTCTGGCTCTTACTCTGTGTTTGATGCACCCTGGGATGTGGTTTGCTCTCTTGGCTGCCTGAGCACACTGCTGACTCACATTGAGCTGCTGTCAACCAGTACCCCAGATCCCTTTCTGCAGGGCTGCTCTCCAGACAAGTGTTCAAAGTCAGGCTGGATGGGGCATTGAGCAACCTGATCTAGTGATAGATGTCCTTCCCATGACAGGCGTGTTAGAACCAGATGATCTTTGAAGGTCCCTTTTGACCCAAACTATTCTGTGATTCTATGCTTTTATAAACCCTTATCACCTCAACACGTGTGTAGCAATTAATTGCATTCACTGCTGCACCTGTTTGGAGTCCAGAACCTTAAATGCTTTCCCAAGGGACAGATCCTCTCCATGCTGGACAGACAGTTTTTCTCAACTCAGTGCTAGAGGTAGGGCTGGGAAGTCAGGACATAAGTCTTGCTTTCAGACCAGCTCTTTTCTATGTCAAAACCACGAGCCCGCCTGCACTGCTGCTCTCTTTGCCCGCCTGGTCAAAGCTACTGCACAGCAAAGCCCAGTAAAGTAGGAGGAAGAGATGTCAAAGGCAGAGGGAACGAAAATAAAACTTTGTAGCTTCTTAAGCCCTTGCTTTGTCTCAAGTGTGCTTTGAATGTGGCATACTGGGGCCCTTTCTGTCTGTGTCCAAGGGATGAACTGCTTGCTGTGCTGATGGAGCAGTACCTCTTGCCCTGTCCCAGGGGCCTCTGGTGCCTGTGAGCAGATCAGCAGCTCTGCATCGTAGCCTGGTCCGGCTGAGAGGTGGAAAACTCTCATTTTGCCCTTTTAAGTCATGAAGCTAAGAAGGAGTATTGCCTCACTGGCTCACCCTCCTCAGTCCGGGAAGAGGCATTCAGTCAACCAGTTGTTTGGGTCATGGAGTAAAGCTCTGGCAAAGTTTTTAATGAGTGAAAACTTGACATGCTGCTGTTGCAAATGCTTGGGTTGGCTCCCTTATAGGCCAGGGTCATCTGCCAAGGGCAGCAAGAGGGGAAACATTTTTCCTTTTTCTGTCGTTAAGCTGCTGCCTGCAGAACGTGAGACTTTTAGGCAGTGTGCTGACTCTGGCAACGACTCAGCCCCAGTGTCTGCATAGCTGTTGGCAGAGAGCAGCTGGACTCACAAGTTTTAAAAATATTTTCTTTCTCTCTCCTTGTCTTGATTTTCTTTGTTTACTCAGGAAAAGGAGATTTGTTGGTAACCTCTGAAGATATAATAGTGTCACGTTTCATTGGAGATCAGGGCATGCAAGCCATTTACTCCATTTAAAGCTAGTGTATTCCAAGATCTGTGAAGTACTGTATAGATTATAATTGCCTCCAACAAATATGTTAGTGAAATTGCAGTGTTTCAGGGTGAACCATATAATCAGTCTTCTTGGAAGTTTTGGAGACAGCAGTTAATAATGGGTTATCTTCTCAATTACGCTATGATAGACCATTTCCTATCTGGAAATAGGTCATGTCAAATAGTAGCAGCAGTTATATTTTTGCTTTTATTTGTAACATTCGGTAGCTGCTATCAAAACAGGACATCATTTTGATCATTTTGCTGTGTGTACTGTACATGTGACAAGCAAAAACAGCCCTCAGCCTATAAACTTTGTTAAAAGTAAGATGCAGTGTGTGGATGAAACAAATAGGTAGCAGCCAATTAGATGTAACAGGAAAGAGGAGACTGAGGGGGA
>WBNH01001009.1:0-48683 GCA_013401255.1 Urocolius indicus
CCATTTTGTGATTCTGTGACTTGACGGAGCACTTTGCAGCTCTCTTTGTCAATGAAGCTACCTGGACAGGATCTCCAAGGTGTTGAGTGACAGTCACAGTGCACTGAGATCTGCTGGAAAATACTAGGGAGGAAAAGAAGGGTTTAATACAGAAAACACTGTTGAAATTAATCTGCTTTAGATACAAGACAATATGAGAAACAGGTGGATAAGCTAAGTGGGAACAAAAAGATAAATTTTACATACATATGCATACTTCAATACATTTTTTTTAATCTGCCTGTGAAAGCCATTATTTTAAATACAGTTTATAACTGGTCTTTGTAAAGAGCTTTGCCCTTTTTTGCTCTTTCTCCATTTAGGTGCCCGTTATCTTCCTACTGAAATCCTAATAAGCAAAAACACTATAATTTCTTCTTTCTCCACCTACTTCCACTTGCCTCAGCCCCAAAAACTAAAGTCTCCAAATATTCTGGGAGAAGGCTGCAGGAGGAGCAAAGATCACGGTAAGACTCAGGTCTAATTCTTCTAATGAGATGAACATATTTCCTCTCCTACTGGTCTTGAGGTGCCACAAAAGCCATCAGGCAGATGTAGAAAACCTTACCTCATTGTGCAGCAGCCATACTTCCTCTTCCCAGGCATAACCACAGCCAAATAGCTAACATCTAGCCACATTTTTTTGCTAGCATCCAACTTAAAGCTATTTGAAAAACAGAAGAAAGTGATTTAGTCAGATTTGATTTCTACAACAAAGAAAAAAAACCTAGATGTACAGGACTTAACCTTATTTACTCTTGTTCACTGTGTCCAAAGCATAAGGATGTATTTCCTTTTGGAGGTATTGTAGAAATACTGGTTAGACATATCTTCAACTCCTTCCTTTTCTTGCTTTTCACCATTCAACTCGTTCATAATTGGCAATGCTGGTTTCCCCTTTGGAGGTAGCAGTTGGTGTAATTGCTGGAAAAAAAATAAAACCAGTACTCAAAACAGTGGCCTGAGGAGCCAACAACATTGAAAACCACAGACATGACAGAAAGGCAGGCAGCTCATGCTTTTAGTCTAAAAAATAGTGGGGTTTTATGAATTGTAGAAAGCAGCTACATAGCAACCAGCTGAGTGCATGTTGTATGGTAGGGGGTAATCAATAATAATGTGACAGATGTGTTTGTCCTCTAAGTCGTATTTCCTTTTGTGCGCTTTCCTTGTGTTTGTAGTAGTGTGCAGACTGCCACAGGCTACTTGAATGTTTTCTTCTTGCATCCTTCTATTTCCAGAAGATCGTTTCAGCTGAGGCATTTCCGCTCTCAGCAAAAGCAAGCTGTTCCTGTTTGTATCAGGCAAACCAGATGGAGAAAACAAATCATTAATTTATGACTTAGAAGATACATTTTTATGACAAGATTTTGTAACACTCAGCACTTCTTTTTTAATTTATTCTTGCATGACATTTACAAGCAGATAGGAAAATAAAATTAGAAACAGGAGATTCCTCACAGTGGCAGTGCGCTGTCTTCAATCTTCAGGCTGCAATTACATATCTTCTTCTGCCAGTAGTAGCCTCAGGTGAAGCTATTCCTGCTCACTCAGACTCTCAGCACCCTGGCACTGGTGGGTTTAAGGTGTCAGGGATCTCTGATGGGGAAGGAGGGGCAGGGGTGGGCATTTAAGCATCTGCGAACAGCAACATCTTTATGTAGCTGAACAGCAGCACAGCCACACACCTGGCCACAGCCTTAGCCAGCAGGGATCAATCTAATCCAGAAATCCCACCTTTTGTTTGGTTCAGGTTGGTATCTAACAGCCAGCAGACCCTGTGCTGCTCTACCAGCCTCGATGGAGAAGAGACACTAGTTTTATTAGCATGATGAAAACACAGAATCATAGAATCAATCAATCATTTCAGATCATTTAAGATCATTGAGTCCAATCACTAACCTAACACTGTGAAGCTCACCGCTAAATCAATGTCCCTAAGCACCACAGCACCGTGTAGGCTTTAAAAAACCTCCAGGGACAGTGATTCCATCGCCTCCCTGGGCAGCCTGTGCCAATGTTTAGCAACTCTCTTAGTGAAAAAGTTCTTCCTAATCTCCAGTCTAAACCTTCCCTGGTGCAACTTGAGGCCATTTCTTCTTGTCCTGTCACTCATTACTTGGGAGAAGAGATTGATCCCCACCTCACTACAACCTGTCTTCAGGTAGTTTTAGAGAAGGATTAAGCTTCTGCTCAGCATCCTGTTCTCCAGGCTAAACACCCCCAGCCCCTCAGCTGCCCCTCATGAGACTTGTTCTCCAGACCCTTCACCAGCTTCATTGTCCATCTCTGGACACACTCCAGCAACTCAATGTCTCTCTTGTAGTGAGGGGCCCAAAACTGAACACAGTATTCAAGGTGAGACTCACCAGCATTGAGTACAGGGGGACAATCACTTCCCTGGTCGTGCTGGTCATACCATTTCTGGTGTAAGCCAGGATGTCATTGGACTTCTTGGCCACCTGAGCACACAGCTGGCTCATGTTCAGCCAGCTGTTGACCAACACATCCAGGGCCTTTTCCTCTGGGCCTCTTTCCAGCCACACATCCCCAAGCCTGCATTGTTACATGGGGTTATTGTGGCCCAAGTGGAGGACCCAGCACTTGGCCATGTTGAACCTCATACAATTGGCCTCAGCTCATCACTCCAGCCTGTCCAGGTCCCTCTGTAGAGCCTTTCTGTCCTCAGGCAGATCTATGTACCCATCCAGCTTTGGGTCATCTGCACACTGCTAAAGGTGCACTGTTTGTCTCCCGTGTTTGGCAATGCTTGAGAAGGGAGCTAGGATTTTAACTCTCCTGTGTGCTGCCTATGTTTAGTGTTTCTCACAGGTACACTCATAGTGTCCTGCATACAAGAGTTATACTTTCTTATTAGCAGGTACCTGGATGTGAGCATTTGGGGTGACAGCTTTGGTTGTAGGATGAGTCCCATCAGCCTGTGACAGCTCCACAGGCGTAGGATCACTCCCTTGCAAATAGTCCAGGATCTTACAGTTGCCAGATTTCCCTATAGCCAGTGGAGGAAAGGTCTGATCAGAAATACTGCTTGTCATACTTTAACAAGGTTGTGAGCCTTCTTATTCTCCACTGTTGAATCATTCCCACAGCAAAAGAAAGTAAGTGCTCTCTCTCTCCTCCTAGAATTCCTCTAGTAGCTTCATGAAGCAAATGATTTGTGTATGTCCAAGTGTTTAGAATAGCTCTTCTTGTGCTTTTCATGGACCTCTGTGCATCACAATTATTAATCACCTGACTCATTGATAATGCTGACAAGGTTATGAAAGTACATACACTTTGGAAACGGGATGTGATTACTGGTTTTATTTGTCAAACTGCTCAGATTATGGGAACAGTGACAGGATCTAAGAGGGCAATTTATTTTTTTTAAGGCAGATGAAGCAGTTTCTGTATTTAGTTAATTGCCAAGTCTATTTTTCAGTACTAAACAGAAAACAAATTCTATTCCATTCCCCATAATGAGCCAATTCCAATTAGGGTAATTGCCATGGGATAATTGTAGACTACCTATGGTTAATTAGGTCTCCACCGTGTGTTTACAACACTCCAGGGGTGTAAATATTTTATAATAACCACAGCTTCATGCATTATTACCACTTAATTTAATACATTGCATCATTGTTATGGGGAGAAGAGAAAAGAGGGAAAACCTTGAAAAGTGATCACAAAAGCTACAACAGGCTCTTTCTCCAGTAATAAACCACGCTGCCTGATAATATCACTCTGCTGAAAGATATCAGTTTTTTAGGTCATCTTGTGTTCACTCAGCAAGAAAAATAAGTGCATTATCATCAGTACTTGAAATTTTCTGAGCTTGATGTCAAGCAGAAAAGCAAAGGAAGCCGGGATATGGCGCTGGGCTCATTCCTCCCTGCACAGACTCATCTCTCTGGGGCATCATGCTGGTGGGACAGCAGGCGCCTGTGTCCTCATTCAATGAAAAACACCTCACAAAACACATGTATTCTTATTAGGATGATACAGAAAATGAATGATAAATATCTGTAAGTTTTACTTGGTGTGAAATGTTGGCTGGTCTCATAGGAAATGTTTTATTCATTTAGTCATGATTTCATTGAAAATGTGACATCATGAACAGGAAGAAATAGTGAAAGCAAGTGTTTGACTTCTGGAGAAACACACAGGAAATTCCACCTGCAATCGGAACAGAAACCCCTCAGTTTGCTAACTGGCCCCTCAAAAAATTGTTCTACATACAGATAACAGCATTTAATAGAACAAAGAAGATTTCCCAAAGCATGTCCATGTATGGGGCATGAGCAAGTGATATAGTTTGTCAGTTGTGTAGTGTAACAATCTGTTAAAATCTTTCTTTAAATATACGAAAGTTCAGAATCCTCAGCCCAGTCAACAAGGAAAAAAATAAAAATCAGTTCCTTCCTTTCACTGTGCAAGAAAATACCTATGTGTAATAAGGTTTCAGTGTGAATGTTCTTTGTCATTTCCAGCTTTATCAGTACTATATGATGAAATAATCACACTCTTCTGTAAAGGAAAAGTTTAGTTAAAATCTTTGTGTATAACCTTTCTCACAAAACAGCCCTAACCACACCAGCTGAGTTAAAACTCTCATTGCCAGTCTCCTTCTAGATAACCTCCCACACAAGAGACAGCTATGACAAACAGTGATTTTGTTGTCCACTTAAATTCTCTGTTCTCTGAATGATACAGCAACTAACTTGGAAACATCCTGCTTGAATATCTCTGATGTCCTGTAGAAGGGAAAACTGGGTTTGCAGCACAACTGATGAACGCTTCTTTGTATGCCATGCCAATACTGACAGGCATTTTTGCTGCCAAACATCTTCCATTGCCAGAACAATAAATCAAATACGCATTATTATTATTAAATCACTGACTATAATTCAGCAGTTAAATGAAAGGATGAGAGTTATCAACATCCATGAGAATGTCAATGTTTTATTTACACTATGCATCTAACTGCTGGACTGTGCAAACTAGGGAACTAAATGTGCTTCATCTACCCTAATTTCTGCTGAAGCAGGAAAATATTGGGAGCACTGTCAGTAAGTTGTATCTCCTCTGGAGATGGCTGCAGTACACTTCTCGACCCATAATTATGTCAGTGATTCCAAGTCCCCTATTCAGACATACCCTCTGGGTCTATTTTTAATATGGATCATTGTTGGTGACAAAAGCACATATCTATGTGCATTCCCTGGCCTGTAACCACTCTCTTATCCCTCGTGAAGAAGTTTTAAACTTATTTCACAGTCCCTAAATATGGTATAATCATGCCAACAATTGTGGTGGTTATGAAGAAATCTTCAAAAACACAGAAAGTTTTAAAGCAATACTGTACTGGCTGCCCAAGTCGGCAGGTGGCCTGAAGCACTACTGTTGCCAGCTTTGCGGTGCCCAGTTCAAATTAGAAACACCAAATTATGACATTTTTCATGAAAAGGTTTTGTTACCTCTTAGTTATTGATATTTATGAACTCTGAACCGGTTTGTGGTTTTGCTAATTTTCAAAAAACTTCCCATATCAAACATTTTAGATGTTTTCTAGCCAGCTGCCACAAAGCTACAGCCCACATTTGGCAACTTCATCAACAGAGTTAGGACAATCTCCAACAGAATTTAAGAGACACTGAAGACTGAAATCGTGGGGCAGCGTTAACAAAACTCAAATCATGACTGTATTGCATTTTTAAATTACTGTATGTATTCAGTATTCATGGCAGAGTATCTACTCTGCAAGTTGTAGTATTCCTCTGGTTTGTATTTAACTTGGTTTAAAAAAAAAATTAAAATGCAGTTAATGTTGCTGCCAGCTTTCCATTGCCCTTAATCCAGATATTTCACAGGTAATTATAATCATCTCATTTGCTTCTAGCACTTGACAGAAGGCCAGCTTGGACACTGGCATCTTTGGTTACTTGCATATTGGGAAGAGGCGTGGACAAAGAAATCACAGTCATTTAAGAAGCTGAAATGAAGGTGGACAGGAGAGGAGTTAAGTAGGGTTAAGTGACTGTCCTTTGTGGAGAAAACACATTGCGGGAGAGGTGTGCTGCAGGATGGCAGAGGTCAGGCAGAGACAATCATGGTTGAGGTAGCTCAGAAACTCGCTAGTGAGACAATCTGAAAGAGCACATCCCTGCAACCACCACTCATCTTCCCACAGTATCTCCAAAAGCCTGACAAGTTACCAGGAACACATTGGTCTTCTGACAATTCCAGCAGCTCAGGAAACAGCCTGCCCATTTCTTTTTGTTTCCTTGTGGGTTCACACCCTGTACGAAATGCCAATCCAAACTTCAGATTCTGAAGGTATTTTATTAGACTGGCATTTCTTGGCTGCAGACCATAGCAACTGAGTGAAATGTGGTTTATTTTCAATGTCAAAGAAAACGAACAACTGCATTAAACACTTACAGCTCCATATTGAGTAAGATAACTAAAGTTACCTGACAGTCATGCTTTTCTTTTCCACTCCTCATTAAAGCTTCAACATTAGTTGTCAGCCAAAATTAAAGTCTTACTTAAATATGCAAGTGATAAGTGATTTATTATGATGCTAAAACTAACAGTTCTTACAAGAGAGCTGGAAGCTCGTATAGCAAAGATAAAATCCACCTGATCTAATCACATTTCCTTTGTTTGAACTCATCCTGCTTTTTAATAGCTTAAATCACCTCTGAAGAAGAAAAATAATCAATCCACACAATTATTTTTAGATTGCACTTAGTGGCTAAAGCTATAATGTATTGTTCTGCTCTGAGAAAGTACTCCATAAACATGGCGTCACACAGGTCTCCTTCAGCAAATTTGTCAGCCTGTGAAAGAGCAGGAGTAATCACAATGAATTAAACTTTTGAAGAGTATACTTCCTTAAAAAAATATTTTATGGCTACAAACAAAAATAAAGGCCAATAAACAGTTGAGAAATTAGTTATAAACTCAGGAGGAGAGCTGCTGTGTACAGTCAAGCCTCTTAAAAAATCAGGAGGTAAATAATGAAATAGTTGCCATTTGGATACACTTTTGAGGGACTTAAAAATACAGTAAAAAAAATCAGGAAGGAAATCTTTCTACATAGTAAAGAGATGCTACTCAGAGATTTGGAAAACAGTCAGCTGTCATTACTAAGAAAGCTATCAGATCTTAAGCCTACGCAAATTCCTCTATAAATGTGGGTCACAGGTGAACAGTTTGCACTCATTTGAGATATATAAAGGAGCAAGGGAGACAAGGAGAAAAAAATTTGAGCATGATCCTGTTTTACTTCATCCCTGTGCACAGAGCAATACTAGAATATAAATGCAGGGGGCAATATGACTTTAAGGTAGCTTCTACTTCTATTTAAAGGTGACTTTGAAAATAATGGAAAATGACAGACCCAGAGAATCAGAAACTCATAAGAATGCAAGCCCAATATTCTGTGCTTTCTTTGTCTGTAAAAGCAGGTGGCTGTACCAATCCATAAGCACTTCCCACCGTGCACTAACTGTTCACTTTTTCCTAAATAGCACCCCAGTCAGCCTGCAGTTCTTTTGAGTGTGCCCAGGACCAGCTAGTTCTTCACAAGAAATCTCCATTCCCTACCTGACTCTCTTTAGCATAATTTTCAACAACCTTTCACAGCAATGTTCTGGAGACATTCAACTCCTTCTAATTCCTTCTTTTAAGGAAAGCCAAGTCCATAAAATACTCCTTTCTCCCACAAAAAAAAAAGCTGTGGGAGAATAGTATTGAGTATAGCAAAAAAAGATAGTTCTAGATAAAGTTGAAAACATGGCCTGTAGTAGACTTCATATACAAAATATGTTGACCCATGTTAATGAAAATGGCAGGCAGTTGATGAATTACATAATCTCTATCTTTCCTACTGCCTGCATGTCTTAACTTGCCAAGCACTTGTAGCTGTTAAGCTATTGTTTTCAGAAGAAAGGGTGTGGGTGAGTTTTATACATTATAACGAGTGAAACATACTCTTTGCTCTCCTCTTCCAGTCATAATGCACTCTGGCTGAATTGTTGGATGGAGTCAATGCTTTTTGTCTTCCAAAGATCTTCCTATTTCCGTGTCTTTCTAAATTTTGCAAATGCTCTGTTGTATTTCAGAGCAGATGCCAGAATGTATCTCTACAAGCATCACTTAATTATTTCTGAATTGCACGTGCCATATTTCTGAAATTGCTTGGTTAACTTTATTATATCCATGACTTTTTTTTTTTCCCAAAGTGTTTTTAAATACATTCCCTGCTGCCTTAGGTATCCAGCCATTTAATAGGAAGCAAATTTACAAAAATAATTTCACAGCAGGCTGCATCAGCAGTTGTATTTCTCAGAAGACCAAAAAGAATGGGATGTTTTTGTCTATAAAATAATACAATTTCAAAAGAGAAATGTGAGACATCGACTTATCAAATTGTGACCATGGTAGGCATTGCAATAATTCCTTTATTTTAAGAAAGAGAAACAATCAAAATAGATTTTATAAAAATCAGTTTAGCTCCTTCATAATTTGATGACTGCCCAAAGACAGAAGAAAGACTGGGCATATGAACACTAGTGTAACTCAAATGAAGAACTATACTCATGCAATCTAAACAGCTAGTGGAAAATTTTTCTAAGGCAAGAAAATACAATTTCTGTGAGAAGTGATGACATTAAGGAGCTGCAGTAGTGTCACAGTAAACTTATGATGAACAACCTCACTTAGATGTTATAAATGGAGTAAACAAAATAAATGAAATGCCTCTTCTGTCATGTAGATGATTGTCAGTACAGCAATAAATTATACACTTAAAAGTTAAAGGTGAAGTGATTTCAAATATGTTATGTCTGTAGCAAAATATGAGTTGTGTTGACCATTTGCCACTGATGTGCTTTTCTTGAGCTAAAGATCCCAGTTTGCTAGTCATGATGGAATGTGTCACTTTGAAATAAAACCTGCAGGGAAAAGACCCAAATAAAAAGCAGGCAGATCATAAAGAGAGTGCATGATCAATTTCCACAAAGCAAAATAGCAAGAGGAGTGATTTGTACTCCGGCCTTGCTGAAGATACATGCTATGGAAAAGAATTGTTATCATTTACTATAAGTGTAGGTCATATCGCTCTGTGAAGACACAAAACTCCAAAAGTGGGGAATATCATGTAGCTACAGATACTAGAGTGAGTCATGACAAATGTGTGGACTATTTTCACTGTATTATACAACATGATGCAGTCAGGAACCAAAGCATCATAAACTGAGCTGTGATCCAAGATGATGGAATCATTTAAGTGCATCTGACAAAAAATGTGGCACTTAGCACTTAGCTAGATGCATTGCACCTTCAGAAGAGAATCTTTCTAGACACCTAAGAGTCTTGGACCTAAAATATGACAACTGGACCTTTTCACCACATATATAATGTATATTTTCACTTGTATATCAACTCAGCTTCATGGTCTTGTGCCTTTCTTTGAGAAATGTTGTGCTGAAATTCCTTTCATGTGTCATCAAGATGGGGTTTTCATTACACAACAACTCATACTTCAGTCTCACTAATATTTTTATTCATTGCTACTAGCAATGCAGTGCTGGAAGCCATAATCTATATGTGTAGTGATTTAAGAAAATTACCTATGTCCAGATGAAATTATATTATTGTTAGCTTTAAAATTGAAGTATTGTGTAAAATTGTTGAGTGAATGAATATTTATTTTTGCAGTCTGTAAATGATAATGCCTTTTTTTAGGGGTCAAACTATCTTATCACAAGGGTTTTAGTGAAGCCAGCAAAACAAATTTTATTCTCCCAGACCAAAAAAAAAAAGAAAAAAATGTGTTGTAGAACAGAGGAAGAAAACTAGTACACAAAGGAAAACAGCCAAGCATTGGAAGGGAGGTTCATAAAACTACGTTGAAATCTTGTACACCATATGTATTCTGCAGCATTGAGGACTATCTGTTATAGAGAACTTGTTATCTTATGGAGGATCCTCTTGTTGAATTCACAGGTTCTAATGCAATCAGACAATATTTCCTTTGTAATACTCATTATTTTTACTGTCTATGCATAAGTATGTATCTGTTGATTTTTATAGATCATTTGGTATTATATATATGGCCAACTCAATTCATATAATCTCCAATAGCTTGTCCATTAAAAAAAAAACCAAGCTAGAGGGAAATCCTTTTTTCATTAAAGTCAATTAATATTTTGCTCTTGTTTCCAGTATAGGCAAAATTTCCTCATAAAAGAGAATACTTATATGAACTCAGTTTGGTTACTTGGTAGAGTCACAGAATACTATCAGTATCTTTGCCCATGGCTTTAATGAAGAGATACTTTCTTCCAGTTATTTTTAAATTTGAAGTATATATGATGCCATTAGGAAAGTTTTAGGCATTTTCCAATTAGCTGGGATATTTTAGAAAGGAAAGAAATCAGTGAAGAAGTCAACTAAGCTATATTAGACAATCATGTTTTATTGTATTTTGTCTTTGATAATCCAGTGATATATATATCTACACTATTAACTGGCTATAAATCCCCTGTTGGTGTGATGTTTGTATTGCCAACACACCCAGCTGCTTGATCAGTTGACAGCTAACAGCTGAACGAATGCGGGTTTCATCAAACAAGAGGATAGAAAGCAAATCATGGGATTAGCTTTAAACGATTCTTCTGGCGTTACTATATATCTCAGCATTTGTCAAGTGTGTATTTGTGCTGCTGAGGACCAGTCACTTAAATTCAATTCATCTTACACTGTTTTTTCCATAATTCTGGAAGGACAAGTGCAAATCTCTGCTCTGACAAGAAATAAATCAGAAAAACTCCCTGATCTCAGTAGTGGGAGGGCATGAGATTAAAAGAAAGGAATGAGTTCGACTATCTGAGCTCAGATGTAATGACAGGAGTCAGGGAGGTAGTAATGAACTGGACAGTCTAACTGATAGTAATCTGATGCAGACTTCAAATATGCTATTCCACCTTTTCTGTAGC
Source organism: Urocolius indicus (assembly GCA_013401255.1). NCBI lineage: Eukaryota > Metazoa > Chordata > Aves > Coliiformes > Coliidae > Urocolius > Urocolius indicus. The sequence continues at coordinate 11,046 of WBNH01001009.1, forward strand.
TCCTAACTCCACTCCTGCAAAGCAGCAAGCTAAACTAGAACACACAACTATCTTAGATGCAACTTGATTTTATCTCCGGTAACACAGCTGAAATAGCAATGGTGCAGTCTGGATGTCATAGTGAGCCCTGTCCTCAAAAATTGGAATAAAACTTGAGACTAACTTCCAGCACTAAAAGGTGTCATTAATAGAAGTGTCTGATGTGTATTAACAACAGGGATAAAATGTCTGAGAGTTCAAAACCTTTTCAAAAAAAAGTTTAATGTAGTCAAACAAACATACTTTCAGTTTTACTTTTCAGCTAGTCAACAGCAACTCTACACATCTCATCAAACTATCCTGTAAAATGGCCTTGGATTTTAGGTACTTTATTGCCCATATTAGCAGAAATAATGTGATGAAAGATGGATAAGGATACAGACTGACAGTCAAACAGAGGAAAAACAAGCAATAAAAATAAACTTGAGGAGAGCACGGAGAGGAAGGGATCTGCATTCCAGAGGGAGAGCATAGGTATGCTAAACAGTACATAGAAATATGTTTAAAATGCTAGTATTATAGCATGGAAAAGAATACTCAGACTTAAAAGCAGCCTAGCTTCTAACAGTCAGTTTTGTCATTCTTACAAACTATTGTCCAAAAAAAGTGCTGAACACATTTTTCAAAACTTATAGAACAAGATATATTTTGTTGACTCTGCGAAAATATTTGAAGTAGAGTTCCAATAACATGCAAGTAAAAATTATGGTCCAGTCTGATTAGTCATTGCAAATTCATCCAGTTGTGCTGTATATCCCTGAAGTAGTATACAACATCCCTTCCATTTTAAACAAGTCTGATGTCATGTGATAAATGCTACTGGAAACAAAATGAATGGATCAATTAGCTATCCATAGCTCCTTATTCTCTGTGTGCATTTTCAGCTTTTTAGAACAACATGAAAGCCATAAAAATGACAAGGTCCATTTTATAGATATTTATGGGTAGATAGTCCATCTACAGAAAGAACTGCTCCCTGCCATCTGTGATAATGTGGCTTACATTTAGCAGAACCTGCAGCTTACATTTTTCAATGTTCATAGAAATACTGTGTACAGTGTGCATTGTCAACGGTAAGGACTTTTTTGATAGACATGAAAGCTTTATAAATAAAGCATATAGTTTATTTATCTTACATAGATGTGTATCTATATGTACACCTGAATTACGTAGTATTGCAAATGTAATTTGATTTCTTCCTGAGACAGGAACCATCTAGGTTGTCTGAGGCAGAATTGAGCCATGTCAGACTAATTCTGTGCTTCCTGTAAAATTAATTTCTTAATGATTAAATAAATAAATTATCCTCTAATCTGTCTGAGTCATTATTTAAACATCACTGTGGAGAGTTATTTGTTCTCTTTATTGCTATGAATTGAATTGATTAGAACTCGGGGTGGCAGCAGGGAGAATGCAGCAGGGAGTTAGGAAATGGTAATCTTGTGTTGATCCCATCCAAGCTGCACTAATTCTGGGTTCCTTGCTCACACTAACTTGCTGATGCCTAAAAACTACCAAGAGAAAGGCAAGTTGTTTCACCTATATTCTACAATTTGAGTGATGTTCATAGAAATTAATAGAAGATCCAAGCAAGGAAAAATAGCTGTTAATATGCAGAGGGAAAGGGATTGAGTAGGCAAGTCTCCTTCAGAGAGACTGCAGTACAATCCTCAGTGGTTAGTGACTCAATCTACAGCAAGAGAAGTAGCTTCTTGGCCAGGAAGAAGAGGTTTTTTTTACATCTTTCTTGCATTTACAGATCAAAACACAGCTCAAGCATTCGGCTGAGTAGCTTTAGTTTGGTCCAATATATCTTCCAATTCAAATAAGACTCTTTTTATGATTAACAGAGCTTTCTCATTTAGACTCTCCTATACATTCTTACCATGCACAAAGCATTGGAGAGAACAGTTGAAGAGCCAAGAGGAAAACTGACTAAAGTCCTGAAATTAATATTAATAGAAGGTAAAACTACAGCCAGAATTCATTTCCTTGAGCTGTCTCTCCTTTTTCTCTTAGAGGTGCATCTAAGCAGTCTCAAGGGCTTAAATACATGAAGCTAGCTCCTCTGGCTTCCCTGACAGCTGGTTATTTTGCAGTCATATCAACAGCTTATGATTTTAAAACTGGCAGGTTGTGTTAACAAAGCAGATGGGTATTTTATTCCTCCAGTCTGTTTTCACTTCAGTGCAACTCACCATATGATTTTCCAAACTGGAAATTATCATTGATTATGGCCAGGTGAAAGGAGGAGTTAGGAGGTTCTCGGAAGTGCCATGGGTTCAGCAGCAAAAGGCAAAGAGCAGTTTAAAAAGATAATGGACAGAAATGACCGTGAAGCATCAGTTGCATGATTACCATCTCGCAGAGGAACCCTGATAAGAAAAACTGCTTAGAAAGCACTTTGAAATCTTCCAGTGGTAGCATAAACTGTGATTACTATTATAATTTCCCTTCCTCCCGCAAGTTGGATGGCTTAGTCACTGGAAGTCAAAATGACTCACGGAACAGGCTTGTGTTTGTGCCTGATCACAGGCAAGGAGAAACCTCAGAAGATCCCTGCCTTTAGCAAGGAAACCGAAGAAGGGACTGGTCTGCCATTGCTGCTGTGCTCCCAGTGCCCCTTGCAGACTACTGCAGCAAAGTATAGAGGCTCAAAAACTGCTCTGGCAAAGAGCATTGCTCTCACTGGGAAAACCAGATTGGGAAGTGCTTGCTAAAGGCCAGGTAGAGAGGATGACTTGAAGGAATTAAATGACTAGGAAATATTTTAGAAGACAGTAAAGGGCCTTATGCTGAGAGATAATTCAGATCCAACATCTGTACCCAGACAGGCTGAAAAAAAATTGAGACTTCATTTGGCATTCCCAACTGTAATCCTTGGCAGTTGTTAGACAGAGCTGGCTAATATCCTGTGCAAACGCATTAAAAAAATATGCCTTGGTATTGCTAGCAACAATGTCAGAGAGTTATTGTTCTTTAAATGCTGCAATAACATTGATGCATGAGGAGCATGACACTGAATGGATGTCTCACCCTTGGCCAAATTTATCCTTGCTCTGACTTTCCTGATAAAAGAGGACATAAAGCAGGCATTAATTGTTCCTGGTGTATCCAACCAAGTGCTTTGTATCTGAACGCAACTGCTTTCTTTGACGGGAAGAGGAATGCGACTTACGTAAGAACAAGAAAACTACATACCCTCTTGCAAACTAATAAGTACATTGTGTGCCGAGACAAAGACTACAGGAAGAGCAGTCAGCGGGCATAGCTGGGATCTTCAAACAGTGTCCTTGGCCATGCTTCTAATATGTCCTTGACCATACTTGTACAAGCCTGTGTAAGCTAAACATATCTCAAGAAAGACACAGTTACAAGGATGAGTGAAGTACAACACCACCAGAGGAGCAGAACACAAGTCCTGACAGGAGTGTCCTGAGGGCACTCTGTGGAGTACATGGGAGAGGTCTGTGTCCTGCCTCATTCTGTGGGACATCTGGGCCCGTGGACCACAGGGAAGTTTGAGCTCACTTTCAGCAGTGTAGAGGGTGTACTTACAGGCAGGTTCCTCTCTTATCCCCATAAGCAGACAGAAATTGTCAGGGAAAGGAAATATTAAAACTCCTTGGCAAGGGAAGAGGAGAGGACACACAGTCCCATGGGTGCAAATGGGCTTTTCTGCAGGATTTTCACATCTTCTCATAGACTTGTAAAAGTAACCATCATTTGCATTTTTTTCACGAGAGCATTAAACCCAACAAGGGAATAAGCAGAGAACACCTTACTTCACATTTTTCAGAGTAGGAATGACATGCCGAGAGTGTACACATGAATAATTCTTTGAGAAAAAATACATGAAGCTTTGGCAAGCACTCCACATCAGGAAGCACTTTAATCCATATGACCAAAAAGCATCACATTCATCAGTGCTTTCATGATAACAGGCTTTCATATGCTTGAGCAGTTAAAATGCATCATTATATCTGCAAAAGGATTGGTGACAATTGTTTTGCACTGTATTTTGTATGCTTTGTCTGACAGATCATTTCTCACAAAGGTGCTTGAGCTGATCCAGGCTCATATATACATATTACATGATAGTAATTTAATTGAATTCTGCCTCCCATGATTACTTGTGTCGTGTGAAAATTGAATGGGTTTGAGGATGAGGAATGTAATTCACACTGCATTATGTTTCTTGAGACACAAAATTGATGTAAATCTTCATTAACTTTCATTGAAGCAACAAAAAATTGTAAAACTGCCTCACAGAAGCTGTGCCTGTCTTTTTCCTCACTTGACCGGCCAGCCGTTGGAAGAGCATAAAATTCACCAGCAATTAAAATATTAAAGCTTTAAAAAGTTAAAGAGAGAGAAGGATATGAAGGAAAAAAAAAAAAAAAAAAAAAGAGAAAGAAAATCCTTGCAGATAATCTCTCAAAAGCAAATGTTCACTTAGTGTCTTGTGTGGGGTAATATGGTTTAAATTAAGTCTGCAATGGTTTAAATTAAGTTTGAAATGTAATTTACTTCTAGGTCACATCTGTACCAACAAAAAGGGTTAACCAGAAGTCCCTCTGATCTAAAAAGATGTGTGTTTGTGACATCAGTGTTCTCATGAACAAGACTCCTGAGAAAGGACTCATTAAGAGGACTACCTGACCACAACCTCTCTGCAGGTTTTGTCACCCTCAGGCTTCACAAGCAGAGAAGTGGGGAGCAACACAACAATCATGACTACTGTCCTATTCTGGCCAAGAATGGTCACAACAAGGGGGGTTCACATGTGGAGACACTGGCCATGCTGTGTCTCTGTCCCCTATACGGGATGCACACAGTGTCATTTCCTTTTTGATTACCAGAGACAGGGAGTTCTCAGGGAGGATCCATATGTCACTGTTGAGACCACAGTGACATTCCAGCAAATCCAGTCACCAGCATTGCCAATGTAGTGACACCTGCAGAAGAGGCCTAGGACACCTTAGAAAAGGCCTATAGTGGGTCTGCTGAGACCTGGGTCTACTTATCCCTCTTCTGGAACTTCCTTACCAGGGGAATTAAGGGAAAAGAGCTTTAACATTTTCTTCATAGACTCTCAGAAGATTGCACAGACATTCCTACACTGGCATGGAAAGGGTAAATACAAGGCACAGTGATCTTCTTCCTCTTTCAGCCTTTGCCATTGTCAGGAAACAAATAAAAAAAAAGTACCTGTCCTACTGAATAACTTTTTATGTAGAGTGAATTAGTGTTATTGCATAAGGCTCCAGGAGATAGTAATTAGAGACCAAATGTAGCTATACAACTCATATGCTCTCTTCAAAGCCATAATTAACCAAATGAGCCAAATCCTGAATTGGGGGAAGGGAGGGAGGCTTTTCATGACACTGCGGTGACTTTGCAGTGAGCGTGGTGGTCACTAACACAAGCTGCAGTTTATTGTCTTCACAGTCAGACACATTGGAGGGGCGATGAAGAAGAGTTGCCTTCTTCAGGGGTAAATGAGAGGAAGGTCACTTCTTGTCACTTACCAAATTTACCCAAGTCTGAATACAGGCCTGACCAAGCAGGGGCACTCATCTGAGGCTAGAAAGGCATGCAGAAGAGAAGACACAAAGCAAGAAGCCAGCAAGAATTAGAACAAGAAGCAAAGTGCCCCATCCTGTTGGGGTGCTGGCAAGGGGATAGTTCTGCAGAGGGCGTGGGGCCAGGGTCAGCTTCCCATGGGCTCGGGATGGAGGTCATAATGGCACCAGCTAGGTGGCTCTACCAGCTGCCCACCCTATGCCCGGAAGGCTTCATTTGGGACTAGCAAAAATCTCAGTCTGCTGAGTTTGTTCTCCTGAGGAGGAAGAGAGCGTGTGTGGTCTTCTGGCTTATGAAACGCTCAGCATTTTATTGCTCCTTAGCTTTAGAGTAACTGAATTGAAGCAGTTTGTCTGCCATCCAGGCCAAGCGTGCCTCAGCTTGCATAAAAGGAAACTAACACTGAGGGTTTTGAGCTAAAACCCTTTCTGTACTAGAGTAAGACTGAAGCATTTTGACACATTCAGATAATTTGTGTTCTAATATAAAGAGTAGGAAAGAACTCCTTCATGTTAACCCACGAGCAGCTGATATCCACTACAACTGTAGTTTCCTCCTGCATAGAAGGCACTGAATCCTCTCTCACTTAAGAGGCCAGGAATCCCCAAGGATTTCAGCACACATTCATTCATCATGAAACATCATCCTTCTCTAGTGGTGACAGGCCCTCAGCTAGGCTGAAGCACCATAAGTCCGAGAGGGAACACAAAGAGCTTTGCTTTGATAAAGCACTGCAACTGGACTGCTTGAGCTGTGCTGAGCATTTGTCAGTTCTATTTTATTTATTTGTTCGTTTGCTTATTTTAGGAAAGGCTAATGAAGTTCATCTATGGTAAAAACTGTAGCAGTGAGCTATTTTCACTAAGTAAATCCATTAAGCATTCAGAGCAGTTTAAAGGTGTGAAACTATAACATCACTGACAGAATACAATCCAAAGGGCAATCTGTGCTTTAGTAAAGCCTTGATTGTGGCTGTTACTGTTCTTAGAAAAACAGTCAGATACCAGTAAAAAGCCAAATTGCATTACAGTTTTAACAACTAAATTATAAAAATTATCCTTTTTAAATGATCTTATTATTTACCAATACAACACCAACAGTTTAAAGTAATGATAGCTAATTATTTTGTGACAACACCACATAAGAATCTAAACCTACTCTAAACCTACTTATTTCAGGGAATCACATTTGAACAGCAAGGGAAAGGTCATGCAATTATACACAATTTCCTGGGGAAATTTATACTAGCTGGAAAAGAAACTACAACCATACCTCACTGTGTGGGATGGGGAAAGACTCTCTTCAGCTGCTCCATGAAGGATGAAAAAGCTTGTGCTCGTTGCAAACCTTTGAGGTTCATCTTCAGTACAATGCTAGCATGAATGTAAATTTTCTGTGAAGCATGTCTACATCTATGTTGGGGTTTAATCTCAGCCAGCAACTGAGCACCACATAGCAACTTGCTCACTCCTCACATCCCCATGAGATGGGGGAAGAATTGGAAAAGTAAAAGTGAGAAAATTTGTAGGCTGAGATAAAGACAGTTTAATAGGCAAAGCAAAAGCCACATATGCAAACAAAAGAAAACAAGGAATTCGTCCCCTACTTCCCGTTGGCAGGCAGGTGTTCAGCCATCTCCAAGAGAGCACGGTTCCTTCTAACAGTGACTTTGGAAGACAAACTCCAAACATTCTCCCCTTCCCTCTTCTTCCTCTAGATTTCTGAGCATGATGTCAAGATCAACTGTTCCAGCTGTGTCTCTTCCCAGCTTCTTTTGTTCCTTCAGTCCACTCACTGGCAGGACAGCGTGAGGAGTAGAAAAGGCCTTGACTCTGTACAATCACTGCTTGGCAGTAACTAAAACATGACTGTGTTATGAACACTGTTTACAGAACAAATGCAAAACATAGAACCATAGTATCTACTAAAAAGAAAATTAACTCTATCCCAGCCAAAACCATCATAGTCTATCTTGTGGCTCAAGAGAGTTTCAGCTGCAAGTCTGAAGTTCATGCTGCCAGAGCCCTCTTTTGGGAAAGGAGATGTTTAAACTACAGAGGGAAAGCTAGGAGTTAAAGCCTGGATCCTGTGGCCAGCTCACTGAGATAGTGAGCACACAGACAGGCCTGTCTCCTGGCAAGCAGCTTAATGGCACCATTAGAGGCATAGAGTTTGAGTTTCCTGAGGGATCCTGCAGCTTTGTCCAACAATTACAATTTGCTAACCGTTCAGTGAGGTCTTTCAGCCAGGTAACTGTAGCAGTGAAGTTTATAGTAAGATCCCCACAGCATCTAGGCTATGATTGAATACTAGAAAGAAATATTGACAGCTTTGATGAAAGTAACAATTTCTACTAACCAACCAATTTCTAGTATGTCAACATGGTAGGTTAGGGTCTGCCTGAAGCTGCAAAAAGTCTTTCAAATACCCACTCCTTGATATTTCAAAATTCCTTCCTAGCCAATCAGTGCTAGTGTTCTGATATCCAGGTCCACTACACACATCTCTGTTTGCAAGTGCGTGCTAGCTGATTTTACCACCTCCAGGAAGAGTACAACCAAAACTACTTGCTTAACTCTGGACTTGCCTCTTTGCAGGTGACAATAGAAAGGGCTATTCTGGAAGAGTCTAGTTGATGTCTTCTTTGCAAAACTAGAGGTCAGGTTCCCAGAGGCAGAGTGGAAAAATGAAGCCTGGTTTTAGCTTGGCCTAATCTGCTCACCAACAGATTGTTTCATGGCTATTTTCATGTCCTTCATCAGGCCTTGGCCAGTAGTGCAGCATTCAACTACTCCATCAGGACCTCAAAAGCTGAATGCTGATCTCTTCCACGTTTGTCAATACAGCTCTTTCAGTTTTCCTTCCTCAGTGTCAATGAGATAATCAGACTTTACCTGAAAACAGTCACCTTTAACACTCAGAGTTGCTTTTGATATTTTTTGTCTCTGAGCTACTGGCTCCTTCTACCACTTCCCTAATTCAGATGGGAAATTACTCATACATATCATAATCAGAGACCTGTTCAGATACAGGTGAAGTATTCATGGCTTATCTTGGATTGAGGGGTTATTTCAACTATTCAAAGCACTTCCTTGTTGTTACAACATTCGTAAGTCTGATCCTGTGTGCTACTAATTACATTTTAGTTGTACATACTCTTACTATGTGTCATAACTAATCTCTATCATTACTTTGGCTTTTCCTAGAGATTACATGATACATAGATATTACAGGTGATGGACATTGTCAAAGGGCTTTTAGTCCAAGCAGCTTCCACTCCACCCCACCAAGGCACAGGACTCTACAGTGTCATGCTGGCCGCTTCAGAGATGAGGAGATAATACCCATGACAGCCACAAGTCTTAAGTCTCAAAAACACTGATCTTCTGCTTTGATAACTTCTCTGCAGTTGCAGGGACTGGTGTTGTCTGAATAAAATCAAACCAGAACATAATTAGTTCTCCCATGTTTACAAGTTGCAAGAAAATTCATCTCATAACAGATTTTAGAATCACAGAGATTTAAGGGCTGGAAGGAACCTTGAAAGATCATCTAGTCCAAATGTTTTACTGAAATCAATGCTAATCATAAATACAAGCCTGAGTACACAAGACTAATTATCGTACCGGGCTGTTTCTCCAGGTCTATGAAGTACAAAAAGCAGCCATGTTGCTTGGCTCCAATTCTAAACTAAACTACTTCATCAAATACTGTTTCACGATCCCGAGCCTGCTAACATTTATAATATTTATATTGTTTACTATGTGACTTCCTATGTTCTTTTTAAGTAAGCTGAGAAAACATACATATGAAAAGAGTTTCGTATTTTACATTTTAAATGTGAGGGTGCTGAGAAGATAAAGAAGAGTTTAAGCTTTTGAGACATGCTATTGCCAGGTTACTTTTGAAAATTTATCTGTGAAAACTTGGCTTCCTGAAGTGAAACTGTTCAGGGTTTCTGGGAAAGCATGAGGGACAGGAAAGACACCCTGGAGCCGCAGGAATGAAGAAGGCTATGCTGCTCAACTGCACTGCTGCATCCTGTGTAGCACAAGTGCTCTGCACCCTGTACTAACTTGAATGCCAATGTTGTGTCCCCTCCATCACTTTATGGTTAACCATAAGGTATAGCTTGTGTCATCACTTCTTTTGGCATTTTAGGTCATCTCAAGATGACCTGAGACCAAGAGCAACCTCAGGGCAGGTGCAGTCAACAGGCATGTGGCAGGACACCAAACTAACCAGTACCCCACTGTCAGCCCCAATCCAGGCTCTATGCCTCCACAGCTTATGCAGTTACATTTGGTATGCCTTTAGTACTAACAGTGGTGGCAATACACATGATCCATGGAGTGTGAGAGGCACAAGGAGTGTCAGTCTGGGTAGGCCATAGGCTAAGACATTGGCTTCCAGAACTTTGTTTTATGGTTGCCACTTCTTCACTGCTCCCCTAATATCTCTATTAGAATTAATTCCATTTAATATCTACAGTTGTATATGGGTAATTCATAAAATCTATTGGTGATGATATATTTTGTGAACTCAATCCAAAGCCAAACTATTGCTGTATTTTATGGTATTTATTTTTATCATTCTCATTTCCTTTTTTAAATGTATGTGACTATAGCGTGTCCCTGGGGGTTAATACTTTCCAAAAGTATGTGGTTTATATCCTAGGAGCTCCAACAAGAGGAGCTGTGTTGATTTGATGCATATTCAGGAGACAAATATGTAAGAGGAAGAAGTATTTGGTTTATGAAGACCTCAGCTTTTCACCTATTGTGAGATGTGATCTTCCCACCTGACAGGCCTGTCTGGCAGGCAGAGCAGTCAGGGCACTTGCGTGACATAGTCATAAGACAGCTGTTAGGCAGAACTGCAGTACTTTCAACAGTGCAGCCACAAAAAAAAAAAAAAAAGATATCCCCAGAGAAAAGGGAACAAACATAGCTTATTTGTTTGCAACTTCATCTACTAATAACTATGGAGTGCTATCACATAAAACTGTTTCCAATTTCAAAACTTGGTGAATAACTTTCACAATGTAAAATTTTCAGCATTTCAGAAAGACCTTAAGTTGTGCCATCTTCATTTGAGCATCTTCAGAAGCTGGCTGAGTCACTGAGATTGCAATCTGAAGGGAAGCTGCCATTTATCTGAGCCACTGCATCCAATGCGGGTATGTGAATGTGACTTTTTAGGGCTCTCAGAAGGAAAAAACGGCAAAGATAATGTTCCAGATATTAAAAAATCAGGGAAGCTCTCTAAAGTTCTTGCAGCACATGCAAAGAAGGAAAGGACTGTTAAAGTCCAGACCAAGAAAATGTTAGTGTTATGGTGAAAATGCAAAATAAACAGAGGTAAAATCTGAGGACCAGAACAAGAAAGACATTAAAAAAATCTTGCATACATTTAAAAATTAAAAAAAAAGCAAAAGTGGGAACTTCAGAGCAACACTATAACCAAAACTGTTTGAAGATTGTGAGATTTTGCTGCCTATTGGCACTGACCCTTTTATGAGTCACCAATTGCAGAAGTCAAAATTTATTTTTAAATAATAATTTTGTTTTCCTCTCTACTTTCCTGCTTGCTCTCTTGATTGCTTTTCAACATGATACTGCAACAGGTAAAGTGAAAACCTGCCATATACAATGACTGGGTTTGGTAGGTATTAGTTACTCTAAAACCATTCATCTGTCACCTCAAGAATTGTGTGTGCTAATTATAAAATTAAATTCTTTCATGAAATGTCCTTGTCACTCACTGATCTGGAATTTCTCAAAGACAACATCCATAAAAACAAAAATAATGTAAATTCGTGACAATTCATGACAAGTTACAGTTTCTTTCCATAGCAACTATGTGCCAAAAAAAAAAAAAGGTAAGTATTGTCAATGTGAAACTCTCACTAAAAAGCTAGAATAATCATATAGAGACAATGGAAGCAGCAACATTGACTGTTATCATAGATAAAATCTCCTAATATGACATGACCTATTTCATAGTATTTGATCATAAGAATAGTCATTCAGGACTATTTTTAGACATTCTGGACTAAAATTGTCTTGTGAAGTATCTGATTGGGTAACAACAGCAGATATGAGAAAGGCTATCAAAGCAGGATAAGCTTACTTGCTGCAGATACTCTCCCAGAATATTCTCCCATCTTGGGGAATAGACTAGTCAATCATTGTCTGAGCCAGAAGTGCATGTTTAATGTCAGCATTAAATAAGCTTTGATGTTTTGTTGGGTTCTTTTAGTTATTTTCATGAATTTTTCTAATCACTTTTTGAATCAATGAGAATTTTTAGTGCCTAGAATATCCCCAGGCCTGGGTTCTTCAGATAAGCAGCAGCCTGCTGATTTCCTTGGATGGTCCCTCTTATTTCAGAAGGGCAAAATGATCCTTCCTTATTGGTCTCCATCCCATATATAATTTTATAGCTCTATTATGTATCTTCTCTGCATCAATGTTTTTCATATCTAGTGTCCTTGTACATTTGGGTATTTTTATACTGAGCCAATTTCATACATGTGATTGTCCTTGTCATACTGCTCTGCTCCTCTTTTAATCTTATTTTTTATATTTTTATATATAGTGATATGAGGGTTAAAAACGTCCACATCGTTTAAGATATTGTAGTCTAATATTGGTTTGAGGGTTGTCCTCACTTCCTTCCCTAGTTATTTGCTTCATATTGACTGCCATTCAGCACTCTGCTGACATTCTTACAGAACTTGCTATTATGATTTCAGAATCTTTATACTAGTTGATAATAGCCTTTTCAGAGTCTGCAATTTCAAATATGAAATTAGAATTTCTCTCATGAACTCTTTTCATATTTTCACACATTCTCTTCTGCCTCACCCTGTTACTCTATCACAAGACATTATAGCAACTGTTTACGCTTTGCTAGTTTAACCTTTTTCTACCAGGAAGTATTCGGAACAGCCACTGGACTTTGTCACTTCATTTTTCACTTCTCTTCCATTCATATGTGAATATGATGAACAGTAAGGCTCCTCTGATAAGTCCTATGGGACCACAGCTCTAAGCTCCCTCTGGTGAGAAAAGTAACTACCTTTTCAATCAGTTGCATATCCATGTCAGCACTGTCCATCTCATGCCAGTCTTAATTTTTTGAAGACTCTTTGGTTAGCCATCTTGTCATGTGCCTTTCAAGAATTCAAGGACACCATATCATCTTCTGTATCAACATGATTGTTCATTCATTCAGAGTACACTGAGAGATTTATGAGGAATGAATTCTCTTTATAAAACAACAAAAAATCCTGCCCAATGTATCAGCTTGTTTGCCTACATATCCAATAATTCTTCTATTTTATTAATGTCCAACACAACTACACAATCATCTAAAATTCATGCAACTCCTTTCAACAACAGGCATAGAATCATAGAATGGCAGGGTTGGAAGGGACCTTTAGAGATCATCTAGTCCAATCCCCCTGCAGAAGGCATCATCATTTGCTGTATTTTCATTCCTCTGGTATACAGGTTATTGGTTGTAGGTGAGAGTTACTACAACTAGTAGTTCAGCTACTTCACATTTGCATCTCTTTAGAGCCCTCATGTGAAAAATGTGGACCTGCTGGAAACTCATTGTTAACGCTCCATGTGGCGGTCTCTTTTCCCAGGTTTGCCATTGTCTAGGCCCAGTTTTTCAAAACTTCTCCAGGTTGAGCAAATTCTGAAGTCATTCTTTACTTCTATCACAGTAACTGAAATGAGAGCTGTGAAAAGGACAGAAGAGGAAAAAAACATAACAACTTGTCACTGGAAGACCACACTACAATTCTACTTTCACAGCCTGGACATGTAAAACCTCCTTATTTAACTTCCATGGTATTCTTTGAAAAACTTTGTGGATCAGCAGAAGAAAACAGCAAGAGCCTGTGTTCACAACAGCCTCTTTTCCCATTCCGTTGTGTTTCTTTTCCTGTGTACACTCTCCTGGTTCAAAAGGAATGAATAAACAAAAGGTCATGGTGCACAGGCATGCTTTCTTCTAAGTAGGATGAGCCTTCATGAAATAAAAGTTTCTGTAACAAAGGCTTTTAGACACTGAGGTTTTTTATACATTGCTCACATATAATTTAGTAATGAGTAGTTACTGATGTAGTTAGGCAGTTGTGGACCCAATTATCCAATTACTGCAACTGACTGCACAAACAGAGTAATTGCAAAGCGAACATGCTCATGTATTTTGCATTTGTGCTTTTGCAAGCCTGACGTTACCCTTTCAGTGCTATGCCAGAGTGGGGATGGTTCACCTTGCTTATTATCACCTTTGTCCTTGGGGAAGTTTCAGCATATGTTTTGTGGAGAACACATTCTGGATTTTCTCAGAAGGCAGCTAACAGTGGAATCATCACAAGATATTTGGCAAGAAGGAACATTAATTCTTGTAAATTCGGATGACATTGAAGTCTGTTTTCTAGCTTCTCTGAGCTTCCTGTTCTGAAAGTTCTCTTTTGTGATAAGATAATTCTACTCCATATAGACAGTAAAAAGTCATAGCAGCCTCATCATCCAGAAATTTGCATGCAACTGAAATAAATCCACTGTGAAAACTGAATTTTCGCCTTTGTCTTAATGGAGTATTAGAGCTTAGTGCATATGATAAAATACAACTCCAAATCTAACTCACAACAAATTTCAGTGTTCTTCATATTATTCCTCGTGACACAAGGTCAGTGTGAGAAGAGAGAGGTGTATCTGTTAAGACTGTGCCTGTGCAACAGCAGTGTAAAGAATTAGGTGAAGTTCATGTGCAAAGTTAAATTATAACAGTAGATTGTATGGACACATAAATAAATCAGATCAAAATTTCATGCCTGACAAGAGTGGGATACATATTCTTCCACAAACTGAAGCAATACTTTTCCCTTCACACTTATATTTCTGACTGTGAATTGTTGTGTAGGAAGGCTAATGGCTTGTGACAATTACTGAATAAAATAGCACTGCAGGGAAGGAGATATTCTCTGGGGGATGTAGAAAAATTTAAATCACAGATTGTTCTAAATTGCTTGTGTAGAACATGTAAGCATAAAATATATTAGAGTATTTTTTCTTTGATACAGCAATATTCTTACAGTGTTAATCTTTTTCCTCTTAATTTCCTGAATTCCCACAGTGCATAGCTTCTTCCATTTGTCTCTTATCCTAAAAAGTAGTTGATCAAACTCCAGGACCGTGTTTATCTTGCTGGAGGCAATTAGTTAGGACCAGCTGTCAAAGCCACAGCCAGTTCCTAGCATGCGTGTGTGTAGCTTGTCAGCATATGCAAGTAACAGCATATGTCTTCCAGAAGGTAATCATACTGATCTTAAACTGGAATTGGAATTCAATTCTATTTGGTAGAATAACACATGGAAAACCAGATTACACTATAATCAAATACTGTGATATTTCAATAAATGGTTCGACTTCAAGCCTGTTTTTGGTTTTGTAGCCTGTTAGCACAGCAGCTGCTTTTAATATAAGCTCCTGTTTATCTATGCTTTCCTAGTACTTAGAGGTTTGAATATTTCATTTTAATTTAGTCCCATCTAATTTTTAAAAGCTCATTTATCAGATAAGTGCAGCTGAAAGGCCAAGAAATCTCTAGTCTTTGAATGGATGGATTAAAGTGTTGGGCATAAGAAGTGAAGATTTTATTCAATTAGACAACTTCCCCCGCACATTGGGGTTCCCAACACATTGTCATAGTTAGAGTCTGTTTAGCTGCATTATTATTAGAAACTGTAGTGAAGTGCTACTTATAAAACAAAAACAAAATAATGTTACCAATTTGCAAGCCAGAAACATCTACCTCCTACTGAATGAGAACTGTCAAATAATGAGCTCATTAAAATCTAGAAAAAATCTCCTGTAGCTAAGTGTGTACATGAAACTCTTGTAATTTCCAACAAATTTGGAACATAAGATCAATAAAGAACAAATGGAGATTAAGCTCACAGCAGTTGCTGAGTACAGATCAGAGATGGCAATGGTTCATTCCAGGAACCAGGATGGGGAAACCGTATTTGTGTAGAGATACATTTCTAAGGATGAGCATTATTCCCTTGCACTCCAAAACATGCTGCCTCCCCTGAGAGGCTGTGGCAGCCCCAGAAAGGAACCGCAAATGCCAGAGGCTTTTCTGCACAAGTGCCTTTAGGAAGAGAAAGTGTTATCAGGCCTGCCAAGGCTGGAGTAGCTTATTGGGAAACTGAGACAACCATCTGCTGGAAGGGAAGTTCAAACCCAATGTGGTGATCTCTTCTGAAATGGGGAAGGAGGAAAAGAGCAGTAGCAAACTGTTGAAGCTTGAGCTGCTGTTAACTGCAAAGTTTTGTAATAAACAAGGAGCTTAATAAAAGCAGTCAATGTCTTGGAAAGAAGCAAGATAAGGAAGGCTTTCCTGTTCTGAAGCATTGTTGTCTCAAACTGAAAATGGACATGTGGATGTGCTCCCTGCCTGTGCATAAATTTAAAAGTTAACTTTGACATTTAAGCAATGAACAACTCCTGAGCAGCAGATGAGTTCAGATTTTTGCTTGTTTTTAATCACTGAGTTCTAAACTATGGAGGTAATAATCTCTTTAACAAAGAATGTCCCTTTCTTGAGAGAAGGGAAATAGAGCTGGAAGCTCAAGAGAGGAATCATTTTGAAACTCACTATCTTCACACTTCATCTTCAAAAACGTTGCAAAAAGAGAGAATATTGTAGCAAACTCTCCTTTTTGGATAGCACTCTGTGAAGTGAAACCAGAGAAGAATATGGGCAAGAGAAAAAAGAGGAGATGGGAGATGAAAATGTTAAGCAGCTTTTGAAAATTATCCAAGTAATATCTTAAGTGAAAGTAATCCTTGACTATGAATGCAGACACTGCAAGTAGATAGGCCTTTTGGACAGAGAATTCTTCTTACTAATCAGAAAGAGAAATTCTGTGCAAGCAATCTAAAAGGGGAATAATAGTGTTAGTCACTCCTTATGCTCTTAGATTAACTCCTTTCAAAATACTGATTACAGCTCTAAGTACACCCCCAAACTGTAATTTATAAATCAGATGAGAAAGTGGCATTTTAAGCAGTTCTGTTTCAGATCCTAGACATTCTCCTTCCACATAACCAAGAGAAGCTTTTATAAACTCATGAAGTTCCACTTTGTAGTTATTCATCCTAGACAGTGATTTTTCCCTAAAAATCATACTGTGCTTTGGCCAATTTGTTGGTTTACTGCCTAGGACCAACAGTGGTGTGGTATATGGCAGCCCCACAGCTGTGACTACTGCAGACCTCTCTTTGTCTGGCTTTTAAATCTCATCAGGCATCTGCAGGCTGAAAACATCTTCAGTGTGGGGTTCTTTTGCCTCCTCTGCCATGATTGTCTTCCCAGTTGACACAGAACCTATGGGATGAGACATGGCCAATCTTGCATCAAGCACAGGGTGAATGGGAACAACAAAGCCTGACTGGCCACTTTCATGGGTCATTCATGGACACCCTTGGTCTTGTCCAGGGCAAACTGGTTTTCAGCTCTGAATATCTGAGGTCATTGAAAACTAAGCAATAAATTATATCATGAGAAGATGCTGAGCCCTTGACAAAGGCACCTAGGGAGAACAACACAGAAGGTCCATTTGGGAAGAAGACAGAAGGAAGAAAGAAGAAAGAGGAAAGAAGGTTGGCAGGTAGACACCCTTCTGTCAGAGGATGTCTAGTCTGATTTTTGTATTATTATTATTATTGTAGTCTGCAAACTTAAGCATAATAATCCTGAAGTAGAAAACTTCCATGAATTCTCATTTAATGACCCTGTGTGTGTTCCTCGAGGAATTAGATTGCAGGGTCAGTTCCTGCCTGGTTCACCTTCAAATATCTGGAGGTTCTGCATCACAGGTCCTTGGAGCCATTTGCAGACTCCTAGGAAGATGAGTTTGTCTTAGAAAAGCTTCTCCCCCTCTCTCTTTGCCTTTTCTCCCTTGTGCCCAAATATGTGTGGTGAATCATGGCATCCCTAGGCATGACTTGGAGAAGAGACATTTTTTGCCCAGAAGAATTCACACAGCTTTAAACACACACTTAAGCTCTTGCCCAAATGAAAGCTTCAGCTGCTGCTTAGCTCATACCTTTACAAACAAAATCCATAAGGACTAATAACACCAGTGCTCAGTGATTATGAAACTATGTGGTCAGACTAACAAAGCAAGTGCTCACTCTGTTCTGAATCTAAAGGAAGCAGGTTTAAAGTTTGTTAACACGGATAATGTTGGACTTGATGATCTTAAAGGTCTTTTTCAATCATAGTGATTCCATGATTCTATGACTCTATGATCTAATTTTAGGCTTAAAAAATTAGGAAACCAAAACTCTGTAGCAACTACATTTTGTTACAGGACTTCAGAACGAACAGCTGGCAACCCAGGTCAAAGTGAATTGATTTCAGTATATATATTGACACTATACCACCTCTATGTTTGTTAAACATATATACATTTGAAGAACATACATGTAAATTGCCTAAGCACAGTAACACAGCAAATAGTAAGGTTGGGGTTATGCACTCAGTCTTAAATGAATTCGTTTCACTAGTTCACTGGTTCCTAACTGGTAACATAATATTTCTCTTCATTTATCTGTTTCTTCCAGTGCATCAAGACTTTTCCTTTAATTGTTCCTCACAGCAGTTATTATTGTGTCAATAGATGTCCAAATATTAATATCAAACAGAAATTTTTAAAAAGGATCAAGCATCATTGCTTCTTTTGTAATATCTCCTTTTTCCTCTTTTAAAATTATAACTTCACTATTCACTTCCTGAATTTAATGCTTTTCTTTGAAATAGAAATAGATGAATTAGAGTCCGGTTCACTTCCTATTCAAACCAATTAGCACAATTCCCAATGACGCAAATGAAAGGGAAAATGAGACTCCTTTGCGTCTCTCAGTCCCAGCCTTAGCTTCCTTTTTTTCTCTTCCTTCTTAGATTCGCTATATTTTTGTCTCAGTTTCTGAATGACATGGGGTTTACCTGACCACATTGTCTGTCTGCCCACCTTCACTTTTGAACCTTCTGGCTAAATCTACCTTAACTTGAGCAAGCTTAGTATCTTCAAGAGATATTATTTCAACACATTATGAGGAAATAGCAGAGAAAAGACAGCCAAACTAATCACCCCTCTGTGAGAAAGGTGACAGTGTGAGATGGGTACTTATTCCCTCTTTTCTGTCAGTCTGTGTTTCCTCTTGCTAAGGCAGTATTTGGAAAATATGGATGGCAAGGTTGGTACCTCAGTATTAACAAACACAGAAGAAGATGAGTCAGGATGACTGTGGCAGAGTCTTAGGCAGATCAGATGCCAAACTGTGGAAACTGGGATTCACAAATGATAACTCAGGAACTGAATGGTCTGTAAACTGGTGGGGGCGGGGGAGGGGGCTGGAGGGGATGTCAGTTTTATTATGACTCATAGTGCTTGTGCAGATCAAAGTTCTAAAGAGAAATCTAACACTGAGCTAAAACTAGGCAGAAATTTCAGGACTCAGACTACTGGTAGTAAGAACTCACTTCCTCACAGCATTTCCTCCCCAGATGTCAAATATTTCACCAGAGTACCACCTTATCTCACTCAGAACAGCTGTGAAAGCTCATATCAAATCCTGGTTCTAAAAGTAACAATTCACCTGGTGTTGGATTTTTCCTTCTTCCCTCTGTGGTAAATTCAGCAAAAATTTCATTTTTGTTTCAGAAATACGACACACCAAGTACTAGGTCTTAAAAATGAAGGCTGCTGCATGTAATATGTTATAAACATAAAAGTAGGACAAGAAGTAGGAAAATCAAATCCCATGGTCCACTCGGTTTTGGGAATTTATTTCATTATAATAACCAGCGCAGCTAACGTAGCTCAGCTACAGATAAAATTGTTCACATGCATGTTCCACTTTCTTCTTCACAGCAGCTTTGCTTTTTTAAAAAGCTTAATTTCAAAATGTTTTCCCCACATATTCCATAACCACGTTGGCCAGTTCCTCCAGAACTTTCAAGTAAATCCTACTCAGTCCCATTATTTTGAGTACATCCAGCCTCTCTCAAGTCTCTAACTCATTTGACTTCTCCTCAGTTGGGCAGGACTGCCCCTCTCCATTACAAATCACTAGGATCAGAGCAGCCATCACTTGTGACGAATGAGGGGAAAAAAATACTAAAAAATACTTGAAATACTTAAACCTTTTTTGCTCTATTGCTACTAGGGTTTCTTCTCCACTGTTTGATAGGCTCATGCTTTTCCTAGACTTATGCTGAAATTAGCATTCCCACAGAAACCATCTTGTTCCCACCAGTGCCTATCAGCAGTCTCAGCTTCAGATGGGCTTTGGCCTTCCTGATTTTCACACTGGGTACCTAACATTGCTTTATGCTGCCTATCCTTGTTTTACCTTTTCCTCACTTCATTTTTTGTGCTAGTTGAATGTGAAACTCCTCATCCAGCCATGCTTACATTCTCCTGAAATTTCCAGTCTTCTTACATAACAAGATAGTTTATTTCTGAGCTCTCAGTAAGTTGCCTCTAAAAACCAGCCAGTTTTCCTGGGCATCCTTCCACTTCACAGCAGCTTCCCAGAGGACTGTGCCAGGCAATTTCAGAGCAAGTTCTGGTTTGTTCCCCTGAAGGCCCTCTGCTCACCTTCCAAGCTTCCTCTGCACCCAGTCTCTAGGATCTTGTGCTTGCTGAAAACACAGAGCTGTGTGACCAGAGCTGTCACCAGCTCTTCCCTGGATGTGAGAAGCAGGTTGAGTTAATCATTGACTCTGTTCAGCTCATCTGTCATTTCTATGAGGACCTGTTACCTCTGCAGACCAGGAGCTTCCTGGGTTTCCTGCCATATGCCGTGTTGCCTAGGTGGCTGAACTCCCAATGAGAGGACAAGAGCCTACAAGCAGAAGCTTGCTTGTTAGTTCCCCTGGAGCAAGCACCTTTCTGCCAGGGGTAGGCATTTTCTGCTAGTACCACCAGGCATTGCCAGACATAGCCACTATTAAGCCTCATAAGACTGTTCCATGATAATTTGCCATTAAAGAAACTATACTTCTTGATACTACTTTTGAACTCTTTTCTGAAAATAACAGGAACATCAACTCAAATTACTGCTTATCATTATATTACTGTATATGGAAGATGTTTTATGTGTAGTACAGCTTTCCAGTTTGTCCTTATTTTTAATTCCTTTCTGGCATGGCACCCATGCGTCCCACCCTGCTCCCATCAAAGATTTCTTGTTCTAAATATTGAAACAACATCTGGGTCTTAGGAGGGGATGCTCGTGGTTATAAAAACAAAATAGTATTGTACAGAGGTTGAGTTTTTTCGAGTTAAATGAGAAAATGACCATGACTGTACTACGACACTTCTATTAAGCACATCTACACTTTGCTCAATCTGTGATTACGAAACCACTTCTTACTAAAAGCTAAGACCCATTTGAATGCATTGTGGGGGCAGGGAAGAGTTTTCAGAACAGTGGTAATGGAATCTTATGTCCCTGACAACAATAGCATGTCTGAGAAATCTCACTCAGGGATAAAAATGGTATAATTATAGAGAAATAGAGATATATTGGCTTGGCAATGGCAGCAGTTTGTCAGGCTGGGTGGTTAAACCAGTACAGTCTGCATCTGTGAAACATGACCTTAATACTGTATTGCATTGCATTAAAGATTTTATAGCATCTGGAATCTTCAGTTCTGTAATTCAGATTCAAAATGTGGAACATGCTGAAAAAATGGTTACATTTAAGACTTTTCTCATCTTTAAGACTCTATTTTTTCTACAGGAGAAAAAGACATCCCTGCCAGAGCTACTAAGTGTGGTAAATCTTTTAATGTTTTAATGTAATGTTTTAAGCAGTTTCAGTGTGTTGGGTCAAAAAATATTGGTGGAGAGTGTTGGTTTTAATGCTACCATTATATTCATCCCTTTCTATGCCACTCCTTTTGATCCTTGAGGTTCACTCTCTGCAGATTTTCACAACTAGAAACTCTAGCATCAGAGATCCTAAAACAGATTCTTGTTCTTGGGAATGAAGAATATAATGAAGGTGGTATTCTCAGGAACAACTATCATAGAAATTTAGAAAGAGACAACTATGGCACATCTAGTCCAATGTATCTTATTCACAGGAATCAGACACCAATACGATTTTTCTTTCAAAGCTTAGAAGATGAGTGATGCTTTCTTATCTTGGTTACAGTAGTGTCAAAGTCTGCAGTCCTTCATATTTTGAGTTTTAACGACCATGTAGAAACAAAAATATATTTTTTTCCTTCATGTCTCACTCCTTTGTTTTCAAGGTTCTAGGTTAATAGTGTTTGTCAGGCCATCTCTATAACACAATCTCTGTTTACGAGGCATTATTTTTTATTCCCTACCTTACTCTAGCTGTCTTTAATCACACTTGTTTGTTAGCATCCACACCTAAATACCTGAATGCTACCAGCAGGAAACTGATTCTATTTATCCACAGGGACATATTATCTTCTAAATAATTACCCACTCACAGCAAGCAACTAATATTTTATTTTAGCTTTAGTTTCCTCTGGTTTTGATACTGACTATGTCTGCTAGAAAGGCAAGAGACTGACACAGGAGCAATGGACTGCATGGAATTTCCTGGTGTATCGTGTTCTACTAATCTGGTATTACCAGCAAACAACCTGCATCTTCCTTTTCACAAACCAATCAAGTTCTGTTTTAAAACTATATTGATTTTGTTCTACTTTATTTCCATTGTTTTAAACAACCAAAACTTTATTGCTCTGATGGTTATAAACCATTCTTCAATCTACATTTCTTCATGGACAATTCATAATCATTCATCCTGTGCAAGTATCGTTCTTTAACATGAGTGGCTCCCTCTCTTCCAGGTGTTTTACCTCTTGCATTTATTAGAGAGTAACCATAACTTCTTCCAGCTTTTGTTTTTCTAAGCTGAGCAAGCTCTCTTCTCTGAAACACTTTTCATTACTGTCATCATTTCTCTGCACCTGTTCCAGTCTGAATTCCCATACCCCTAGTCACTGATGCTCAGAAGTGCATACAATACTGCAGATAAGGTTTTGGCAGTCACACACCTGCATGAATATGTCTCATTTTTGTCTACAATTACTTCAATTGACACATCTAAGCACTGCACTTCAAAGAAGATTCTCATTAGTGGCTTACAGTCAGATTCTGATCAGTTAATACACCACAAAGCACTTCATCCCCTCTATCATTCGCACCTGGCACTCTCACAACACCCCCAGGATATTTCTGCAGGGGATGGTTTTATTCATACAATTTTAGTCATCTAAATGTTAGTAGTCAGGCTCATCAACTTTAGAGTAGCTGTCCAAAGCAATTTAGGTAGATAAATCCCACTCAACAATTCAGCCCATTTATCTCCAGTTAAATCTCTAGTACTAACTTGGTGTCTAAAACCAAAAGTCACACAGACTCTGGGACACATGGGTCTTATTCCCACGTAAACGGCCCTTGCCCAGGACTTCGGAGCTGTTTCTCTGTCTCACACTAGTTCCATATGTCCCACTTCTGTTCACTGTCTACTCAGTTGTATCTGAGCTTACACTATCTCTGGTCAATCCAGACAAGTCAAAACCACAGCTCCCCCACTGCAATTAGGCTCAAACACTATGTGTAAGAATTGACACTCTCATCCTTGGATTACCCACAGCCAAAGGGATATATGAGATGTGTTTTCGCAGAAACCATTTAGACTAAATTGCTCCAGATGTTAAGCTAGGACAGAAAAGGATGAACTGAAAGACAGAAATGGGGCTTGGAAGGGATATTAGGAAGAAGAAAAGGACTAGACTACTGCTCACTTTCCTGGTCTTGGAACATATGGATGGACAGACATAGACCTGAAACAGCTTTAAAGTTTGGTCAACCTTTCGGGAGAATCTCTGACAGCTCAGACTATGAGACAGTTTGGGCCATGGCTTCAGGATGGGTAAAGTGAGCTGCTGAGGAAAACACTTTCTCCTAGGTATCAACAAATACTCATCACCATGGCTTTTCTCACTCAGAAACTTCAAAGAGGAAAAGGTTTGTAGTCATTTGTTTATTACCTCAGTACAGGCTAGTTCTTCCAGTGTCATTTCTCAGATGGTTCCTGAGTGTAGATATGAGAAGGTCAAGCAGGGCTGGAGCAAGGACTTTGACTACATCTCTCTGCTCTTTGTCCTTGTCTGAAATGGACAAAGTCAGGACAGATGTGGGACAAGCCCACACTATCTATGGAAAAGCTGTTGTCACTGAAAGAAAAACACAGAAGTTTTCTTGTTTTCCTGCATAAAAAATCCCAACCTTAGGAGGTCAGCAATCATATCTGATTTGACAAGACAGCTGAACAAGGTATGCTTGGTCTGTCCATCTATCCCAGGACCAGAAGGTAGGTATCGTGACTTTCTTTGAACTTGCTTATCTGAGCCACTTCCTGGTTGTTGTAGGTTGCCCAGCTGGCCCTCTGCTGAGTTGTACTTTCAGGCCTACTCCCAGCCTTTGCCCTGATCGCAACCCTCCTGGCTCTTATCGCTGCAGGTATTTTGGCAATTTGAAGCACCAGGAGTTCCTTTTCTTGGTTTGTTTGGTTTTGGGGTTGTTTTCTTTTCAACATTTCAGCCCAAGGTGTGAAGTTTCACCAGCACACTGCTGACTACTCACCACTGTCAGCCAGCACAGAGAGGCTTGCCATAAAATACAATGATAGATGCATCTTGTTTAGGTGCAGCTACTAGTCTGCTTCTTCTAGTGAGGGTCAGCTCTCAGCTATCTTGGTTGGACTCTTCCTGCATCTCTTAGCTTTGAGACTACTGTGACGTCTGTTCAGACTTCAAAATGTGGTGGGCTAGAGGGCAGATGGGTGCATCCAGCCAATGCATGGCTGAGAGCAGAAAGGAGGACCACTCTTGCATTTTGGGCAAGAAGTGCTCAGGGGTAGAGCTGTGCGATGCCATGCTGAAGGATTCCCATCAGGTTCTTAAAGTGACTGAATACAGGTTTTGTGCAACACTGATCTTGTGAAAGAGAAGACATTTCTGAGCTACGTTCTCTCTTCCTCACATCTTCATTCCCCCAGTGACAGGGAATTTAGGGTGATGAGAAAGGTCTGCGTATGAGAGCAGAAGCCTGAGACATGGACCCTACCAGTGGCTGTCCAGGGAATTAAAAAGCTTGGTAGAGGCTTGGCCACAAGAAAAATGATAATTTGTTGTCCCATTTGAGAAAGTCCTCAACACTAAGCTTGACTTCAAATGACTAACATTTTCCTTACATTTTCCAGTTCATCTTCACCCCATATGCAACCACACATACTCTACAAGTGTACCCGTCTTTCTATTGTTTGCAGATTTTAAAGACCATTAAAAGTTAACTGTGCATATCTTAATATTACAAAATTGCCAATGATGATTCCAACATTCTACTTTACAATTTTCAGACAGAAAAGTTAGCTGCATTATAATCGAAATGTGCTACAGTCGTACTAGAAGAACCAATGCTTCCCAAGCTTAGTAAAACATGTTTCTTCATCCTAAAGTTTTTGAAAGTATATTGTCCCAGTGGCTCTGAAAAAAACAGCATCAGATACATTTAACAAAACAATACTAACTAATAAAGCTGGGATAGCTCTGTATTTTTCAATCTGTCATAGTACATGCATCCACCTGGCACTTATTACATCATAAGTGCTATAATAAGCATGTTGATGCACGCATCTATTTAATTTTGGCAAGCCCTTGATTGCAGCCCTTTGTACAGAGGCAGTTCTTGGTGCTTAAGAATTGCAGCTAGGAATTGTGATAGACAGTAAATCTAACTGATTTTGAATTGGGAACAATAGCTGTAATGAAGATTTGCATTTTTAAAGGCATGTAATTAGCACTAGTATTAGCTTCTTCCTCTAGTTAAAAAGTCAGGCTGAACTACCTTTAGCTGAACTTTTGCTGGGTTTTGTATTTCTTTGCTTTGCTGACAAGAATAAAGCATACAGGTCAGCTGCTGCCCAGGTACTATTTTGATTATTGCTCATAAAAGTGGTTAACCCATGAGAGAGAAGCAGCAGGATAACCAATGGATTAAATGAATACGTAGCTTATTTCAGCAGCTGATCCGAGACATTACCATTAGAAAACTTGGGCTTTACTCTGTTTTGTAAGGCAAAATTACACAGTGTATAAGGTAATAAGACTTTTCCTTCCATAGTTTCTTCATTTTTGCTGTATTTTGTATGCACGTTTACCTGATACACACAGCATCAAACATAGAAACTATTTTTGTGTCCTTTTTGCTCCTTTAGTTCTAGAAAATCAGTGAATTTGAACACAGCCCTATGAAGGCATGACAATTGATCCTGTTATACAATTTTTTAAATGTCGACAGATAGAGCAATATTATAATAGACAAAGTACTAACACATGGTTTTGAACAACTTTAGATCTGTCTACCTATCAGGAAGGCTGAGCTCCTAATTCTTGTAATGCTTTTTACTTATTATTTCTACCATTTCTAATTTTCCAGGTTTCTTTATCTGAACGCTCCTTCAGTTTGTTTACCAAGATCAGTGATTACTAGTAGTAGCAGTGAAGAATGATTTACTGGAATATTCTCTGGGCCAGATCCTGAGGTTTCTATTTAAAGTTTATTTGGTTCTTCATGAGACAAAACTTCCATGAGCTTTCAATGGTCTTTGCTTTTCAAAAGCCACAAATACAAGTGGTTTTATAGGATGCAGAGCAATTTATGTGAAGAGTTCACCAAATTGTATGCAGAGTTACAAAGCAAGGCTAAGGATGAAAGTTTTAGATGCCACTGTGGGATGGAAGATTAAGTGTCTCCTGGTCTTGTTGATGACAGAGTCCTTGAAGCATGGACATTTTGGTTTGCTAAGTTTAAGTCCTTTACCACTCCATAAGCAAAAGGCACTATTCATTAATCCCCATTAATCATTACAAGCTGAAAAAAGAAATAATTGGATGTTTTCAGAGAAAATATGTATTGGTGTAGTCCATTTAATCCAGGGATATAAATATCTAAGCTAGTACTGCAAACTTTCCTCATGCTGCATTTATCTTATCCTGAATCTAGGAGGATCCTTAAGGTAGGATTAAATTAGACTATCATAGGCTGCAGCATTAGGATGACAGTCTTCTCCACAGTGTCCTAAAAATGCCTACAGAGCTAGCATCTGAGTACAGAGACAATGTCTTTTAAATACACGGTATTATACCACAGAGCTGCTTAGACAGCTCCTAAGTTGCTGTATAGCTGTATAGCTCAGATTCTATACAACAATTCTCTATGTCTGGATGAACTTTGCCATCTTAAAATAAAAGTTTAAAAGTTAGATTGAGTTTTGGTCCTGTAGATATTTATTTGAATTATGCCTATGGTTTCAATGGGAAAATATTTTATTCATTGCTTTAATGTACTAGTACATTATCTTCCCATGTAGAATCATAGATGTAGTTCATATTCAAATGAAATGCCATTATTAGTTTTCACAGTTTGTTTATAAGAAGATACATTTTACAACTGAAATTAATCTCTGGGGAAGAGTTATAAAAGAGTACTGTTAACGTTGCTGTGGCATCAATTTCTAGAATTCCTTGGATTTTCCTATAAAAGTGCACATTTCTGTCATTAAAATGCAAGCATGTGGTTACAAGCATGACAAGCATAAAAATTACTCATTGAGTCCATGAGAATTTAGAAATATTCCAGTCTGTTTTCCTCCTGTATCCTAACAAAAGGGTAGAAAAACAACAAGAAGTTCAAAGCTTAAACTCTAAAAGGAGGAACTAAAACCAAACAAGCTAAAGGCAGAAAATTAGATTAGAACTGATATTAAATTACTTCTAAGGATTACAGAAAAACAAATTCAAACTAAGGCAACATTACTTACACATCCTGAGGAAAAACACGACTGAAACAATCTGTATCTTTTTTTCTTACTGTTATTTCTTGTATGTATTCTTCTTTTATCTAAATATTTAGAGGCATTCATTGCATTCAAATATGCCTTATCTTTTCATTAAGCACACAACTCCCCTTTGCTTGGCCAAGTCAGTGGCAGTCAAATCTTCAAATCCCCAGAAGATGCAAAAGAAAAGCCACAGCCTCTCCCATCATCTGCCGGCAGAGAATCTGATCCCCATGTATTTAAATATAGGAGAGATGAAGTTTGCTGTCAAGGAGAGTCTCCATTTGCTGCTACTTTGCCAGTCCAAATTGTAACTGCAACCTTTTTTTTTTCCTAAAATGTGCACAAAATACATCATATAGACATTAAAAAATAATTTTTTGTGGGAAACAGAAATTCTTCCCAACCTCACAGGTACATGGAAAATAAAGGATAATGAAATGGACACTGATTTTTCACAAGACTTCTTCGCTTCAGCTTGCAGATACATTAGGGGGCAGGCCAAGAAAGAAAAATAAAAGCATTTGAACAATGGATTTGCAGCCAAACCATTGCCTGCTGATACCACCTGTACTGTCAGTTGCTGAGGCTGAGGTAACAACCATCCCAGACAACCAATGAGACCGCCACTGTGGTCTAGTAGGAAAGAAGAAAACTGTTTGGTAGGACAACTCTGAAAAAATCCTATATATTCCTGCTTTAGACAACATCTTCTCTATGATAACAAAGTGCAGAGTTATTTCAGACTCTTCATTTCCTTTTTCCTTCATGAATAAGAGTACCTGTACCTGTTACAAAGGAAGTGGATATTTAAAGCCCCAAAGTCAGGGCCAAATAGATGAAATAAACATAACTATTTCACTTCAGACCTAACAAATGAGTCAGCAGTCAGATTCTATTTCCCCTGCTGAAGTCAGAAAACAAATTAAGCTGACAGTGTGCCTCTAATGGTGATGACATCACTAAGAGTGGAGCTATTTTCGGTTTCCACAGCACTGGTAAAGGAGAAACATAAAAGACAGAAACAGAAGCTTAACTTTTTCTCATGCTTACTCCTAATATATTTGCATGGCATCCACTCACTCCAATTAAATATTTTTTGCAATTGTCATTCTGTGCTTAAAAGCATATATACATTTTTCAAAGGCTTGTAACTGAAATAAGATGGGGTTTGTTTCCTTTCTTTAGAGAGCAGCAATACATAAGGTTTACAGAATTTTTAGCCTTGTATATTAAGTGGGAACAAGTCCTCCAAACACTTTGGAATTGTACCTAAATAAGACAGGGAAGAGTTTAAAACATTTGCCAAAATGTTCAAAAGTGACCTTATATGGAGTCTGTCAGCTTTTAGATGCCCAATCTGAGCATCATGGGACAGTACAGAATGTGGCTCTGCATCTGCAAAAAATATCTCTCTCTCAAGTGCACTCCTTACTTATAAAGTGGGGATGGAAAAGCTTCTGCTTTTTTGACAGTACAAAAGCTGTACTTTGGAGAGTTTTCTAACTTGGAAAAAATACTCTTTCTGGGACAACAGCTGAGAGACACCATTAAGGGGGATACAAGAAGACTCGAGGGGATTTGTGAAAGAGCAGAGCTTTCTACATGAGAAGCCTAAAGCACAAAGTGACATAAAAAATGCATGAGACTGAGAAGCGGTAGGAAAGAAGATGCAGAAGGATACAGTTCCATGAACAAGGTAAAGGATAAAATAAGTGAAATAAGCCAGGGCAGAGCTCTGCTGAGCCACAAAGCTGAACTTGAGCAAGATATAGAAAGAAGTGAACATGCAGAAATGTCAAGAGAGATGGGAACAGTCTGGCTTTGTCGATGAGGGATGAGACACAAGGTGATGAGAACACTGCAGCAGTGGGACTGCAACTCCTGGCAGTGGCAACAGACAGGAAATGCTGAATTGCAAATATGCAGCTCCCGAAGGTACACGATTTAATGAGAAGCTGATGACTTGTCAAGGAGGATTAGAGAAGTTTCTTGTATGGCAAGCGGGAAGTTATTAAGAAAAATGGTTTAGGTGTGAAAAGGGGAGTGAAAGCTTTGGACACTGCACGCAATGCAGAGATCAGTAAAAATGAAGATGACTGGGCAGGAGAGAGACTTGTTAAGTGATGAAATAAATGTACATGAAGTGGATGAGCACCATCCATGGGATGTATTGCAAGGAGAGCAGGTGACCTGATGTGCCAGCTTGGAGCTGTGCGAGAAGAATGAAGAATACCTTGAAAGAAACACAAGAACAAAGATAAGTGAACTAGGTCTGTCTTCAGAAGATAAAATGGAGAAGAAAAAATGTACAGAAGACTAAGAGGACTAAGAAAAGGCAGTAGAGCTGGCTGGAAGAAACTAGTGACAGATTTCCTATTTGTCTCCAAGGAAATATAAACCCAGTGTGGAATGTAACCCTTTAAACAAAAGTATTGGTATGTCACTAATGTAAAAGGGGGTTCTGTGGACTGAAGTGGACAAATTTTGTAATACAGATGAGTGGTGCTTTAAGGAGCTCGTATAGGATCTCTGTCCTGAGAAACTATTAAACAAACAAACAAAAAAAAACCTGTAGCAATTAATAATTAAAGAATCCTTGCAATAGACCAATTCGGCACTCTCTGGAGATGGTCATCTTATTGCAATTTACACTCTCTCTTAACCAACGGCATTAGTCGTGGTTCTAGAAAGCACAAACGAATGAGACTCTGAAATAGTGCAGGAACACTGCCAACACTGATCAAAGCCCTCATAGTAGCTTTTGTTCAACTAGAGCAAGTAGCTCATCCTCTGCACAGCAGAGGAGCATGCATTCTGGTGAAGCAGGCAAAATAACGTAATTCCTTCCTGAAAATTGTGATTTTTAAAATAGCTTCTTTGAAGTCAGACAGAGTCTCAGTTTTGCTGAAAGTGAAGCGGGAAAGGAGGAATATAATCTTGACAACTCATTTAATACTTTCTACTGTCTGTGGTGATGTAATACCAAAGACTCTATTAACTTGTAGACCCACTCATGAGCTGAAAATTCACTGTCTACTGCAGACATTTAGCTGAAGCCATTGGAAATTTTATCTGGTTGTAATGGATTTAATGAGACACTGAATGGTTGTTTGTTTCATTAATCTTGTATTAAATGACTCTAAAAAATGAAAACATTGGCAGATTTCTACAGTTGCTTAGAGCATCTCTATGACTTATCACTGTTAACACATCGCTCTTTCTGATTTCCTGTGATTTGCTAAATATTGACACTAAAAATCTTGTATATGATTAACTGGCTATTCATTTCAAAGACACAACTGCTCCTTATATGCTCTTTAGAATTGTTTTGTCCTTTTTCCTCTTCCCTGTTTGAAGACCAGTCTCCTACTCTCAGCACGCCTTTTCCAGTTCCTCCTACATCTTACATTACTCTTACTTTTCACTTACTGGAAAATGACCAAGACAAAAATTCTTTCACAACCACTCCTCCTCCACCTACGGTATCTTTCCTAATCTAGTAGTAGGCCAAGTCTGTAACACTTCTTAGCTTAAGCACACCATAGCCCAGAACCTTTCACAACTCCGACAGGACAGACCATTTCTGACTCACCTGTTGCATATGTACCTTTTTGCAACACTGAAGCTCCAAATCAGGGGCCATGTCTTAGCACAGCCTTCAGCTGCTCTGCAATACTGGATAGGTGTTGCTGCCTTCCTATTTCTGTACTCAGATTTGGTGAGGCTGCACCTTGAATGCCGTGTCTAGTTTTGGGCCCCTCTCTACAAGGACACTGAGGTGCTGGAGAGGATCCAGAGGTGGGCTACCAAGCTAGTAAAGGATTTGGAGCACATCTCACATGAGGAACGGCTGAGGGATCTGGGGCTGTTTAGCCTGTGGGAAAAAAAAGAAACGCATGCTATGCACAACTNATGTCTTAGCACAGCCTTCAGCTGCTCTGCAATACTGGATAGGTGTTGCTGCCTTCCTATTTCTGTACTCAGATTTGGTGAGGCTGCACCTTGAATGCCGTGTCTAGTTTTGGGCCCCTCTCTACAAGGACACTGAGGTGCTGGAGAGGATCCAGAGGTGGGCTACCAAGCTAGTAAAGGATTTGGAGCACATCTCACATGAGGAACGGCTGAGGGATCTGGGGCTGTTTAGCCTGTGGGAAAAAAAAGAAACGCATGCTATGCACAACTGTGATCCCTTGTGATTTACATTTGATAATGCTATGGGCTTTACGGACAGGGTGACTAGACACAAAGCTGGGCCACCCTCTGAAAGGCAGCGCTTGGTTTTCTACAGAGGAACAGGCAAGGCACAAATGTAAGATCAAGTGAACTATATTGAGAGAATACATTGAGAGAACAGTTCAAACCAGAAGAGGTAGCAAACTGTATTTTTAAGTCTGATCACTTCAACAGCAGGTATTTGAGAAAAGATCAGCAGGCTGCTGGGAATGAGCATCGGATGTTGTCAAGCAGGATAAAAGACAGCTATTAGCTCAGTCAGGAGAAACCTGTTGAGTGCAATTATGGGTCAGGAAAGAGAAAGTAAAGCTTTCTAGATTTAAAAGAGATTATTGGCTAAGAGACACTTGGTAATGTATAAAAGGAAGTGACAAGTAAGATTGTTTCAGTAGATGATTTGGTGGGTAGCTTTTGAAGAGACCAAGGGACTGGGGGAGCACAGTAGAATTATTTAACTGAGAGAACATAAAATCAGGAAATTGAAACAGTAAGGTCAGATTCCTCAAAAGCTAGATAAAGTGGGCTTTTCTTGTCCATAGACTCTTTAAATCAGACCTAATTTGGTAATAATAACAGACGTGTATGTGACCCTTAAACTCTGAAGTCTCGGAGAGGAGGTACATACAATGCTGGGGCCACCTCTAGGCTCGATATCATTTATAGCAGTGACTTGTGAAGCTGATAAGTTTGTTACTGTTATACTAGCTTGTACAATATAATATTCTACCTTTATCACCTTTGTCTCTTTTTGTGAACAGCTAGCTTGTGTCATATTTAACCCAGGAGAACACCGACCCTCAGAGGGTGATCTTTGCTTGTACTCTGCTGTTTCCTTTTCCTCTCAAAATACCACAATCTGAAATTCTGATCTGCTTCTCAGTCTTCCACTGTAACGGGGTGACAACTTGTTTTCAGTATCTGATAGCAGGTTTCTGTGTAAGATTTCAAAGCTCAGCAAAAGGTTGCTTGTACTCACCGTGAACAGGATAAGCTTTGTCACTCTGAAGATAAATCTGAGCTATCTGTATGAACAGAAACACTAAAATGAGAACACATGTCGGAGACAGGTATCCTGTAATGAGACCATATTTTATTGCATTCCAGATTTCCACTCAGGATGTAGAAACCACAGGCACAATATTTCCTGCTAGTATAGTGACCACAGATAAAACTCTGAGCAGTTAATACAATCGAGCCTGATCTATTACACTTTACTCTTTCAGTGCAATTTTATGTAAACATACATACATCCAGAAAAGCTAGTTTTAAGTGGTGAGTCACACACCATATCTTTAACATACTTAGAAGCACTCTTATTGTCATTATCCCTCTTCTACTACACTCGCAGGATCAGAACTTCAAAGAAGAGCCTGCCAGAGGAAATTGTAGGAAATGTTTGCATTCCTGTACGATTCCATCATCCAGGGTTCCTGTAATGGCAAAAGCACCCTTCAGCAGATGTTGTTTGAAAGGTCAGGTTAAGTCTTAATGCATGATAGACATTCATTTCAGTTCTTCCCCTTTTTAATTATTGATTACAATTCTCTTTAACCCTGGTTTGTACAGCCAGTCATTCTGGTGTCTCTGCTACAACAACTCACACCAGCTGGAAACTTCTTGTAGCACTTTGTCTCGATCCCCTTGGTCTTTATCAGCTTTCCAGACATTAGTGAAACCATCGTTCCAATATCCCAACAAGGTTAAGGAGATACTCCTTACATTTGTAACTAAAGCACAGCGCAACCAGTTCTAATTAGCACTGAGGCTTCCTTAGTCTATTTTGGCAGAATGTATTTACACTTCTCCAATCAAAACCTGTTCACACTTTTGAAAACATCATTAAGACCAAGTCTCTTCAGTTGAATCTCATCTATATTAAGTGACTTACTAAATTACATCATTGTCCTTTGTGATCTGCTAGGAATCAAATCCAGGTGTTTTAAGAGACTCTCTGTATCCAGCGGCTGCACAAACAAATTACATGTTCTTTTTTTAACTCCTTGGAAGTTTTTCCCTTATAAATTTGGACAGTAACTTCCATACATTTTCTTATGCATTAAATTCGATGTATATACCTCAGTACTACGCTTGTAAGATATGAAGCTAAATTTCACCCTTTTGGAATGCATTTAGTTGTTCACAATCTATTGATTTTAATCCAAAAGATATCACATTATAATTCACACCTAATACACTACTACACCCTCTAGATGAGTGTCAGGTTGCAGTTTTTGCTGTGATCATTAGCTTTGATTTTTCCTCCTTTTTATTTGTGTTTTTAAAATGCGGGTTCAAGCTCCCAAATATTATTCTGATATTAATTATAAACAAACTAATCCTATTCTACACTTACTAACTTTTTTTTTGGGGGGGTATGGCTACAGTGATTTACTAGCTCTTTCATGACTTCTGCCTTACTGCAAAGAGTAAGTACTACTTCAAAACTAGGCAAAGCACTGGACGCTGACCAAAAGCAAGCTTCCCCAATTTCTGTGACTTGCACATTGCCTTCTGTGGGGAAAGAGAGGTAAGTCTTCTTAAGCTGATGTCTCTCTTTCAATAGGGTGACATATTAGTGAGACTTGTTAGAAGTGAGATCAAAGAGGGTGCACCTCAGGAAGCCTACCTAATTCATATGACAGGTTAACAGGATTTTATACAGCACTGTCATTTCAGTGCCATATGCTACCCTTTTCCTAACAAACATGATCAAATTTTCCAGTGCAATGCATGTAAAACATCCATGTGGATGCAATACAATTGCAACCACTCATGCAAAGGTGAAATCAACTCCACAACCAAGCCTGTTAACAGACAGGTATTAGTGGTGACTACAGTCTAGTAGCCATGGCTGCACCTAGAGGGAAAGAAGGTAAAAAGTAAGGTCTGCTGCCACAGGTGAAAGCATGATCTTGCTTTAGCCTGAGACAAAAGGAATGAGAAAGAGGAGCCACTGTCTTGAGGCAAAATATCTTCAGCCTCTTAGCTCTCAAGGGCGGGGGATGATCCAACTCTGAGCTTAGCAGTATCTGAAAGTCACAATTACCTGCATCTTGCAGACATTAACTGATGTTTCTCTTCCCCATGGGGACAATTCCCATATTATTTTCTTGCCCTTAAGTCTGTTCTTGCACAGTAGCTCCTATTAAAATCCCGATGCAGCTTTCTTTTACAAAACTTGAATGTGTGGTGTGGTAATAGTCAAACCCCTGAACAATGAAACCACATTACTTCTGCCTACCCTCCACACTTCAGTGCGTGAAAAAAGGTCAGGTTTATATTATTTGTAGCCCTCTTATATGCTACTGCATAAGATCTTTGCTCTTGGTTTTTTTCTGTATTCATAAGACACATACAGGGAAGGCACAAAAGATGACCAACATAGAACATTTAAACACATTAAATGAACTCTGACACTCTCCTTCTAAAAAGCTTAAAATTCAACAAGATATATCCAATAGATATCTGTGTCAGGAAAAGACTAGACAATTACGAAAGGAAAAGAGATCATGGAATGTTTTATTTAGAGGAAGGAAGTATCCCTCTTATAAAGAGGGATTGCTTGAACTGTGTTAAATCATAGAATGGTAGGGATTGGAAGGGACCTCTAGAGATCATCCAGTCCAATCTCCCTGTAGAAGCAGGTCAACCTAGATCAGGTCACATATCAAGGTGTCCAGGCAGGTCTTGAAGACCTCCAAGGAAGGAGACTCCACACTCTCCCTGGGCAGCCTGTGCCAGGGCTCCCTCACCCTCACAGTGAAATAATTTTTTCTTATGTTTAAATGGAACTTTTTGTGTTCCAGCTTCATCTCATTACCCCTTGTCCTGTTGCTAGATACAAGCTTAAGTTTTTTTCCTGTTATGGTTGCCGCCTTTCAGCTGCTTAGGTTCTTCTCCCTAACAGTACATCTCAGATGGATGTGACTACCTGACTGTAGTTGACAAAGGCACAAATGTGTGACCTTTGATAATTTAAAGCAAGTTATCCCTGTGAGAGAATAGAAACTGAACTCAAGCATATCTTTAAAAATCCTAATATCTGTGTCAACTACATTACGATTGCTGTCAATACGAGTTCTCTACTGAACATTGCAGCAGCCAGTTTGAGACTGATGTGACCTGGTGCTGATCACACTACAAAAAAATCATTTCTCGCTATTAAGCATAAAGCCTGTCAAGCACTACTGAATTATCCGTTTTCTATTACCTTGTTCTGAACTTCCTATCAATAACTTGCCAGAGTTTTGCAAATTGCCTGGTTTTGAGAGAAACAGTGACAACCTCTCTTCAATCTTCTAACCCAAACTTTGATTGGGTTAGTTGGTGAAGGCTTTTTTGAGGACAACAGAAAATAAAAAGGGTAGGGTTAGTTTTGACATACATCTGTTCCCCAGTCTAACTTACCATGTGGCAGCACAAGCAATTGCACCACTTCAAAAGAGAGGCTGATGCAAGGGTGAGACTGAATAGCAGTGTGCATGGGCAGGGCACAGCTGCTTCTCCTGGCAGTGGTGATGGCTTCAAATGATCATTCAGCTATGACCTTTTACTCCAGATATGGAAGTCTCTGTAGTACTAGCTAAAGTCTGATTCATTGTGAGCAACTGCCTGTCCACTCCTTTTTATCTCTTTTTAGGTAAGTATTTATGCTTACATGAATATAAAGAAGGATCAAAACCACTACCTAGCAGAAACAAAATAAGCCTGTGCTCATCACAGTAGTGTGTGTATGCATGCACTCATACACACATTTTTAATTACTAGCACTCTTGTCATTCTTCCCACCCTCAAAAAAACCTCCAAATATTTAAAGAATGTTAACTTTTACAGAGGATGGAACAAAGCACATGACCTGTCAACATCTAGAAATGCTTCAGGACAGTGGAGGCTGTTGAAGTGGCCTTCTCAAACACAGTTCTGAAACATTTGGCTTCGACAGCCAGAGGTCTGACACCAGCACTCATCTTCAGCTGCCAGTCTAACGTTTCAAGGATTCTTCTGCATCAGCCAAGTCATCTGATGTTGCAAAAGGGTGGGTGTTTATTACAGTGCTTAACATTTTAAGAGAACCCTGTAAGACCACATACGTTGGTGGATCTTGGTAAATATTTATGACAGCTGTTTGTGTACTAGCTAACAGCTAAGGATAAGAAGCAAAATAAGGGCTGTTTTCAGAACCTGCGTAGTTTTATTGACAACTTTACGTCTCTTGGTCTGCAGAAGTATGACTTTCCTGCTTCGAGGCAACTCTTGCTCATGCAGTCCAACCACTACTTAAATGGTATTGCTATAAAACCAAATTCCTGCATCTTAATTCCTTTCCCTCTTTGCCTAATGATATTCTGCACAACGTTACGTCTCCCCTCCCTGTCTCGGCTCTCCTCCCAACTTCTCCATCCGCTCTTCTGTGTATGCAAACAAACTTTTCGCCTCTCCCACCTCCTCTAGCTCACCTGTCTGCGCAGTGGCCACCCCGGGCCCCGGCCGGGCACCCTAACCCCTGTGTTAAGAGTGTTTTCCGCCCGGTCTGCCCCGACTGAACTTCGCAGCGGCGGTGCCGCGAATTAAACCCCTCACGGGCGCATCGTATAAAGAACCACCCTGAATTCAGCCCAGCGCGCGCGATGGCGCAACGCTGGGTAAAACCCACCGAGGTCGGGAAGCAGCGAAGTGTACAAACAGGAGCCCCTGCCCTGCACCGGCCCGGCCCGGCCCGGCCGCCCGCGGTCACCGAGCGCTTCCCTCGCCCGCCCGCCCCCCCCCCGCGGCTGAGCCCGCGCCG